>WAAD01009695.1:120208-167012 GCA_013389945.1 Fregata magnificens | reverse complement strand
GATTCTATGATTCTATGATTCTATGATTCTATATGACTGTACTGAGGGCTTGCCAACTTCTAAGTGCAGCTTGGAACCAGCTCGAAATATGTTAATCTCCTTGCAAAGATGCTTTGTATTTGCTGTGCCACACTGCACGCTACAGTATAATGTTGCTACCCCTCCCAGCGCTTCCTTGGCATACCCACATGTACACATTGCCACGCAAAGTCCGCCTACTCCAAGAGCTGGCAAGGCAGGGGGGTTCTCCTTAAAGGTGGGAGACTGGATTTACACAAGCAGCTTCCCAAGTTGTGTAGCTGAACTGGAGGGGCAAGAGGGGTTTGGACACGTTTTTGTCTAAGTGCTTTTCATGGAGATAAGGACACTTTGGGAAATCCAGGGCCTTAAGGCAGAACCTCTCGTCTAAACAGCCCCACCGCCAGCATCAAGCTGAAAAAGGATAATTTTTGACCCAGCACATAACAAAGGATGGAACACACTGACACAGCATGTGGTAGAGGCTAATAACACATGTAGATTAAAAAGAGATTGGACAAATTCACAGAGGGTACCTCTTAGACAGAACTGGTGCAGTAAGTGTCCTTACACTCTTAAGTGCCCACCCCATAAAAACACGGGCCCTGGCGATAAGCCGTGTTCACTCCCAACTTTTGTAGGTTAAGCCCATCTCAAAAAAAACCTCCAACCCCAACATGGAGCAATGCTCCTCCAAGGCACTCAACACATTTTGCAGATAGGTCTCTGTGCTCCCATTTGACAGACAGCAATAACAGGCCACAGCCTCCCCAGAAGCCATCACGCATGAGAAGCCAAAGCAGGAGGAAACCCACAGCGGTTCCCATGGTCGGGACAACAGTGTCTGTGGTTACAGAGGGTGGTGTTGGCACAGGGTACTGTAACACACACCTGGGGAGTGGTGCTCAGAAAGCAGACAGAACTTGGTCCCTGCTTCAGCGGGGTGGCTGGAAGGAAGCGCAGCAGGCAGGCAGCCTTCCTGCAGAGCGCTGGCACCTTGGAGGCCAAGCAGATGCAAGCAGGCGAGTGTGCCACAGGCTGGCTCCCCGTGGGAACCCAGCCACTTGAACGGACAAGCCTGCTTATTAGCAACAGCTCAGAGAACGCCTGCTCGCTTGAGAAGGGGAGGACTGTGTTTCTGGGAGTGAACACTTGGGGTTTAGTCATCTGTCCACCACAGTGGACAGTGTCCTGTCTTCTTTTGACGAGGCCAGAAAAGCCCTACCCAGACCCTAGATCAAGTGCAAAGGACTCACCGCGCTCTCAATGCTCCTGGCCGTCTCCCCAAAGAGCTCTGACTTGGGGTCAGCCATCTCAGGTGTGTAGAACAGCTCCTGGCCTTCCACCTCCTCCAAGATGAGGACTCCTTGGAAGACTTTGGTAGCTATGGGAGGGAAGGTAAACAAGACAAATGCCTTTAGTTGGCTTGTGGGCAGGGGACAGGCGTGTGGCTGACAGCTGCAAGGAGCGTTCAAGTCCCTGGGGGAAAGGGTGATGGCAGTGTGTGGGTAGTGCCAGTGTTGGGGTTAGTCTGGATGGGTCTGGGAGAGCGCCATGGAGGATTAGTATCAAAGGGTACTGGAGCAGATGGCAAAGACCAGGCTGGAGATGGCAGCTTTTACCATACGGTTTCCTCTGAGCTCCGGCTCGGATAGCAGCCCCCCTGCACCGGCTGAGTAACAAGAGAAAGACGTTAGCCAGAGCAGCACATAGTCAATACGGCAGGATCAGACACGTGCATGCAAACAGGGGGCAGAGGAAGGCGAAATGCAGACTCTGGACAAGGAGAAGACCTGTGCTGGGAGAGGGAAGCAGAGACCCTGCTAGCTAACAGGCTGTGGCCAGCCTTGCAAAACCAGACTGAAACTACAACAGGAAACCAAGGTGTGGTTCCCTTCCAGGGGAGCGCAGAGGCAGCTACAGAAAGACCCCCGCCGTGGGTAACCATATGGGAGGTTCCCAGCAGCTGTCCTTTCATGGGTTAAAAGGGGAACGTGGTGTCCAGAGGAAAAGGGGATGTCCTGCTGGAAACCCCCAGGAAACAGGGACAGTTAAGAAGGACCTCAGTGAGCAGTGAGGAAACATCTGGGAGACAGTCGCAGAGCAACAATTTTCAGGGTAATGAGGACATATGTACAGGGCAACCAATACTCTGACCAAGCACAGGTGGCTCTGTCTGCTCAATATGGACAGCGTGAAAGGGACTGCGAGTGGGCAAGACAGATCCCACCTAGGTCATTAGAGCAGCGCGCACCCCTGGGAATGACAGCGTGAGTCAGGAAGCTCAGACTCCCCAGGAAGCCCAGCAGGGACACTGGGGCTACAGCTGCTCTCCTCACCTGCCCTGGCCCAGAACTGGTCCTGGTCAGCCCAGCTCCGTTTACAGCCATCGACATAGATAAAATGGGAATCCAAGAAATTCCCTCATCCCCCCTAATGCCAGCTGTGAGCTCTGCAGTAGCCTGGGCAAAACACTGGTCAAAGCTTTAAGGCTGCAGCAGTCAAGAAAGAAAGTGGTCACCCAAGTGAAAAAAACCGCAGAGTGGCCTGGCTCCCCGTGTGAACAGCAGCACCCACCCAGGCACTAGGGCTGGCTGCAGCAGGTGGGCACAACATCTGCCAGCTACCATGGCTCAGCACGTCCCCATGAACACCCCCTCAGGGACACGCCAGCCCCCAGACCGGACACAGGAACCATGCTCACTGCCAGCTAGGCAAGCACAGCACCATGCTGCTCTCCCTGCCAGGCAGCTCACAGTGGCACCTCTCCCTCTCCTGCACCCTGCAAGGGCTCAGTCTGACTCCTGACCACCGAAAGGGAGTGCACAGCCCAGTCCCGAGGGCCCAGCTCACCTGGACAGTTGCTGCCTTCCGCATCAGCAGCCGCAGTCTTGCCATCAGAGCAGCATCCCAGCGGGGTGTTGTAACACGTCGCCCTCTCGATGGCTGGGGTGGAAGTTACCTGGCTTTCCTCCACCTCCTCTTCCCCTGCAAGGCATTAAGAGGAGCATTCACCAGCAGGAGGTAAGACCTAACCTCTGTGTTAAGAGAATGAGGCTGAGACACAGCTTCATTTTGCCACGAGAGACAGGGTATGGTTTAGCCCACAACCGACCTGCCAAGCCTAAGAAGCGCACACTCACCAGCAGAGCCTGCCCCACTAGATTCCTGGTCTCCACTGATGCCCATCTCTTGGTCTCCACTGCCTTCTGCACTGCCTGATTCAACATAGGCAGGCTGGGTGGTGGCCAGGACCACTGGTGCGGTGGAGAGAGGGCGGACAGTGGTCTTATACACCCCGTGGGTCATCCATGGTGTAGTGGCTGGTCTGGCAGTCGTGATGCGCCTTGTTGTAGGGTGACCTCTTTCAGTAGGCCTGGCTTCCAACAGCAGGGAGCTGGTAGCCAGCTCGGTGGGTTCTGGAGCCTGGGTGGTGAGCCGTAGTGGTGGAGGAAGAATTAACTTGTCCAGAGGCAGTGTGGGCAGCGGTGTGGGTGGTGAGGTGTGGCTTGTGTGAGTGATGGACTCTGAAAGGAGCAGCAAGACAGTGTAGGTAAGGAGGGGCAGGTCTGGGAAGGCTGGCCGTGACACCGGGAAGCATGTTGCAAACCCTCAGGCACATGCCCTGGACAGTGCATCTGCTGTGCCATGAAGAGTCACGGCACAGTGAGGAACCGTAGAGGGAGGCAGCCAGACCCGGGTCCAGCGTCAGGCCAGAGAGCTGGCAGTGCCCCAGCACTGAGAGCTGCAGACACTCACCGTGGCACTGCCCCACATGCTTCACTGTGATGACCCGTCCCTGCCGGCAGGCGATGGTCTTCAGCTGGCACTGGTCCCCATAAGTGACACCATCAGAGCCACACACCTGGGAAGCAGAGGGGAAATGTGAGCTGCACGTCTGTCCTGCTCCAAGCCCCGGGCAAAATAAACCAGTCTCTAAATGCTGGGAGCAGAGGCTTTGCAGGGGTCCCTCTGAGGCAAAGAGGTGATGGTCTGCACAGAGGGACCCGAGGGAGGGCTGCGGAAGCCCAGGAGCAGAGCAGCTCAGAGGTGCCAGATGGGGCACAGAGCACCCGGCTCCATTGGGAGCCATCTACAACTCGCATGTCACCTTTCCCCATGCATCCAAGACAGCGACCGAAGTTGCCTGCCTGCTTCTTGTGGGCAGGAAGAGACATCAGACTCCCGTGCTGCCTGCACCAGCCTGATGCCGCTAAGCTAGCCACACGTCCCCGCGCAGACTGCTCAGCCCCCCACGGCTGCCTCTCCCGCAAACCTTGGTCATGTTGGCCTCCGAGCAGAGCGGGGATGGGCACTCGCAGTGGGCAAAGCCGTTGACTTCCACACACGAGGCCCCAAACTCGCAGCTCATTTCCTCACAGGATTTTGGGGCTGACGGATCTGGGGTAGGGAGAGAAGGGGGAAGAGGTGACCAACAAAGCACGTACTGATGATACAGAAACAGGCTACGCTGAATCAAAATCCCTCTCCCCTCCCAGTGGGTCTTAGCTCTCCCAGGGACTCGCCAGAGCAGTTCAGACCAGTGGACAGGACAGGCTTTCACCAAACAGAGAAACAGTCCTCCATGCTGTGCATGAGTGCACAGATAACAAGAACCCAGCCAGGAACGGAGGCCAGGGTCCCTTTCCCCTGAAGCGCAAGCACGTAGGGTGGGAGGGATGCATTTCATTCATGGGCCTATGTGCTGCCCAGCAGCAGTACCCAGGCACCCATTTCTCGGCACCCCACAGAACCCCTTTGGTACGTGGCTCCCTCACCTTTCTCACAGCCAGTCATGCCCAGCTTGCTGCCATTGGGGCACTGGTTGCATTTCATGCCAGTAATACCAGTCTTGCAGGAGCACAGTCCAGTCATCTGCTCACAGTCATCGCGCACTGAGCCCACCGGGTCGCAGTTACAGGCTGGGCAAGACGGGGAAAAAAAGACACTGTTTTGCTGGTGGATTTGTGGAGCCAACAGCAGACTCACTCAGGTCCCCCAGCAATCCAAGAGAAGAGCGAGGAGAAGGGTCCAGGGGAGGACCATAATGCTGACTGCTACCCTGTACTTACTGACCCCACACCAGCTGCAGGAACTTGCCTCCAACCGCTACCCTCTGACCATGGTCCTATGGCTTGTGATCCCAGATCTGCCCCACGGGCACATGCAGGGACATCAGGGCTCATTCACGCTGGGCTCAAGCAGCCCTGCAGAACATCTGGTGAGGGAGCAGGCCCATGGAAGGAGACACCATCTCCTAGCCAAGCTGCACTATGGGGGAGCACTAACACCTGTGCAATGCTTCAAGCCACCCTGTCTCTCTTGCACGGAGCAAGTCATCAAGCTCCGCAAAAACAGCCACCGGAGGTGACTTACAGTAGGACCAACATTAGGGCTCATTGTTTTAAATAGCACGATACCCTGCCATGCCTTGAACCCCACGGAACAGGCCAGGGAGCCATGCCAGCGGAGAGTTGCACGGGACAAGGAGCACCGGCTCAGCCCTGCCCGTACTCACGTGTGCAGCCGCTCTTGCTGTCGGTGACGATGCCGCGGAAGTTCCAGAAGCCCGGCTCGCAGCGGTCGCACTTCAGGCCCCCCACGCCTGGCTTGCAGGAGCACTGCCCCGTTGCGGGGTCACAGGCTCCCCCGTAGGAGCCATAGGGGTTGCACTGGCAGGTGCCTGCGAGCCAGAGAAAGCGAGCATGAGGCTGAGTCCTGGCCAAGGAGGCGAGGGGATGCTGGGGGCTCCTTCAGGGCGGAGGGAATGACCGCTGAGCCACCAAGCTGCTCAGCCAGGGCAGGAACGTGGTGTCACGCTGGGCAGGAGGAGGTTTCACCAGCTGCTCTCAACACTTCTCTGCCCCAGCTACAAGGGGGAACTAAACCTTCAGGGATTAACCCACTTCCTTTGCTGGCATCAAGAAATCCTCTCTCATTAACATCAAAGGGGAGGAAGTTATTAGAAGCTTATTATTAATTCATTAATTAGGAACTCGATGGAGGGAAATGATCCAAAGACAGACAGAGAGATGCTCCCTTTATCCACAGGGAGCAGCAGAGAGGGGACATGGGGCAGAGCTGGACAGAAAGGGAGACCTTGGGAGCAGCAAGTAGGGTGCATGCACACATCCCCAGACTGCCAGAGGCAGGGAAATAGCATGTCCAGAACGGGCAGCAATGGATAAATCCTCCCTAGGGGCTTCAGGCTGCTGGTTAAGTGGTAATTACCTCCTGATGTATGCTTGCTGCCAACACAGGCACACAGGTGGGACAGAAACTGGTGGGATACTGAATCCCATCAGTTGGGAAGCTGTGTCCAGGGATTGGAGGGCGGGGGACAGGACTTCCATCAGAGACACAGAGGAACATCACTACCAACTGCCACTGGCAGGGCAATGCTGAAACTGAAATGCTTGTGTCCTCCCTAGCGTCACTCTGACCGTCACTCCCTGCTCTGCTGGCCCCTCTTGGCTAGCATATACCATACCACCACTCGTTGGCTCCTCCAGCGCCCACCTCAGCCTGCAGCCCACCCCGCGCACCCCCTGCCAGGAGATCTATGGCTGCTGCTGCTTTTTAAATTATACAGCACATTAAACAGCACTACATCCTCATCAAGCAGGCATCAGCCAGGCCCAAGCACAGCATGAATCGTGTCTCCATGGGGTAATGTGTTCCCCTAATAGGCGGTCACAGCCTCAGCTGTTAAGAGTTTGCTAATGACTTTCAAAATGTGTCTTCTGCTAAAGTGCTAACTCTGATAATTATTTAATAAATATTAACGAAACATTTGCCAGCTCAGCTTCCTGCACAGTGCAGTCACCCACTAGGCACTGGTCCTGGGGTGGCCTGCAGAAGGTCCACAGGTGAACCTGAAAGCTCTTTTCCACCTCAGCCTGAAGTATGAGGACACAAGCAATATTTTTGTCACTCAGGCCGGTGAAAAGCCCTGAGCCTCCAGCAATGGGTTGAAGGCACAGAGGGCATGGTCTGGCCCAAGGGGCACCTTCCAGGGCATCCAGCACAGGCTCAGCACCAGACAATTTCTGAGCCACCATCCTGTCTTCCTGCATTTCAGAGGGACTTAGACCTGGAAGTTGACTCAGGGCTTTTGAAAGGGCAAGAGCATCACTAGTACATATAGAAGACAAAGCATGTGTGCACATCTCCATGTGTGCATGCTGTGAGCCGAGAGCTGGGGATAAACAGAGGCTTTTTGAGCCTGGGAGGTCACTAGTTAGCTAAGGAATGGGGACGGTCCACCTTCCTTTGTTTCTGCTGGGATGGGGCCCCAAGTTCCCCATCCACCTGATCTCTCCTGCCTTCTAGCCGTCCTTGAAGGTCCTTCATGCCCTCCCAGGTGGGAACACAATCTTCACTCACTTGGGCATCCAGCTGCACCCACTCCGAGCGCCAAGGTCATGTTGTCTGGGCAGCATCCATAGATGGTCTGGCTGCAGTGCACAACCAGGAGAGGTGGCGGGGTTGTGGCAAGGGCTGCAGAGGAAGGCAGAGAGCTACAGGTTATCTTTGGCGCACAGGCTGCCGCAGGGCAGTATTGCCAATGTATGGATTGAGCAGCTAGCAGCATTCCTGCAAAACCACATGGTCCTTCCAAAGATGCTGGGAACAGGTGATGAGGTGAGGTCCTACCCTTGGCCAGGGAAAGCACAGGGCATGAAACAGGAATGATGCAGCGGGGATCAGCAAACCAACACAGATGCTGCTGTGTCCTTAGTGAGCACTTCCTCGCTTAGCCCCAGGGAAGGGGCATGTATTACTGCAGAGCACCAGGCTGGGGACCAGCGCACACAGCTTGTGTCAGCCTAGGGGGCTGGCTGCCTTTGGGGGACTCACCGCGGCAGGCTCCTTGGCTAGTGACATAGAGATCCTGGCGTTTTTCACACCGTGTCTTCTTCAGCTCACACTCGTTGGTGTAGGTCACACCATCAGAGCCACACACCTGCCAGGACAGGGAGGGAAGCCGCTCAGGGCAGTCCCTGGCACAGGAAGGCAGGTTCCCTATCCATGGGATGCCCTCTCCTGCCCAGGAAGCATGCGGGAAGGCCACCAGGGAGAAGAGAGGAGGGGAGTGAGGACTGCAGCAGGCAGCCCAGAACTGCTCAGCGTGCTTACCGGGTTGCGTGGCACTGCCAGGCAGGTGAAGTCACACACACAGCGGTCATCCTCTGCATCGTCGTCCCACCAGCCCCCATACTGTCGGCACCGGTTCTGTTCACACTCACTACCGTCGCCGGAGCCCGAGCCCCCTGAGCCGCACTCTGGAGCGAAGGAGGACCATGGTGAGAAAGGGCTCACACCCAGCAGGGCAGAGTTAGGGGAAAGCAAAGGGGATGGGGCCAAAGCCGTCTCCCTGACACAAGGTTGTGCCCAGGAGAGGGGAAGCAGCCCACAGCTGCACAGGCACATCCAAATCACAGCAGATTTAACCTTTTCAGCACAGGGAACCGCAGAATCCTGGGCCCACATATATTAGGATGCTTATGCCTGGATCTCAGAGAAGATCCCTCTCCCCTGGAGAAAGCAGATTCTCCCACCACTGTCACGAGATTGTGCTATGCCTACATAATGAAAACAGCACAGGGATGTTTCTCCTGCCCCCCCAAACACATAGTGCAGCAGGGAGATTGCTGCTGCTAATATAAACATGGAAACCAGAGCAGAGGAAGGTATGGGGTTTGGGTTTAGTTTGAAGTTCAATTAGGCAGATATTCTTAACAATATATAAACTCTGTCTGTAGCCTAGCTGCCTCTCCATAAGATGCTCAGAGCTTCAGGAGCTAGAGACAGACATTGCTGATTTCAAAGGCTTCTTACAGGGGAAGAGGGGGGAAAGAAAAACCTGGCCCTTTTTATTGAGTGATCAAAGGCTCAGATTTGGCATTACACAGAGAATTATTTAAGAGCTTTTCCCAGAGGGACATCAACCTGAAATTCCCCAAGGAGGGCTATGATCAAACACCATGTTATGTCTTCCCCTCTCCCTAAGCTCTGCCATAGCACTGAAGTCCTTTCCAGCTAGAATACACGTGCAATGAGCCAGAGGATCTCAGCTCACCAGGTCAGCACATCAGGGTGGTCAGGTTTATGTGCCTCCTGTACTCGGATTCAGCCAGCGTTAACCCACAGCTTTCCCCCTACAGTGGGAAAACTCAGCAGGTTCTTAGTTCTTAGCCTGGCCAAGCAAGGTACAGCCAACCCCATGACCTTCCCTGGTGCTCAGTACTGAGTCACTAGTGGCCACAGGCCAGGCCCTCGAGCAGCCCCTGGGGCAGAGAGAAGTAAAGCGACAGCCAGGCTCCCTGCCCCAGGCATTGCTCCGTTTCCCCCGGCCAAGGCCTGCTGAAGTGTGAAATTAAAGCAGTGATAAACTCCTTGCCCAGCCAATTAGGTGGCATCATCTCTCATCACTGCTGGATACAGAAAGGCAAAGGGGAAAGGGAGGCGGCAGGCGGGGTGCTGGGTGACAGCGGCCGGCCGGCCAGGAGGGAAGGACAGCATTGCTGGCATGGGACCTGCTGTGCTTGGGGTGTCACAGGGCACTATGCCTGAGCTCCACACAGCGGGGCTCACGTGGCGGCCAGGCACAGCAGAGCAGCGAGGGGAAGAGCCCACCGTGTGCAGCCTCAGTCCTTCCTCACCGTTTCCCCAACCTTTCGCACTCGCACGGCTGGAGGAACGGCAGCAACCTACCGTCCTCACATGGCCCCATCCTGGCAACGTCAATGCTCTTCTTCTGCTGGCAGGAGGCCACCTGCAGTTCGCACTGGTTGTCGTAGGTGAGGCCATCGCTCCCGCACACCTGAGCAAAAGGCTGCCTCTCGCAGCGCGGGCACACGCACTGCCCACCCACACACTTGCTGCCGAAGGAGCACACTGTGCTGCCGCAGGACTCTGGGGGGCGAGAGGGAGGAACCACAGTGAGATGTCATAGGGACCTTTGTAGCCAACTGCCCAGTGTCACAGAGCTGCGGGCCACTAATGCCATGCCCTCAGAGGCAAGGAGAGAAGTCTTCCTTCCCCAGAGTGGTTTGTTATTGCTTATTTAAACCGTGCAAAGACTCTGCAACAGACAGGTGACAGTCCTGAGCATTTCTGCTTCCCATCAGCACCCACAGGTGTTGTGTCCAACAGCTTTTTCTAGGACACCAGTAAGAAATCCCATTTACTCTCATGGTGACTTCAGCCTCCTCCTGCTTGCAGTGCCCACAGAGCACCGAGAGTCATCTGTCACACTCGGTCACCCTTCTCTCCCAAATTTAGAGAGGATCTCCACGCACAGTTCAGCCTTGGAACACAGACCCAGCTGGACAGGTTTTATGAGGCTCAAAGCATTGCTTTTACTGTAGTAGTATTTGTCCTAATGAAGAACCTAGGCAGGGCTTTTAATTCATTAATTCATTAAGAAATTAGCAGAC
Source organism: Fregata magnificens (assembly GCA_013389945.1). Lineage (NCBI taxonomy): Eukaryota > Metazoa > Chordata > Aves > Suliformes > Fregatidae > Fregata > Fregata magnificens. The sequence continues at coordinate 156,552 of WAAD01009695.1, read as the reverse complement.
AGTTCCCCATGCTGGGGAGTGGGGAGGAAACACATGAGCAAAGAGGAATTAATCCCAGGGGATGGAGGGAAAGGAAAGCTACTGAGATGAACTGTGTGATCAAACAGACCCTTGATGCTTTCAGTTCTGATGGCAGCTATTAACATGTTTTTAGCCCAATTTCTTTGCTTGGCTCAGACAAGTAACAAAGAGGGCAGATACCACCTATGATGCATAGCTGGGGCTAAAAAGGAGAAGCTGCTTGAGAGACTCAAGATGCCCAATTCTTGTGAAGCCAAAAGGGAAGGCCACACCAGACAAGGTGAAAAGCCTCAGGCAGGGCCTCTGAGTGACCAGCCAGGAACTGCAGCCCAGCGCCAGGCTGCTGGGTGTCCCTGGGCAAGCCCTGTTACGACGGAGCTGATATCCTCCTGGGAAGTCCCGAAAACAACCAATAAAGGCACCAGGAGGAGTGCTAGGGAGACCCTCCACACATCCCAACCCTGGGGTTTCTCAGGTGCCTCCCAGGGCAAACCCATGGGCTGTGAGTGCTACAAAGGACTGGTGAGCCTTGGACGGCCTCGGCCAGGCAGCTCAGCGGGGCCCAGCCAGCCAGCAGGGCTGAGCATCCGCTCTGAAATGCCACCAGCAGGAGTGAGACAAGAGAAGAAGGGGACCTTGCCAGACTCACTGCAGTCTCCTTGGGCAACCACCAAAATGTTCGTCTGCTGCGTGCACGCCCGGACGTGCAGCTCGCACTCGCTGCCGTACGTGTTGCCATCTGTGCCGCACACAGGCTGAGAGGAGGGAACGCACTCCGTGGGGCACACGCACCTTCCCGTCTCTGCCTCGCAGATGGCCCCAAACTGGCACTTGCCACAACGGTCTGCGCAGACAAAGAACAAAACCAGTGGGTTAAAACAACAGGTCAGGCAGGCATCGCTGTCTAATGAAGTGCCCGAGCAGAAATAACACCCCACTGCGACCTCCTTCCCCAGGTCGAGCCCCTGCAGACACCGGCAGCCTTGGAGCAGGAGCCCCAGGGCACAGTGCAAGGGAAGAAGCCGAGGCAAGGGCTGCAGGAGGAGGGAGAGTCAGGCTCAGAGGCAGAAAGGCAATAACTACTCGTAGAAGCCATCAGGGCCAGGAGTAACTGTGATGAAATGTCACCAGAGCTGTATGCCATTACAGCTAAATAGGAGGCGGGAGAGAGCACGGGGCTGAGTGCAATTACAAGGAGCAATAAATCAGTTCCAGCCTTGGGAGGAGGAGCGCAGCATCCCAGGCAGAAAGCAGCCAGTCTCCCAGGGGAGAGAGGTGGCAGGATTCACACGTAGCAAGTCGGCAGGGCAGGAGGAGGTGGTCGGCCAGGAAGGGGGATACTGTCATCCCCTAGTTTATCAGGGTACCAGCAGTGCCGGACGCACGTATAACATAGCACCAATTCAGAGTGCACTGCCACCTCCCCCAGCGGGATCCTCAGCCCGCCTGCTGCAAACATACGCACAGCACACACACGCAGGCTCAGGTCAGAGAAGACGTTTATCTTTGTAATAACTCCCTTGCAAAGGAGCTATCACTCGTTGCAGGAGAGACCGGACTCCAGCCAGCACACCTCCTCTCTCCTGGGTATTTAGTGATTCACGGCTTCATCTTCTCCTTCAGACAAACACCCCTCTTCCCTCCCCGCCATTCAATTCACAAAGAATTTGGCTCAAAAATGTTTTTTCTTATTTTTCTTTCACACAGCAGCTGCTGCCTTTGCATGGGGGAGGGAAGATGCAACAAACCCCTGCTTGGTTTGTGCAGACTGTTGGCCGGGAGGTTTCTATCTACAGCACAAAGTTTGCAGCCACGCCTGGGCTCTGCAGGTCAGGAGAGGGGCTGCTCAAGGCAGTCCGTGTCCAGGCAAGGGCAACTTTTTCCTACACGGCACTCAAGTGCACGTGCCCGACAGCTGAAGTATTTGCATCCTTCACTGTTTCTCCTGTAGTTGCGTGGAGTTGGTACCAGCATTTTCTTCTGACCTGAACCCCGCTGGGCCCTCTGCTATGCTGCAGTGGGGAGCTCTGCAGGTTGGAGGGGGTCTTCCTTTTCTGGAGGAAGGGTCTTCCTTTTCTCTGCTGTGTCACAGCCCTTACAGCTCAGGGGCACGTTCCCCAAGAAGGACTGCACAGTGCAGCTCAGCGGGGAAATGACTGTAAGGGATCAAGTCCAGTTTTGATGGGGGCGCTGCTATGCCACACCAAGCTACACCAGCCCTGGATGGGAAGCCAGGCAGCAGCTCCTGATACCCACCCAGTCTAAAGGTTAGGGGCAGAAAGATGGTATTTTGGCAAAATCGCAATGTCTAGCCCTACCTGGCCATCCCGGCATATTTTGTCCTGGGAGAAGCCAGCCAGCTCAGGCTGTGTCTCACTGCAAACACTTTCTGACTGGCAAAGCTGTGCTGGCACAAAGAGAGAGCTTGCAGATGGAACTGCTGTGTATGGGTTTGAGTTGCACATGCTCCATGGTGGCAACCACAGCGCAAAGACACCCCAACAGCCCTATCTCCTCGCTGCTGGGGCCATACTCATGCTTAAGACACCACCTGCTCCCAGCAAGCAAACCCAGCTGTGGCCAGCAGCACGAGGAGGTGGAACCCCCAGAGATAGGCTCTTACCGCAGGGCCCCTTGTGTTTCACTTTGATCTCCCTCTTGAGGACACAGGCCATGGAGTTGAGCTCGCAGGGGTTGCCATAGGTGCGGTTGTCGCTGCCACACACAGGGTCATAGCGGCCCTGGCACACCTGCTGGCACTCGCACACAGCCTCCTGGTTCTTCACCACACACGTGGCCCCGAAGGTGCACTCCATGCTCAGGCACGGGCTGGGCGTACCCAGGTCTGCAGAAGGGAGAGGAGAGAAAGGCACTGGTCTCAGTCCACTGCTTCCCCAGCTCGCCCAGAGCACTATGCACAGCAACGCATGCCAGCATCCCCAACCTCAGGCCCACGCCTGCCTCCCCCAAGCCGTGGCGAATGCACAGAGCTCCTGGCCTTGGCACCAGCCCAGCCCCTGCACCCTCCATGCCACCCCGACATGCCTGGCTCAGCATCTTCCCCATGCTTGGCAGAGGTTAGGGATGGGAAGCAGGCACAAGATCTTCGCCCTGCACACCATGAACAGGACTCCCGCCTCGTCTCCTCTGTCCCATCCCCATCCCAGCTACATTCTGCCCCAAGGGGCTGGCCAGAGGTGGGATCAGCCCCACGGGTTTCTGCACCAAAGCCCAATGTCTGGGTCTCCCCAGCAGCTCCCAGCCAGCATCAAGAATGAGTGTCATGTGCTAAGGGAGGGCAACACAGACTGAGGCCCCTTGTTTCCAGGAGAGGAGCTGGCACTTCTCTTCCCGGGCAGCGGTGGTGCCACAAGCCTGCCTGTGAAGTCGGATGTGAATGACCAGCTCTGTGGCAGAGGCCAGGGCAGGAAGCAGCAGAAGGCCCTTCTCAGTGCGGGTCTTGGTGCCTCCAAGACACTTGCTACATCATCACGCAGTACCTGGCATCAGCTGCCAAACCCTCAGTAGCCAAAAAGCTCACAAAGGGATAGTTCCCTTCAGTGAGGCCTCACATCCTCAGAATCACACTGTCCCGTGAACAGCTCATCCTAATACTCCCTGTGGCCATACCCATAAAGATCTGGCTGGAGGGGACACCTGCATTTGGCTTCACCACACAGCCTATCTCCTCTCTCCAGCAGCTCAGCTCCCTTCCCTTCCTCTTGCAAGCTGGCGTTGGAAAGGCCAGGGAGCTGCTGTGCAGCAGGATGAAGAGACTTGGTATCCTTGCTTCAGCCCAGTCCTCAGGCACCTGGCTCTAGGAGCAGAGCCCTGAGGCTCCCTGGGACGGGTAATGCCCCGCAGCATGGGTTGCAGGCTGAGGCAGCAGTCCCTTCTGCTCACTCACTGGAGCTGCTTAATCAAAGTCAGCCGAGCAGGTGGCACCTTCCCTGCAAGATGCCCAGCAGTGATGAGGTGAGCAGCCAACCCTGATGGTGACAGCAAAGAGAAAAGGCTGCATCTGACTCCCTGGTACAGCTCTGTAACTGCTTGCAGTGAAAGCCCTGCGGTTCCACCCGGTTCCCAGCCCGCTTGCTGAAGGCAGGCATGCCCCTCCAGGAATGCCCTCCACCATCCACAAGCCAAGACAGGCAGCTAAAAGGCAGGATTGGCCGTGCTGCTGGGGAGAGACCCAGCACTGCCCAGCGACCCCTTCTTGTGACTCAAGAGAAAAGCCCTGAGGACCTGGGGCAGGGAAAGGACACAGATTTAATCCGTGCTGAACACTGACAAGGACACGTGACAGAACAGATGTGGGGAACAGACAATGCAGCCAAGGCAAGATGGATTCAACAGGCAGACACAGCACAGCCCCATCAACACTAAACAGCGAGGCAGGCACAGCGCCAGAGTGCAGTGGGAAAGACAAAGCCCTCCGGAGCCTGCTGGCGTGGCACAGAAAGTGGACAGGGACGACAGGTCCGTTTTCCTCCCCTGCTAGGACTGAGGTGGTGTATCTGCAGAGCAAGAGCAAGGCTTGAGCCCTCAGGAGTCTGGCTGCCTGCTGTCAACCAGTGAGAAAATGGCCCATAGCATGGGCACAGGCAAGTCTGAATTTTGGATTTGGCTCTTTGGGAAGCACCTGCCAAGTCAAAACTTAGAGCCAACGGTCTGCAAAGGAACAGGAAGAGGGGGACAGGTCAGGCACACGGCCACTACTTTGACCCAGCCTTTTCAACTGTGTCCCCAACTTCCCTGTGGTAAAGACTTTATGAGCAGTTCCCAAGGACCAGGAACGGCTCCCTGCTGTGCTTAGCCCTGTGATCCTGCTCAATCCTGCTTGTGTTTCGTTTTTTTAAAACAACATCTGTACCACAATCATGTCGCCCAATGACAGAGATGCACTTGCATGGAGAAAGTGCCTCTGCCGGACACAATTAGGCAGTAAGGATGCAACGAGCTAGGCATGAAGCAAATATATTTGTTCATTTGAAATCCAAATTCACACTCCTGTCTTGGGGAGCAAGTGAGCAGCGAGTGCGAGTGCAGGGAGGTGCCGGGCCTGATGGAGAACACTGCCCTGACATTTCTTGCCCTTCCTAAGCAAGCAAACCTGCAGAGATGCAGCACATGAAGTTACTTCACAGCCTGAACCTCAGCCTGTGAAATTTCCCACACAGCCCCAGGCACCTGCAGATATCAATGGGAGTTTTGGCACCAGTTTTGATGTGGGTGGATATAATGAGGACCTACTGAGCAAGGACCTTAGGCTGTGCTATAATCAAGACCTGCTTTGATTCCTGGCCCTTCTCCATCTTGTAGGCAGGGAAATCGAGGCACAGAGCAAAAATGCTCATTCTGCACCCTGACTGATTCAAGGGCATAATCCCCCACCTGCTGCCAAGCTGTGCAGAAACCTAACCAAGCCCCGGGGACACTGAGCTCTCTTGCAAGCCTTGCCTGTGGATGGCTATGGGGAAGAGGCTCTGAAGGTGCTCCGTAACCCATCATGCCCCATCGATCTGTGCCCGTGACACCCAGCAGGCTCCAGCACCGGCTTCACAGGGACATAGGGGAGTATTCTTAGAGAAGAATCACATCTGAGTGCAGACAGCTCCTCAGTGCTTCCAAAAGGCACACAGTGCTTTGCTGGACACTGGGGAGGGGAGCTGCAACCCCTGCAGAGCCCCTGCCCACTGGACTTGCACAGACAAGCATTACACACACTATGGAGAGCAAAGGGACAAGCATCACAGTTCCAGGCAGGCAGAAATCTCTGGGAAAGAGGAGGTGGGGAAGAAAGGGGGGTTAGTTGGGGGCAAAAGGAGAGGTAAGATCAACCAGGAGCAGTCCAGACTGATGTATCAGCCGAAGAGGGGCTTGCTAAGGATTGGGGGGCTCACAGCACCCACCTCTGCTCCCACTCTCATTTGCCTCGAAGGGTCAAGCCACAGCAAGCATCGGACAAGACCCCACTGCACTGCAAGGCATTTCCATTCCAGCAGGAAGTGTTTGGGGTGAGGGATGGGAGCAAAACCAGAGCAATCTCTCCATCCCAGGGGCTCTCAAGCAAAACTAGAGAGGAGGGGAGCAGTGAGAAGAGGCCAGGACTGTCACTGGCTACGGAGAAGGAGAGAAAGCCGACCTCCTAGCAGAGATGTCCGGGTAGGGAGCAGAAGGGTGCTGCGAGGACACAATTCCTTCCTCCAAACAGGCAACACTGTAAAATACAAGACACAGACGAAAAAGGGGGGGGGGAGAGAGCATGGAGGGAGAAAGAGAGCAGGGGGGAAGAGAGCAGAGAGAGGCAGGGAGGAAAAGACAGATGCAACTACAGACACCTTCCCTCCACCTCCTGTCCACATCAGCCTCATCCCATCCCTTCTTTCTCAACTGCCCCATCACAGCGTAAAAGTAGAGGATTAAAAACAAGGCCTGGACTGTTTTGCTTGGCTTTGCCTCCTTTGCCTTGCTGCTGGAAAAGACAGCAGCAGAGCTTAGAGTTCCTTAGACAGGTACGTGTGAGAGATTAAAACACTGTGACCATACTAACACCTGTCTCTTTTCCTCCCCTTCCCCAGCTCCATGCATCCCCTGCATCCTCACAGCACAGAGGCGTGGATGAGCTCACCATGCTCCCCGTCCTGGGTGCTGGATGCAGACAGAGCCTGTAGCTCCCTCAGTCCCCAGTCTTGCCCACTGCCGAGCGTCCCACAAGTCCTGTCCCAGCCTGTGCTGGTGGACTGTACCCTGCATCCCAAGGAAGCCCCAGCCAGGAAGCCAGCCAGGAGAGAAGTTAGGGCCACCAGCAGTGCTCAGGCTGAGAAGACCTGTCTTGACACACAGGCTGGCAAGCAACATCACCACCCCACCCCCGTTTCTAAATCCGTTTCCCATCTCACATTGAGTCTGAACTGGTGACACAGAGGAGGACGAGCTTTCTTCCCAAAGGGCAGCACTGAGCTCAGAGAGAAGATGCTTTCCTAAGCTGATGGGGAGGCCAAAGGCTTGCCCACACCTCATGGTGGCTTGCTACAGGGCAGCCTGGAGCTGTCATGTAAACTTTGAAATCCTAGGCTTTGGCAGACAGAGCCCCAGCACTGATTTACTTCCCCCAGATGACAGGCTTTGTTTGCTCCTACCCCACAAGGATGCAGCTCCTGAAAGCAGATGTGCGCATCTGCTGTCCTCGCCTGGAGGAAGAGAAGTTGGGGAAAAGCTAAAATAAAAGACAGTAAGATGGAGAGAGGAGTGGCAGATGCATAGGGACCATATCCTACTGCTGACTGGCCTCACTCCACTGAACGTGGCGGAAATGATGCACGTCTGACAGGAAGGTAACTAGCAGCACGAGCTACTCTCGCCCTAGAAATTTGGGAAGCCTTAGCAAGGGCCTGACTTGAGGAGGTACAGGGAATGGTTTGTAGAGACCCCAGGGCACTAGGGCCTGGCAACCCAGCTGCAAACAACCACCTCCTGGCCCCACTGCCCCAGAGCTGCCTCGGGATCCCAGCTACAGACACCCCGCTTCGCCCTGACCCTCCCCTGCGCCAAGGCAGCCTGCCTCGCCGGGAGCAGCCCTGTGCGTTCCCATGCCAGTCCCAGAGGCCAGCCACACCTCCAGCAAAGCTTCACAGCAGCACAACAGGGCAGGAAAACGAGCGCCAGACTTGCTGGCATGCACAGCTTCCTGTCAAGGCTTGCTGGTTGCCGTCCAGCACCAGCTCCCAATGGCCCGGGGAGACAGAGGACTGAAAGGTGCCTCTGTTGCCCTACCTTTAGGGAGAACTTGGGGAACTGACTCCTAATCAGTCAACCACCAGAAACACAGTGAAACAAACGATTACAAATAACAGTTGTGATTATATCGAGTGTGATTTTAGGAGCCTGACAAACAGTTTTCAAGCAGCTGGGCCTGGCAGCATTAAAAACCTACTGCAGGAGCACAAAGCCAACAAAACAGATCCGCAACATGGGGCCTAATTTCCAAGTACTTCAGAAGGTTTGATACAGCTGATACCTTATAAAACATCAGCTTGAAATAATAGGACACAGTTCTAAATCTAGTAAAAACCAATTCCACCTGAAACGGACAGTCCTTCCAACTCAGACAAATCAATCCAGTGACTGTGTTTAACCTCCTCCATTTTCTGTGCAATGATTTTAAAATTGGACGTTCGCAACGTCCTAGGGAGCCAAAGCCCCATCCTATCACATACGCCTGAAAAAGCATGCATTGGAAAGGTCAAAAGCTTCTCCCAGAGATGAGACAAAGACACGGCGAGACCTCCAGAGAGCGGGCACACTGGGAAGACTTCTTTATGGAGAGTACCTGGAGCTGAGAGAAGCAGGCAGGCAGGCATGGAGGGGGGAGCATGGAAGGAGCTTGGGGACTGGCACTACCCTGGGAGGAGAAATGAATGGCGTGGGCTGCACGGGAACTGCGTGGTGGTGAATGTGCACCTGGCTGTGGCGATGAATGAGAGAAACCAGCTGGACATCACAGACACTTTGGTACTGTTTGAACACAAATGATTCTTCCCCGTGTTACTGAGCACATCAGACAGAGACAAGACCGAAGAGGAACACATGCACACACACACACACACACAAGGACTGCTGACTGCTGGAAAGAAAAAGAACAGGGAGGAACGGATATCCAGGGCTTGTCGACCGTAAGACTGAAGAGAGCCTGTGGCTTGCTCATACGGTGGGCATCCAGTCACAACTTACCTGCAGCTTTCCAGCATCAATGCGAGCACCGTTGCCTGCACGGAAGGGACTGACAGAGGCTGGGCTTAAAGTGGCTGCTGTGGCTGGGAAGTGAGAGGTGTGGGGGTACCAGTGTTCCTGCAGGCGACCAGCCCGGCGGCACCAGTGCTTACCACAGGGTCCACTGTGCTTTACTGGGATGGCAGCCTTCTGGTGGCACTCGGCCTTCTGGCGTTCACAGTCGTTGGTGTAGGTCCGGCTGTCCCGGGCACAGACAGGCCGGTAGGCGCCATCGCAGGTGATGCGGTCACAAGAGCAGCGAGTGGTGCCACGACGGTTCAGGCAGACAGCGTTGAACTTGCACTCATCCTTGCATTTGTCTGGAAGGAGAGAGGATAGCACTGCTCACACCCACCCCAGGGACAGGGGAAGGGGGTATACTGTCATTGCCAAGAGCATGGCAGAGAGCGGTGGGGAAGGTCAGGAGCCTGAACGCTCCTGTTCCCCACAAAGCAGAGAGGTACTTACCCTGATGCTGGCACTGCCCTGAACGCACCTTCTGGATCTCCAGTCCCCGGATAGCCCCTGAGCGCCCCATCATGCACTCGTTGTCATAAGTCACCCCGTCATCGCCGCACACAAGCTCCCTCTTTGGGGGACAGTTCTCGGGGCGGGAGAGCACGTCCACCCTTCGGGTGCGGGGGTTCACCCGGCAAACACGATTCATGTCATTGAGGACGCCTTTACAAGGGTCTGCGCATAGAGCCAGAGCAGATAGTTAGGCACACTCACTCCCTGCCCAGAGAGGTGCTTCCTGGCCTGGCCTCCCTCCCAGCTGGCCCCAAGAGCCTCCATATCTTCCCCAGTAGCACTCAACATGTGCTTATCTCTTCCTTGGGACTGGACATCTGTAGGGCTCTGCACACATAAGGACTCATTTTTTTACTGAGCTGCACACACTGAGGACATGCACCCTTTCCAAAGTGACCGCTGGATGGGATGAGCTCTGCCTTTCTTCCCACCCTGAGCTGCCTTCACTCCCCTCTGTCTAGGGGACAGGGCTCTCTCCCTCGACCCAGGCGAACCTCCCAGTCCAAGGGGCGTTGGCTGGGCATTGCAAGATGCTCGGTACTCACATTCTGCTCCTCCAACTCTCCCTCTCTGTCTTTCCAAAGTGCTGGAAAAGCCCCAAAGGCAGCCAGGGCCGCATGCTACCTTGCCCCACTGCTCTAATCTAGGCTTATCCGGATCACTCTCTCTGATGAGCTGAGCTCACATTAGCATACCAAAGACATGGGCAAAACGGGTGCCGACTGTTCACTAATCCCTACTGTAGCCCTGGTTTTTTCTCTTCCTTGTCAAGCATGGTACCTGGAGAGTGCTGATTCATTTTCTGCAATTGCAGAAACACAATCGACTGTTTCCACCCTTTAATCCTACCAGTCTGAAATCCCTGCATTGACCACAGTCCCAGGCTGACAAGGGGAGGAAAAAAATACAGTACCCCGTTTCCCCAGCCTCTTGCAAGCAGGTGAGGGACCTCCCTTTCGGCTGCCCCCACATCCCTTGGAGAAGGCCAGCCTAGGACAGGGTCACAGTTGAAGTCTTTTGCTTTATGCATTTTAGCACGTGCAGTAATCATGGAAGCGAAGCAGATGAAGGAGCTCCTGCAGGATCTACCCAATCCATCTCCCATTCCCCCTCCGGTAAGACCTGCCCGTGTCTTGCTGCTGCACTGCAGTCACACCAGCAGACAGCCAGGGAGGTGTTATCTCCTTGGAGGCCTCTACAAACCCCAACAAAATCACAAGAACATCTTGCCTGGACTCAAGGAGCTGTGGGTAAATAAGGCTGCTGTAGTGGGGCAGGGATGCGGTACAGCTGAGGTGATGGGAACCGTATCAGAGGGGCTGGGGATGAGGCAGATGCACAGACATACCTCAGGGACTGCATGATGAGGGTATTTGCGATGTACTCTGCCTGCACTGCTCATCCCCACTCTCTCCCCTATCTTGCAGTACATCCTCAAGCCTTACGGTGCACCCAATAGAGTCCAAAAGCCTTCAAGTATTTTCAGGTTCTGTAGCCTGGCTGCTCAACTCAGACTGCTTGAGTTTCTGCTGATGCCCAGCTAAAATCAGGAGGACCTCAAAGGAACAGTGAGGCTCAAAGCTTCCTCTCTGCCCTAGAAACCAGGAGCACCCAGCGTGACATCACCTCTTTTGCACATCCCACTTGCACCCATCTCGCCCTACTTGGGACTGAGTAGTGAAAGCGTAATTAAAGCTCTTCCAGGTTTGCAGCCTGCCCAAACACACTCCCACACTCCTTCCCCCGGGGACAGACACTGGTCTGGCACGTGTCCTGGCTGATCTCATGGTTTTCCTAATGAATACAGTTGCTTTTAATTACAAGTATCCACAGCCACCGTTAGGCAAAGAGGAAACCATCCTTGGCGTGGCAGGACTGTGTTTGCGCTCTGGGATCTGTGCCTGTCAGGCTCCTTTAATTAGAGGGAGCTTCCTGCCTGCGAGCCCTGGGACGCCAGCTAGCAGGAGGCTTCTTGCCAAAAGTGGCAGCCGGGGCACTCCAGCCACGGGAAACGGCAGGAGGGAAAGGAGGTGGCACAGATGTTGCCACTACTCTCTAGGTCAGTGGATCCCAAGCAGAAACGCCCACAGCCAAATGCCGTGGGGGAAGCACTGGCTTGGTCTGAGTTTCAGCAGCTGTCACCCACAGACAGACCTTTTTCTGCCCAGCCCACGTTTTTGAGCTGATGACAGCAGGCGTGCGAGCAAGTTTTTCTCCCCAGCTCTTGCCATTTCCCGCTGGTCTGCCCTCGATACTCCTGATGCAAGAGGAAACGTTTTTAAAGCAATACCCCTGGAGGGGCAGGGGACTCACCACAGGCGCCATCGAACTTCTTGAAAACATTCTCCTGCTTGTCACAGGCATGCTTGTTGAGGTCGCACTCGCTGCGGTAGTCTTTGCCATCGCTGCCGCACACTGTGCTCTCGGGCACGCCGCTGCAGGACGACGGGCAGACGCACTTGGCCGACTGGCCATCAGTGGAACGGACGCATGTGCTGCCAAAGCTGCAGGTCACCTCTGCGCAGGGGTCCTTGGAGCCTGCGGGAGAGAGGAGGGGTCACGGCACAGGCATGAGCACGGCAGCCCGTGTTCCCGTGCCACCCTCTCCCACTTGCTCCTCTCATGGGACAAATAAGCCCAACACACCACAATATCTACCTAGGCAGCCCCAGATCCTCCGAGTGCCCAGAAATATACATGATGGCAATGGATGTCCTTCCCTTGGCTTCAGCAGATGCTGGAGCCAGTGCCATGTATCTGGTCCCACAGCAGCAAGTTCATCCACCCCAACGTCTGCAGAGGCCGGCAGGATCGTGAGGCTGTAGGATCAGCCCCAAACCCACGGGACGCGAGGAAGAGAGCTCACTCCGCACCTGGTACTTCAGGCAGAGCTCCTCCTTTCTAAACCTCTCAGCCTCACTGCTGCAAGCTCCCTTCCCTGCACATGCTCTCCGAGATCCTCTTGCTTCAGCAAACGAGCAAAACAAGGGTCCTTAAGGCACCTCCTGCAAACCATAATTAGAGGAAGAGCTCAAGGAGCAATTTCCTCACTGATGGGGAAGGGCCAAAATTTGCCAGCTTTTTTTGCCTTTTTTCCCTTTATTTGTCACTTTTTAATGATTATTATTTTAAATAAATCACTTGGCACTCTCTCCCCTCTGACAAGAGCCCCAGCAGGAGTGCCGGGTGCAGATTTATTGCAAGCCAGAGCGCTGCATGAGAGAAAGGTCAAGTTAATTTACTCTGAGATGAGGAGACTGGGGTCTCATTTACACAGCTCCTTGCTCACAGATGGTGAATGCCAGGCTGGGGAAGGGCTTTTATCAGCCCACCCAGCCTGTGCATACGCCTGGTCCCTCCAACTCCCACTCCTAGCTCTAGCAGATGTGACCCACTCTGGGGAGGCAGTGTGGTGCAGCAGGCAGAGCTGTCTGAGACAGAAGGCTGTTCCCACTGTCTGCCACATACCTCTTAAACGGTCTTTGGCCACTGGTTTGCCTGTTTATTAAACTCTGCCGACCACCAAGGCAGAGCTGGTGATTCTCTCACGGTGTCCCTTCCCCGTCCCCCAGGACATCACCAGCACCACAGTGACGACATGAGCTCGGGCCAAGTCTCCCTGGCCTCACACAGTCGCCTCCTGAAAGCAGGAGAGTCCGCCCTTGCACTCACCACACGGTCCCTTGCTGATGACTTTGATCCGCCTCTGCTGGTTGCACTGGGCCTTCTCCAGCTCACACTCGTTGCTGTAGGTGGAGTAATCAGAGCCACAGACAGGAGCCACCACGACGGGGCAAGCTGTCTTCTTGCAGACGCAGGAGGCCTGGGAGGGGTCGGTGGAGCTCCTCTCGCACACCGCCCCGAACCCGCACAGCATCCCTCGACATGCTGTGGGCACAGACACAGAGAGACCAGTGAGCCGCGGCTGCTCCTCTGCAAACAGGAGGGATGCAGACCAGCGCCTGTGCCTCTCCTATCACCCCGGCAGAGCTGCTCACACCACCCAGGCTCGGGTAGGGGCTGCAGCCCTCCGGGGGACCAGGACTGCAAGGGCAGGGCCAGCAAGAGAAGGATGGTCTAGGCACAGCAAGGTCCTTTCCTGGCTTAGGGTGAGGATGTCATCATCTTGGCATGCCACCTCTCACTGCCTGCCAGGAACCATGCGGTTAAGTTGGGTCCTTCTCCAGGGATGCCTAGGGTGCGTTTGAGATGTAGGGGGGCTGAGCCAACCTTGCCAGAGCCACCCACCCCAAAGCCACGTGCCTGAGAACAAGGGTCTTCCCAGCGCAGCCAGGGAACCACGCACGGCTGCCAGGCCAGGGCTGCTGTGCCCTGAGCCCCCATCTCCTGCCTGCGCCCGGAGCACAGGCATTAAGCAAAGGCACAGGTAATCTCAGCGCCTGCTCCACCGTGCCGGTACCGTGTGGAGCAGGCAGCATGGAGGCCACACGAAAGGGCAGATTGGACGGACAGTGGGGTCGGTACAGCCTGCGACCCAAAGAAGGCTTCCTCTGAAGGGAGGCTGTCCTGGAAGGCAGCACCCACTTTGCCCTCAGGCACCACACTACCATCCACATCGGCTCTACTGCAGTCTCTCCTGAGTGACTGAGCACTGCTGCCCTTTGAGAGCAGCTGGGTAAGACAGGATATGTGCTAGGCACCTTCATCCCATGCAAGAACAGGGAGGGAAGAGGCTGGGGTACAGCATGGTCCAAAAGGAGCTACCAAACCCACGGTCAGCCCTCTTGCCTCCTCTGTGCCCCTTCTTACTCCAGGCTGCCCGTTTTGCTTATTGTCAGTGAGAACTGGAGAAAGAAATGTCTGTCACCAGCTCTGCACCACAGCAGGGAGGTCAAGGCCCAGCTCGTGAGCAGGGAGGTGCCTCCAACCCCACTACAGACAGGAAGGAGCATCCCCAGCACTTGCTCTGGCCAGGGCCCCTCTGCTCAAGCCATTGTGAGTCCTCCACAACGCAACGTGGTTTTCTGCTAACCAGCAAGAGAAAGGAAAGTCAAGGGATGGAGAAGAAAACATCCTCACCTATCCCAGTGTGGGACAGATTGTCCCACACGCACACACTGCTTTATTCATTGCCGTTTATGCAAAGCAGCCCAATCACGTGGGCGGTGTCTCTCTAAAGGAGATGCACAAATCTCTTTATCACATCCACTCATCAGAGCAGCCAGCACAGACCAGTTCAGCATCTGAATTGCTAACGTGGTAGGAAATACAATTCTTCAGTTGGAGGGAGGAAGGGAGAGGACAGGTGTCTCCAGACTCAGAGGTCTGCAGGTGAGACAGCGAGAGCAAGAGATGCCAGAGCTTTCTGCCCAGTGGTTACTGCCACGGGCACAGCCCTACGCTCACAACATGCACCACTGGGCAGGTACATACACACACGCAGGCAGGCGGGCACCACACACCCGCTGCGCCAAGTGTGGTCCCTACAGCAGCACCCACCGCACCGCTACTGCGCCCACGCGCAGCAAGCACCTCCTGCCACCTCCGGGCACACCCTACCGCCCCACGCTCTCCTACGCACACAGCATACGTTAGAAATGGAGACTGACCTACATAATGAGAGAAAGAGAAATCATAAAAGGCAAAATAAAATGCTCTACAGTGGCTCATTTACACTTCAATTCCCGGGCGTTTGCCTTTGACTGCCTTGAGATTTTGAGCTCATATGCACAAGCAACAATGCACCACTAAGAGACTAATATCATCAAATAAAAAAGAGCTCTCTTTCTCTCCTGCCCAATATCTAAAAGCAATTCATCATTTTTATGAAGTGCTCTGGATAGTCTCTCCTGCTCTTTCCATTGCTGCTCTTTCTCTCTCTCTTTTTTTTTTTTTTTTTTAATGCAGATGAGCCTGTTGAGCTCTCAGATTAGAGGGTACAGGGGAGGTGTGCAAGTGAGGAATGTGAAATGCAGGACAAGCAGGGATTCATCCCGTCCCCCAGCCCCAAGGCACAGGTCTGTGGAGCAGAAGTGTAACTGTATAGTGCATAATCAGCTGCCAGTCGCAGGGGAGGCAGAGATGGAGCTGTCTTAGCGACCAGACCTAGGGAAAGGAAGGGAAAAAGGAAGGGAAGGGAAAAAGGAAGGGAAGGGAAAAAGGAAGGGAAGGGAAAAAGGAAGGGAAGGGAAAAAGGAAGGGAAGGGAAAAGGAAGGGAAAAGGAAGGGAAAAGGAAGGGAAAAGGAAGGGAAAAGGAAGGGAAAAGGAAGGGAAAAGGAAGGGAGCTGGTGTGTGCAGCAGATGTGAGATGTAAAGCCAGCTTGAAGTGGAGTTAAAGCAGGTCCCTGCTCAAAGGCAAAAGGGTGAGAGGTGCCTGTCTGAAGGCACTTGCCTTCAGGACACACTGGCCCAGGTTCATCAGCACACTTGCAGATAGGAAAACCAAGGTGGGAAGCATGTCCAGGGTTTCAAACTAGGTGTCAGGGACAGCGCTCTCCTTTCTTGAGCTCTTCTGGTCTTGTCTTTTGCCTCAGAGTATGGGAAAGGAGCCTCACACATCCAAGGCGAGGGCTTCCGAAGTGAACGGCCAACACAGGTCTGGTCCCACCCAAACTGAGGAAGTTTTCAGTGGGACCCAATTCAGGGCAGCACCGAGAACTTCAAAAACCCTGTCCTAAGACACTTGTTGCTATTTCCTTCCCACACAGCTCATGCACCAACAGCCCTTTTGCCTTCGGTCCCCTGCCGTCCATTTCTCCTCCCAGGAGATACACCATACACCACATTCAGCCTGTGAACCTGGCAGGAAAAAGCTTTCAGCACTGGACAGGACTTCTGAAGAAGTTAAAACAATGTTGATAGTTCTAACTCTTCTTCAAAGAAACTTTTAAAATTCTTCATTCAGATTTGGAGCCAAACGGGGCCTTGTCACCTTGTAAGTGATCGTCCCTGTAATCGTTTCGCCCACATATATTTAAGAATCTCTTAATCTGAAGTGATAAAAGCAACTGTAAATGACAAAAAGGCCCCAAAGTATTATAAAGTTAGTTGGGTCAAGCCACATCAAGAAAACCGATATTTATCAGAATTGGAGTTTCAGTCTACCCTTGCCCCCAGAATCGTATTTCATAAACACATTAGGGACATAATAGGCCAATATTTGAGCAAAAGAATGATATAAAGGGTACTTATTTACCTCCCATTTCGCATCAACCAAATGTTGTAAAAGCACCGGTGTTTGACAGATACCTTCCCACTCCCTGCCAATGAGCTTCATCCCTGGGAGAGAACCTTGCAGTGCCTCGGAGCTAATCCCAACTCAAGGGGATGGCCTGGCTGCCCCGCAGATGCCCAGGCAGGATGGAGAGCGGGAGTATGGCAGGGTGCAACCTCCAAACACCATGCTTCAGCCCTTCCTGCGGACAAGGACCCAGCTTCACTGAGTTTCAGTGATCATGCCGAGAAGCAGACGAAACGAGAAAGAAAAATGCTTCAAACTAGAAACAAATTCTGACAAGCAAATTGGTTGTTTAAGTTTCTTTCACTTCTAATCATCGCTGGTGCTACTGGTAAAGAAGCCTATTTGTTCACAGCAGATGATTTTGAAAATTCACCCATCCAATGCTGTGATGCAGTTAGATGATGCAAGCTCAGAACACCAACAAGAATAAAACAAAATGCCTTAATTCCCCTGCCAGACCCAGGAGATGAAACAGGTTTATTATGCCTGCTAAGATGACTCAACCCAACGAGCTCTGCAAAGGATGAAATTCAGAGGCAGCATCCTCTTCCCCAATATCTCTATCTCTCTGTCCTGGTTTCAGCTGGGATAGAGTTAATTTTCCTCCTAGTAGCTGGTATAGTGCTGTGGTTTGGATTTAGTATGAGAATAATGTTGATAACACACTGATGTTTTAGTTGTAGCTAAGTAGTGCTTACACTAGCCAAGGACTTTTCAGCTTCCCGTGCTCTGCCAGGCACACAACAAGCTGGGAGGGAGCACAGCCAGGACAGCTGACCCAAACTGGCCAAAGGGATGTTCCATACCATATGGCGTCATGCTCAGTATGTAAGCTGAAGGGAGTTGGCCAGGGGGCAGCGACTGCTGTTCGGGGATGGGCTGAGCATCAGGCATCAGGTGGTGAGCAATTGTATCATGCATCACTCGCTTTGTATATTATTATTATTATTACTACTACTACTGCTACTACTATTTTACTTTATTTTATTTCAATTATTAAACTGTTCTTATCTCAACCCACGAGTTTTCTCATTTTTATTATTCCAATTATCTCCCCCATCCCACCGTGGGGGGAGTGAGCGAGCGGCTGTGCGGTGCTTAGTTGCTAGCTAGGGTTAAACCACGACACTCTCTTTCACAGAATCTCAGAATGGTAGGGGTTGGAAGGGACCTCTGGAGATCATCTCATCCAACCCCCCTGCTTGAGCGGGTACACCTAGAGCAGGGTGCACAGGACCGTGTCCAGGCGGGTTTTGAATATTTCTCTCTCTCTAATTTTACCTGGGAGGATGCAAGAAGCGTAACCATCACTGATGCGGAAGGAATAAAACTTGGGAAATTAGAGGCAAAAAGAAGAGGCTATCAGCCCAATTCCAGGGTACTCAGCACTGACCAAGCCTTCACATCCCGTTCCCCGTGCAGAGCCACTACAGGCAGAACCACTTTGCTGGGTGTGGGCAGAAGGCAGTAATAAGCGAGGCACAAAGCACTCTTGTCCTAACGCTTGTACACAACAGCCTGAATAAACTCCAGGCAGCAGATAAAGCGTACAGAAGAGCAAGGACCTCTTAAATTTGATTCCCAACAGTGCTGGTGAAGACCGTGCTATCAAAAGGACCCCACGAGCGAGGGGCTGCAGACTGCTCTCCATTCTCAGCACCACTGCTATTTCAGGTGCCCAGGGCTGGGCCCTGCTCTGCTGGGTCTCAGGTCAAGATACAACAAAGGGACCAGCCTTGCCTTCACGCTCCTGAGCTTGAGATGAGACGGGGCAGACAGGAGTGCAGAGATGGTGCTCGCCAGCACGGCAAGGAAATCATCTACCTGCTCACCCGACTGGGACAAGCACCAGAGACGAGGGGTGCACAGACAGCCTGCCTGCTTCCCCTCTAGTGACATCTCTACAACATCACCAGGATAGCAACCATATGTTTTCCTACCAGTGTGCCTTCTACATCACCCGACAGACATGCTAGGGCAGCCTGCCTTATCCACAGCAACACTGCAGCTGGAGGCTTTTGAGCCAGCTATGACGGACACCTCTGCAGGGCAGACACTGGAAGGCAGCGGTGAACCAGAGTCAGCGTGAGCTTGCAACGGACGGAGTCCCTGCTTGGGATGTTGGAGGCTGCAGCCTATTGTGTCTGTTCCCCAGTCGCAGAGGGGAGGTGGGATCTCTCAGCACTTGTTTAAGACTGTGCTTCAAAACTGTCTACAAAGCACACGGCAAGGCTGTGCAGCAAGATCAGAAAGCAGACTGGATCTAAAGCAAAGTGCGGCTCTGGTTAAATCATCCTAGCACTGCAGAGACGAGGCACAGCAAGGCATTTGGCAAACAATGAGAGCAGCACTTGTCTGGAGCAGAAAAAAGCTACAGCTAGGAGCTGACCTTTCCCAAACCTCCTGAGCCACCGAAGATGAGGGAGAGAAACAGCTAAAGTGAGGTATCTATACAACACTTGAGCAAGCTGTACAGAACAAAAGGGAGGACTTAGGCTTATTGTAACCACGCTGAATACCAGCCATGTCTCTTAGCAGCACTGGAGCAGAAACAGGATAATAAATAACAACAACAACAACAACAAAAGTGCACTTGCTGGAGAGGAGGGGAAAAGCAAAAGGTGTTGCTACAAATAATTCATGTTACCGTGCTTTCCACCACAACGGAGTCAGCATGACTCCATGGACGGACAGAGCAGTCCGCTCGCCCTCAGTAGCCCCAGGCTGAGCCTGCAAAAGCAAGAAAGGCTTTTAGAAGAGATGAAGGCTAGCAGAATGACCTGACTGTGTTCAGAGCCTCACTCCAGCTTAGATACGCTAAGCTCTGAGGCTCTACCTTGCGTCCTGCAGTGACCGCTTGGTTCAGGGTAAAGACCACAAAGGGATGCTAACGAGGGTTTCCTGCCCTCTGGCTAACTGGGGTAGCTGAGGGGCACACCGAAGTGCTCTGGCCTCTCTGAACAGCCCAGAGCACAGGAAGATCAGGGCACTGCCGTAGCCTGGAGAACAGGCCATGTGGCTGCATTATCCAACAGGCCAGGGGAGCGTGCCAGGCAGCATGCAACAGCTGGAGCCATGGCTAGCCTCTGCCTGCCTGCCTGCCTGCCAGCCGCCTCCTGGCCCAGAAACGAGCAGATGGGCGAGTGAACTTGCGTGCCACTATGGTGTCCGTTTACCACACAACCGCCTGCAGGGCAGACCTCGCCTGGCCTGGGGGTTCGCAGCATGGGGTGTTCACAGAAAACGCTGGGGTGAGAGGGGATGGCTGCTCCCAAAAGGCAGAGGGGCAGGGGCACCAGCCAAGCACAGCAACCAAGCGACAGAAGCCACCTATGGGAACACCTTCCCCAGCCTGCCAGTGATCCTCTGGAGCGACGCACAGGAGGCCAGGGTGAGATGCCTGCATCAATGAACCACAGAGAAGAAGAGGGGAAAGGAGAGAGATGACAAGCTGAGAGGAGCTTCTGGAAGCCTATCTATGCTGGCAGCTGAAACCGAGGTGAGAAGAGGGAGAGTCAGGGTTGCAGAGCACTTCTTACTGCAGTCTGGGCCCAGAGCCGCTGGCATTCATCAGAACAGAGCCACTCCTGCAGAAAGAAGAATGACTACCCATTGCACCAGGTGTAACGACATGGGTTCAGATCCAAGCCTCCCACCCCATCCGTGACACTTCCTCAGGCAGCCCTAAGTAGCACCAGGGAGGGAGCGGGATGCTTCATTACCAGGGAAGCCCCTGCCAAGGTTCAGCTCAGCACTTCCCCGAGCAGGCTGCGTGGGCACAGGTGGCTGGTACTCCATGAGTAGCTGCCAGGGCAGATGGCACCAGCTCCACCTCCTCGTGCCCAACAGTGCCTGCAGATGCCCAAAACGGCTGGAAGGACAGCTGAGAATAGGACAGCTCCACTGTGGCCAACAGGGAGGGCCAGAGCCACCGCAAGAACGGCTAGGAGCCGCTGGGGCTTCTCACACACAGCTCCGCTCTGCAGAGAGATGCAGGAGTTGGTGTGAGGCTGCAGGCAGCTCAGGAGAAGACTGCCATTGGAGTAAAGGCCCTGCTTGAGCTGGGCCCAAGGGACTGGGCAAAACGAAGACGCTGCACAGCACACACATGTATACTGGCCCATCCTGGAGCACTCCCGGGCCAGAGCTGGCAAGACTATTCTGCCAAGCAAGAGCCCATGACAATATGTGTATGCAAGAGGCTTGCTCTGTGCCTCAGCTACGCCCTCTCTCCCCTCCCCAACACACAGGCTTGCTCTGTGCCCTCCTCAGTGCCTAAAAAACGCAGCAGCCAAGGCTTCAAGTTGCACGCTGCCCTCCCCAGCCTGGAGCCAGCACCCTCCGCCGCTCTCCCAGCTGCCAATTCTGGCCAAGCTGCAGCTTGCACCACGTCCTCCAGGTAGAGCTCTTGGATGAGCTTCTCAAGCCATCCCAGCCTTCTGAGCCTCCCGGACTGGAGCAGTGAGGACAGGCAGCAGGGAGACAGCAGCCGGCTGCACACAGGAAGGGTGGAGAGCAGCTTCAGCTTCCAGCTCAGAGCTTCCAGCTTCAACTCCCCATGCAGTTCTGCGCCTTGGTTCTCCCATTTACAAAAAATGTGGATAATAATAATCACCAAACCCCCAATGTCGGTAGGTAAATAGCTCAATATAAGTAGTAGGGATTAATAACAAGCTGGCTTTGTCAAGTGCTTTGAGAACTTGAGGTGAAGAGCTCTATCTAATAAGCCCCAAGCATTCACATTAAAATGTTTCTCCAGCTTAATAACAATAATCATAAATGTAATGTCAAAATTGCTCTTTTCCACTGTACAGGAAAGAAAAAAATGCTACTGGAGCCGCTTGCTGACTGCTTATTGTACCCTGCCAGGCCCTCCGCAGCACGTGCCTGCCTGCCCCGCGTTCCCTGGCAGTGCCCGGCCATGCAGCCGGGCCACCAAGAGGAGCACCTGAGAGGGGCTTGGGCAGGCACACGGTTCCTCCCCCCCAGGACCGAAGCTTTCTCCTCGGCAGGAATCTTGCCAAGGGAGGAGGAGGAGGAGGAGGAGGGCCCTGAACACCCACAGAGCAGGGGGACGCTGGAAAAACGTGCAGGCAATTCCTGGCAGCTCCCCACTCCCCAGAACGTGTGCTTGCTAGCGTGGACCCACTCCAGATCCCAGGGGAGTCTTCCGAACGGGCCGAGAAAAACAATCAGAAAAGCACAGCCAGAAACTTGATTACAACTCATGGGTGGGAGGTAGGAGGGTGGGATGTACCTGCTTTCATGGCTTAAAGTGTCTCCAATGACAGGAAAGGGGTAGGAGAGAGGAAAGGCTAACAACACACGACAGCCACACTGCCGTGCTCTGGACAGACACAGCCACAAATCCCTGCAGCAAGGGCTGCAGGCAGGAGACGGAGAGAGAAAGACACTTCCCCGCAGCACACCCAGGAAGGTCAGGGCAACCTGCACCTCTGGGGCCCCGCTACTAGCTGAACCACTGGCACTGGGTATTCTTGTTCACAGCAAGAGCCTGAAATTGAAGAATGAGGATGCCCGTGCCAAATGCGCAAGGTGGCTGCCTTTTAATCTAATGCTATTGAATGAAAAATTTTCCCTCTCTGGAAAGCAGTGGGTGCTCCCCCACTAAAGCCATTTAAAGCAGACTGGACTGGGGAATGCAAAGTGGAGAGCAGCCCCAAACTGGCTAGGCTGGGCAGCAGAGGGAAAAAGATGTGATGCTTAAATAGATCTTTTTCAATCCCTAACGCACACTGACGGGCACTGAGCCGACGTGCACCTCTGTGTCCCACCTGCCACCGTTCCCCACCTGGTCCCCAAGGACGGGGAGGTCATTAGTGGGCCACACTAGTGATTTGTCCTGTCCCAAATCCTGCCTCAGAGCAGTCACTCCTAAATACCTATGTTAGAGGGGAGGAGCCACCATCACAGAGTAGGCAAGAAGCCATGAAAAACGCTGGGCAGTGCCCGTGGAGCCCAGCGGGCTGGGGGAGGACAGGCCTGCTGAGCGGCCTGCCGTGGGCAGCTCCTCAGCCAGAGGACAAGAAGCACAGGCGAGGCAGTAGCAAGCAAGCACGCATAATAGCATAGGGCGAGTGCAGGTGAACAATAAACACCGTGGGCCGAGGTCGAGCCTTCCTTCTGGAGAAGGGGCAAGGCCCCACCACGACAACCTAAGCAAGCCTGCCCTGCTGCCATCCAACACGTAAGGACGCCGCTGGTGCAAAAGGCAGGGGAAGCGAGCACAGAGCAGGGCAGAGCGGCTTTTGGGTCCTCCTCGTGCCAAAAGGGCAGAGGGAAACGCAAGGCTCCGCGGACGGAGCCGTGCGCGTGTGTCAGGACGGCGAAGACCGGCATTAATTCTGCATGAGCGCGAGGTGCCCGTTGCCATGGACACCGGTTAGGCTGGCGCTCCAGCCCAGACTCTCGCCTGTGCACATTTACTCCTCTTCCCGGGGCCACCCTCCCTGCCATTGATATTAATTGCATCAGCCAGGGCTTGCTCGGTGAGGGAGAAGGAGCTGCCTGCCCTGCTCAAAGGCCTCCGCTGCGGGGCTGGGAGAGCCACACGCAGGCACCGGCAGCAGAGCCGAGGCGTCCACCCCACAGCCCTGGCTAAGCACCGCTCGGCACCTCCCAGGCCACGCTGAGATCAGCACAGGCTCTCCCGGGAAAGAAACGCAGAGCCGTCAGATCGTGTGTCATTAACACCACACTGCTTAACCCAGGCACTTTTGCTTAGAGCCCCTACCCCTGAAACAGCCAGAACAGGATTAGGGGCACACTAGCCCCGAGTCCTCAAGCCCCAGTTTTGCCCATCTTCACCCACATTGTGCCCTGTCCCTGCCTTCAACACGGGACAGTGACTTCATGCAATACCACTGATGTGGATCTGGAAAGCTGCAGTTAGCCTCACTGAGCAGCAGCAGGCCAGGGACAAATGCTGGCTAAAGGCACTGCCAGCACCCCTGCATGCAGCGCTGCAGGCACCAAAGGGGATGGGGAAGGCAGCACCCCTCCTCGCTCATCAGGATCGTGCACAACTTTATTTCCACGGTTTAGCCACGGAGCTGAGCTACACTGCAGCTGCAAATCTGTGGTCCCCAAGGCCACAAGAACCTCTCCAGAACAAGTCCCCAAACTAGTTTTCAGTCCGACATGTTCTAAGGATAGAAGGTCCTTAAGAAGCTGAGCGAATGGCAGGCATCCACCATCCAGTCTGGGAGCCTCTGTGATGCTCTCAGCTCTTCAAGGCTCTTCTTGCACAGCTCTACACATGACAGAGATCTCTGGGAAACCAGGTATCTCCTCCTGAGACCACAGTGTGCTAGTTCAGCACCCCCAAACACGCTCTGCGCTCCTGTGTCACACAGGGAGACAGCAAGGGGAAGCCCAGAAATGCGGTCGTCACAAGCCACAACGCTTTACAGCCCAGCTGCCTGAAAAGACTCTTTACTTCTAAAAGCCCCCACAACTGAAATCTAACCTGCAAAAGGCAGAGCAGTCAGCACTGCAGCCCGTCCCCACCCAGGAAGGGGCAGCCTCCCAGGGCTGACACCAGAGATGCGGGCAGCACGGGCCAAGGCAGACAAAGGAGGAGTGGAAGGAGAGCTGATTACACAGCCTACAATTGGGGGTCAGGAGGGGTGGGCAGCAAGGAAAAAAGTTGATCAGTTGGAAGATCTAAAAGCAAAATCACGTGCTGGAGGCAGAGATGGTAGCGAGCAAGGCAAAGGTGGTGCTGGAGGTGGGCAGGGCAGGGTGGAGCAGGGAGGAGTTGAAAGCATTGTGTTCTTGGGTCTAAAACATCAGAGTCACTCTTGCAAATCAAACATCATCTTAAAAAACTCTCTCATTAATCTGTCATGAGCCCCCCTGGGAGAGTGGCTCTGAGCAGACTGTCACGGCTCCTAATCACTGGAAGAATTCATCAGCCTCCATCAGAGAGAGAAGCAGTTTGGAAACGCACTCCACAAGGGATGCGATCAAGAAGCTGGCCTCAGCAGCAGGCTCCCGCTGCCCTGCCTGCACACCCCCAGCGCACACAGATCCCCCAGCCTTGCCGCAGAGCAAGCAGCCAAGAGCAGGAATCTGCCCCGAGGAGCCACGCCGCAGCAAAACACCCAAAGCTCAGCACACACAAAGAGTGACCCAGATGGGATGGCAGCCTGTACACAGCCCACACGAGGGAGGGAGGCAAGGGCAAGAAAAAAATACTTAGATTGTTTTAACCTGCTCCCACCTGCCTGCAGAGGCCACGCTCTGCAAAACGGAGTGTTTACAAATCAAGGAGATTAGAGAGCTCAACAAGGGAAGGAGAGCTGCAGCAGCCTCCAGGCGCCTGGAGGGAAAGACAGCTCCTCCCCAGCCGGAGCAGGTCCAAAGCCAGCAGTGAGCTGCGTGGTCAGCAAAGCCAGCACGCCACCCTTTGCCAACCTTTCCCAAGCCCCAGGCTGCTGGGCACTCTGCAAGGTCTACTCACACTCTTTTCAAGGAGCTTGCTCATACCCTGGAGGTCTCAGCCAGCTTCTTGCCTCCTGCTGTCCTTTACTCTCCCTCTGCACTTCATACAAAGTACTAAACACAGCAACTGCATCCCTAAGCCACAGGGTCTGCGCTAAGCCCGGCCTCCCCTTGGCTGCACGCTGCCTCCCACCGCACAACAGCCAGACTCCTTGTGTCACTGTGACCTCGGGGCATGTTCCTACAAAAACAACGTTCACTTGGCAAGAAAGCCTCTGCCAAAGCACAGCGCCAGGCAGTATTTGCAGTGGGCTAACTCAGGAACTGGTAGTGAGGTACTAGCTCTCTCTGAAAGGTATCATGCACCAACTTCAGCATGACACGGCCAAGGGGAAGAAAGACAAAGCAAGACAAATGCTGTTTCTTTGTCGCAATACCAGAAGGATAGTCTTGGGAGACGTGAGGCAGAGATGTGGGGAGAGTGAAGCAAGCTTGGCGATCTGCAACCTTAGCAAGGACCTGATACAGGGAAAAACAGGAACACCTTAGCAGTTCTCCCATCTACTCCTCCTCTAACACTTAAGCCACGTAACATAAAAGTGCATAAATTGATCCCCAAGAGAAACCTCAAACCTCACTGTAAATGGAGAAGAAAATGCTCTCAAGAGATCAAAAGTGGTGTCTAATAACTGCTGCTACCTTATCTACCACTCAGCTTTTGAAGATCTATGTTTAGCATCTCTCCTCTCTCCAGAGCAACCCTGAAGCAGTCTGAGCTGGTTAAGCTGAAGCACACTTTGCTGTGGTGCTCAGGATGTGGACCCCAGGCAGGGAAGCCAATGCTCCTACTGTGGCAGCAGGCAAGAAAGCCAATGCAAGAAAGCCAGGGGCAAGTGCATGGGGATGAAGCTCCACAAGCAGACCTCAGTCCTGGCTTCTGAGCTGTTGCCTCACTGCCACAGAGTGCAAATACGAGCAAGAAAAAAGGAAGGGGAAGCCAAAGACGTAACCACAGTGACTTCAGTGCAGGACCCCCTGGGCCAGCTAGGGGACGGCCAGCTTCACCCTGGAGGCATGAACTGCCCAGGATTCTGGGGCAAACAGAAGAGCACCCTGGGTCACCCCCATGCCCGAGGATGCAGCAGGTACAAGCACTGCATCGGCAGTGCAGGAGGTCAGCATTTCAGTCTGTGCTGCAATGAAGTCTTAGAGGAGTAGGCACGATGTAATTAAAGGGAGCAGCTGCTGAGAAGCCCGGTACAAAAATTTCACCTTGCACAGAGAGGGTGATTTTTTTCTGTTCCACGATGTGTGACAAGACTTCCTGCCATGCTCCAATGCTCCCAGTCCCTCCTCGCTCAACAATGCCAGCCTCAGCCCAGCCGCCCACCGGCTGACGCAGCCAGAGGTGCAGAAACGCTGCCACCACTCACGCTGCTGGAGCCAGCGGCCAGGTGGGCTCTGCCCATCTGCCTCGGGGACAGGCTACCCCAGTGCCACGCGGTGGGGTGCAAGGCGTTCGGGCCGGGGGTGCAAACCTCTCCCTGCTCCCCACCATGCTTTTCCTCACGTGTCCTTGGCAAAGGAGTCGTTCCTCGGCATAACGGGGCTTGTGACGGGAATACCGACAGCACAATCAAGCAGGAGAGTATCTCCACTGAGCCGCCATGGCCCTGGGGCAGCCCATGCCCCAAACACACATGCTTCCATGGAGCACCCCCTCCCCACACACGCCTGCTCCACTTCTTGTGAGAGGGAGGCGAGGTCACGGCAGCCTGCAAGGAGCACCAGCAAGGCTTAACATCAGCCCTGCTGTCCATCAGCATTTGCTAGGTGGGGAGCTGACACAGGTGGACACCACAGCCCGAGGCCATAGTGAGATGGATTACTGTTGGAGCGGATCACTCTCCCTGCTCCTGCAAGTCAGCTCCCAACATTTCAAACCGCACGTGCGGGAGAGGGCAGGGGCTCGGAAAAGCACGGGTGCGAAAGGAATAGAGCGTAGGGTGGTCAGAAGAGACCGGGGGCTGCAAAATGCATCTGTGGGCAGACAAAAAAGACAGGTCTGCAACACCTTCCTGTTCTACTGAGATCAGCCATGCCACGAAGCCTGCGCTACGAATTCATTTTACGGCATCCAAGTCTTATATTGGCTTGTGTCAAAAGAGAAATAAGCTGGGATTAGCAGCCAAAGCCGGCAGGGTGTTCCAGTACCGCCATGCACAAAGGGAACAAAATTGAAGAGCTTGTGTTTTATTTTAAGTTATATTTTCATGGCTCCCTTCCCAGGGCAGCCAAGCGTCCCCACCCCAGTCACCCTGAGCAGGCGCAGAACTGCCCAGAGAGCCACGTGGCTCCTTCAAGAAACCAAAAGCCCGAGGCTGCCTCCCAGTATTCTCTCCAACAGGGACTGGAGAGGGAAGGGCTCAGCGTGAATTTGGCAGTGGGGGGCACAACACATCTCCCAAGGTGTGGGCCAGCCCCAGCCTTCTCCCCACCAATGCACTGCAGGGTTTAACTTTAGGGCTGCAGGTAGGCTGTGGGCAGCATGCGTAACTAGGCAGAGCAGGCAAGGGGAGGTAAGCGCCTCACATGACTTCTAAGCCCAAGGCAATTATTTCCCCCTCACTACATCTGTGCCAATAGGTTACTGGCCAGAGGAAGCTGTTCATCAGAATTATGGGATGTTAATTAAAAAAGATCAAATAAAAGGAAGGAGCATCTTGATGAAGTATCAAATAGGAGGAGCAAGACCAGGACCTCCAATATGCAGGTGCTGCTCAGGCACAGCCAGTGCTCTGTGCCAAAGAGCACCACAGCCCTGTGCAGCCTGGTAAAGCTTCTCCCCGCACACTGCCTCCCCATGCCTGGGCATCCCCTCCTCAGTTGCCAACACAGACAGACACAGGGCTGGCAGAGAGCAGAGAGGTCGTGAAACATCACTTCCCCGCACCACTTGGCTGTCCCTAGCAGAACGGTCCGCTCTGCAGGGCAGCAATGCACACGCACCCTCCAGGCTCTCTTGCTGCCTCGGCACAGCCAGGGTAACACTCCGTCTGCCCAAACTCATCGAGTCATCTACAGGTGAGGAGTATTTCCTAACATCCCCTGGCACAGGTCAGATGCTCCGTAACGTGCAGCACCGTTTGCATCCCGTGAAGGCAGAGGTAGCCACTAGCAGGGATGCAGGGAACCAGTCCTCGCAACGCTGCAGGTGGCTGTCTCTCTCTTCATGGCAGAGGGGATGCTATCTGGAGAGGGAGCCCCAGTGGAGGGGAAAGGGAGCTGGACCTGATGAGGCAAAGCCATAACAGGGTGCTGAAGAGAGGGCATCCAGCAGCCAAGTGAAAGACAACGCCCAGGACTAAGAGCACTGTAGGATTAATCTGCTAACCGATTCCCTATGCAGACTTGAAAAGCCACCTGCACCAGCATTTTCTCTGCCTAACCCCATGCCTGGACCAGTTCTGCAAACCCTGTATTTATGGGGCTGCCAGGCACAATAAAGCATTTTTCCAATATTTAATTTCTCAGATGTCCTCATCTCATGCATCGCTGCCGCTTTTATGCATCCATAAATAAGCGTTTAGCGCTGCTCCCTCAGCTTGGTGCGACGGGTTGGGCCAGCATCACTCTATCCATGCTCGCCAAAAGAAAATGGGTGTCCAGCCTTCTCAGATGTTTCCAAATGCAGCAGAGACAGGACCCACAGGTGGTTGGTGCCATTAACACACCTGCAAAGGTGCATGGATGCAGGCAAAAGGGCTAGCTCCTCCCACCCCGGCAAGCTACCATGACTCTCCCCATCCATGAAGGATACTTGCTCAAGATAGGCTGAAGCAAGATGTAGCTCTGAGATTAGGACGCACTCCTGCACTTGATCCAGAAAGCTGCTGGGGCCAGCAAGAAACCCAAATCAGCCAGACCAAAGAGCTGGTGACAGCAAAAGGCGCTAAACAGGCTGCCCAAGCCTGTGCCGCATCAAGAGGGCTTCTTTCTCCCAGCAGGGCTGGGAGAGCAGCACAGGCAGACACTGCCCAGACCCTGCCAGGGAGGCCCCAGCTACAGCTTACCCCGCGTTGCTCCGCTCTCAGCCCCTTGCCTCGGCTCGCGCTGGGGAACAGGGAGGAGGCTTGCCTGCACCAGGAACGGGAGCGGAGTGTGTGCGCAGGCACGGTCAGAGCCAAAACTACCACCAGCCAGGCAGAGCCCTGCTCTCCTCCCCTGGCTCCCACGTGAGCAGGACAGCTTTATGTCCTGCTTGCTGCTCTCTGCTCCAGAGCTGTTTGCTGTTGGCTGTGCCGTTGCGCTCCACGCGGACCTCGCTAACAAGTACCCCAGCCGAGAGGGCTTTCTGCATCCCTGCAGAGCTCCCGGGGGAGGAGGGTAGCAGGAAGAGAGGGATGACGGGGGCTGACCCCGAGAGCCCGGTGCCTCATCCCATTGATCCACCTGAGCAGCCAGCCCAGCTCTCAGCCTGGCTTCGTCGCTCCGAGAGGGTTTATTGTTCTCCCTGCCCTCCACAGAGCAAACAACAAAAGCAATCTTGCCTCCCGCACACGACTCCACCAAGGGATGCTGCAAACAAACAGAAATCAAACCTCTCATCACAAATGCTGCAAGAACAAGGAGAGGGGAGGAGGTACCATCCAAATCCTCCCCCACCATTTACTTCACCCCAGGGGATGCAGGAAGGCACAGCCCACCCCGCCTGCCTCCTGCACCGCACCTGCCAACCCCCCCTCCACAGCGCTCCTACCCTGGGGGGCCGCAGCTGAGCCAACATCCGCCCCCTCTCCAGCTCCCCACACAGAGACACTCCCCAGCTCCTGCCTACCACTGATGAGAAAGGAGAAGAATTAGCCAGCTTGGATGCCACAGGCCAGTCCCTCAGCTGGGGAAAAGGCAACAGCCTTCATAGAGAATTGCATTTAAGAAAGCCAGGCTTAAGACCTTACAGAGCTTAACAATCCCCTGCCCAGCTGTGGGAATGCCAGCGGCACGGGAGATTTGAAAGAAAGCGGTGAGTTAACAGCATTAATGGCCTTATTTCAAAAAGAAGCAGAGACCACTCTGTAAATCAATGTGTGGCTGAAGAGTTTTCTAGGGTAGAAATTGGTATTGGAAGAAACTGAAGAGATAAACAGTACACGAGTGCTAATTAGACACACCTCCCTGCTGGCTGGCAAAGTCTTTCACCTCCAGCATCACTGGAGCACCAGGGGAAGAGTCGTGGCTGCAGCACCTTTTCTGTATGCAGGACAGGGTCTTTGCAGAAAAGACGCCCAAGGTGCGGGAAGCCACTTCCTTTAGATGAAAACTGAGGTCTGACATTGCCAGGGCAGCCAATTATTTCTATCTAGCTTTGTACCATTGTTTAGAAGGGGAAAGGACCACAGCAAACCTTCCAGTAGCAGGGTTTCCAGATAGAAATACCAAGTTGCAGATCCTCAGCTGGTACCGGTGGGCAGAGATCTGTTGGCTCACAGCGCAGGCTGCCAGCTGGTGGCAATCCACTGCTCACCAAAGAGCTGTGCAGACTTGTAGAAGATGAGGATCTGGCCCAGAAGACAAGGAGGTGACAATCCTGAAGGAGCCCAGCTGGAGAAGGAGCAATCAAGAGCACCTGCTGTGCTTGACACTGGCACTGTCACACTCTTGTGCTGGGACACAGCCCCTGCCCCAGAGCGCACACCGCCTGCCGAGACCCACCGAATCCTCGCCTGCCACCGCCTTTGTCATGCCACCAGGTACCGCCTGGGGAAAGGAACATGGTGCAGCAAGGCAGAGACCCTCCCCTGCCTATCCCTCTCAGGTGTGGCTGGTTAGGGGAACGCGAGAAGGGTTCGGTGGCTCCCCAGCCAGCCCTCCCCAAACAGGCCTGTTGGCCGGACAGCCGGGCACAGCTCTCACTAGCACAACACCTTGTCCCACCAAAGCCACCCTGAGAGCAAGCCTAGGACAGCAGAGCCATGGCCCTCGCCCAGCAAACCTCGGCCAAATCCCAGCAGTTACAAGTACAAGCATGGCCCCATCTAAGTCAGTGGACTACACATGAGACCAGAGCCATGTCTCCAAGCCGGCCCAGGCAACGAACACTGCCAGTCCCTCCGGCACAGCAGAAGCAGCAGGGACCAGCCCCTTCACCCCAGGGGGGACCTCTTCCCCATGCCCCGTGCTCCCCTCTGCCCAGAAACACTTCCTGAAGACAACACGAGGCATTTGCACCCTATCAGACCTGCAAAAGGAGGCGCCTCATTTGGCAACCCACCAAGGGTGGTAGTTTTCCATCTCCTGTGAGGACCAGAGATCTTTTGGAGTATGTCATCTGGATGGGCTGGGCTGCTAATATTTTGGAGCCCTAAGCTAGGAGTTACACCTACGTTCGTTTTTATTTTTGCTTTAGATGTCTTCTTTGGTCCAATTATAGATTAATCACATTTTATCTAGCATCCGTTTCTCTCCCGCCTCCTTCCCCACCCCCATCAGAGAAGGAAAGAAAGAAAGAAACAAACGTGTTATTAATTGGCTGCTGTTTTCTGCTGGGTTCTTATCTGCGCACGTGAAACTAGGGAGGCTGGGGAAGGTGACTGAACAGCCTGCCAGCAGAAACCAGGGCATTTTAAGCCTGATTTTCAGAGAAAACAAAGCTCCTATGATGACATTATCTGAGCATGTGCTTGCCTGCCTACATCCAACAGCTTTTAAAGCCATTGACTGATAACAGCATGGCCTCAAAAACCAAAGTTCCTACAGGTCTGTGAAACCAGAAGGCTTTAGTAAGCCCACAGAAAAGGTGTGAGGTACAGGCAAGTACACTGCTCATCAGATGCCAGGGAATCCATAGGTGAGAGGCAATCCATAGGTGAGTGCCACAGGTCCAGTGAAAATGCAAGTCCATAGGAAACCCCAGTGCTGTCCCACCTGCTCTGACAGGGAAGGACCAGTAACCCTAGAAGACGACGAGGAAAGCACCATACTGCCTCATAACTAGCAAGCTGAAAATTTGAAGGAGGGGAGGCAATTGTTAGGAGAGCCCAGAAGCAGAAACCTGTGGGACCCAAGCAAGGATGGGAAACGAAGGAGGGCTGCGTTAGTGTCCCCCAGAATTTACATGCCCACACCCTTTCTGGCCAGGGCAGTGGAGATGCCTGATGTCCAGCTGAACACCAACTTCCATTTTGCTCTTGATGCTGATAAAGCTGAAACCTTTTGCCATCTGGACCACAAGCCCAACAGATTTTTTGGTAGCTTTTATACAGTGTTAGTAGCCGACTGATCCAAGACTGGATGGGCTGGGATGATTCAACTTTGGCTTCACAGCAGAAGCAGCAATTTAATGGACAGCCAACAGCATCTCAGCAACCTCTGCCAGCCTCAAAAATCACCTCTCCCTGAGCTGCTCAGCCCACGTCCCACATACTTGCACTGGTGAGATTCCTACCTGCTTTATACCCATTTAACCTCCTGCTGCCATGAGCCAGCACAAACCACTCCAGTCCTTTCCCAGCAAGACCAAGACCTGCTACGGCAGCGGAGAGTCCCAGGGAGACACCGTGTCCACATCACTCCCCTGAATTGAATTCACTCCCCTGAATTGAAGCCCCGAAGGCTTGGCCTACACCAGCTCTCAGGGCAGGGTTGGGAGCAGCAGGGAGCACGGCGGCTACCCAGGCCATGGCGAGATGCAGCCTCAAGCTCCAGGCCCCACAAGCTGAAACTAATCACCTCCCTCACTGTCCTCCCCTAGGTTGCTCTGTCACTACACCAAAAAAACGGAGGGACCAAGGGAGGCTGAACACTGTTTCTGGCTATTTTCTCACGCTAACAGCCCACCACCTTCTCATGGTCTTTCCCTCACCTGCAACTCTGCCACATACCATGAGCACACATGCCATTTGCCTTTTTTTTTTTTCCCCCCCTCTATGCTTGCATAGCAGCAAGCCTTTCTTCACCTCCTTCTGCTTCCCCCCTCCTTTTACCAGCATCCAGGAAGACCCTTAGGAACAAACATAGAATAGCCACTGGATTCAACGCTGCTGCTTTTAAGGATAAGGTCCCTTTCTCCAGTCCCCTTCTTTCCACAGCCTCAGTACATAAACCCGTAAAGCTCTGCAAACTGCCAGAGCACACAGAAGATCCCATCTCCCTTTCCAGCCCTTCCCTACCTCCACCACAGCCACCCAGGAAACCCTCTGCAGAAAAAGGGCTGCTGTGCCTCCCAGGGAGCAATGAAGGACAGTTGCTCTGCCCTCCCTCCTCGCCCTGGAGAGCCATGCTCCTGCATCCCCAGGGCAGCGGTGAGGGCAGGGCGCGGGCGTGATGCAGTACTGCTCCGGGCACAGAGAGGAGCCAGTCAGCTGCAAAATAGATCACTGGGTCAGGATGCGCAGCTCCACCGTCAGCTGCGGGAAGCATGAGAGGCTCAAGCCGTTTGCTCTCAAGTGCACTCTGAGCACAGGAACCGAGCTCCAGCAAGCGATGGTGTACTTACCATCTCGCGGCGTCGGCGGTGTCTGAGTAAAATAGCTATTGGGCTTATCTGCAAAGAAACAAAAACACAGGGCTATCAGCTGTTCCTTTTTCCGCACTTCCCCCTCCTCCCCCCCCAGACCTTTGTCCACAGCTCCCCAGCAGCTTTTGGGCCAGCATTTCGTTCCTTCAGCACACGTGCCCTGCACAAGCAGGCCCCAACTCCCAGGGAACATCCGGGAGGTCCTGCAGCAAGAAGGGAGCAGCAGGAACAGCAGCCAGGAGCCCCAGCTCTCCCACTTGTATCGATGGAGCATCTCTGACTTGGGATCTGGCAGCAGCCCTCTTCTGCCTGGCAGGCTGGGGCTTGCCTCAGCCTGTTGTGTGCCATTTCACCAGGGCTGCGATACAAATCATGCTGCATATCGCCTCTCATACACACATCTACCTGGGCACTGACTCACCAAGTCATTTGGCTGAGCAGGACAGCAGTGGGGAACGCTGCAGCCTCCGAGGCAAGAAGGCAAAGGTGGGAGAAAGGGGGAGCCTGGGGCAGCAGAAGGTGAAAGCTCCCACGGACATGACCGCAGGTCCCAGAGCAAGGTGGCACAGCCTCGCCACCAGCCAGCCCCCTACGTTTGGGTAACCTCTGATTAAGCAGGGGGGTGAGAAGAGTTCCACTCAGGCAGTTAGCTCCACGGACCCTGCCATCCTGAGTGAGAAACACCCTAAAGCCAGTGTCAAACTGTACTCTGCTCTCTATTAAGTGATGTGCCCAGGGCAGCAAAGCCAGGCTGTGGCAGAGGGCACACCACTCCTTACTGGCCAGGCTCTTTCCCTACCATCGCCTGGCCCCTGCTCCCGCCACTGCTTTTTAAATGCATTTGTGTGTTTTACAGTTTCATACAGCTTTTTTCTAACCACATACACACCAGGGGAAGCAGTGCATCCCAAAGCTAGGCTGGAGGATTTGCCTGCCCTCTAAAGGTTTTTCTCACAGCAGGTGTTTGGCACTTTCCAGCATCAAGGAGGTCAGAGAGACTGCTGCATGACAGAGTCCTCCTCCACACGCTGTGCCTAGAGAAAGCCAGGCATTGGGAGGGTGAGCACCTGTGCAAGGATGAGGCAACAGAGCACAGCACCTACAGCAGCTAGCAGTATGCGGATGTACCTGCACCCAAGTATGCGATCTACTCATCGACACCAGGGATCAGATCAACAGCCTAACCCCAGGTTCTTGCCTCAGTCCTCTGCTGATTCTTCAGAGCAAGAGAACTTATACGGAGCAGGGATCCTGGAGCAGCCTAGGAGACACATCTCCCACCCGTCGCAAATAGTGACAGGGCCCCAAGGGTTCAGCAGTTTGTTATAAGGGAGAAGCAGAAGCCCTTGGCCAGGGCAGGACTCACAGGAGCCCATCTTTTGCCCCTCACCCCCCAAACAGCCCTGCTGAGATCCCCACCTTGTAAACAGACTGACTGCATCCCCCCTAGCAGCGTCGCCCATACTCAGACCTCAAGCAGCAGGTCAGGAGACACAGTATTTCCAGGGGGGGGCGGGGGAACCAGTACACAGGACACAGAGGGTGCTGGTGCAACTGAGAGCATCAGCGCACTGTGCAAGGTGAGGAGTTGGGGCTGGCCCACGCACGCCCACCTTCGCAGCTCTGCTCCGCAGTTCTCTGCCAATATCGTCTCAGGGAAAAGCGGGACAGAGCTGCAGAGTGGGCTGCTGCCTCCCTGGCTTCTCCCCAGGCAGCAGCAGCAGGTGAGCAATGAGTACCCGGATGCAGGGCGAAGCCCAGCCGGCGGCTAGCAGCGTTGGGAGAGCTGCCCCCACGCCAGAGCCCTGGCATGCTGGCTGACCTAACTCCTGCCTCTCCCTCCCCGGCTCCTCCCACATGCCCAGGGACACCTACAGTTGTTGAGGAAGAGCAGCACGGCAAATCCCAGCGTCGAGGTGGCCAGGAGGATGAGGCAGATGTTGCATGGGATCATGAAATACCGCACCACCAAGGAGACCTTGTGCTGGTACATCCGGTCCCGCTCCAAAGCCCCCGGTGCCATGGGGTACTGGCAAGCTGTCATGCTCAGCTGTCACACTGCGGGCCAAGGCTCAACCCGCTGCCAACCCATCCAAGGCAGAGCAGCCACAAGGCTCACATGGATCCCTCTTTCCCCGTCCCTGGTCGTCTTCGGCAGCTGCAAGACCTAAGTTTTCCCAGAGGTTCCCATCCTCCGCTCGCAGGAGGGCAAGCCGGGCCAGGGGCACCTTCAGGAGCAAGAGTTTGTCCCCACATCTGCCATCTCAGAGGCACAGCCTAGGGGTCAGGTCCGAGCCCGCTCCAGATGGACACGCACAGTCCTGTGCTCAGCAATCCCTCTTCCAGCCCAGGAGGCGTCAATCCATAACCTGCCCGCAGAAAGCAAACTAAACAACCCCAGGCAAAAGTGCTGAGAGCTCAAGTTCTGCAGCCAAGCCCACCGGGACGGTGACAAGCTGCTACCAGCATGGGAACAGCACCAGCACCAACACGCAACGGCTCCTGAGAGCAGGGCTGGGACAGAGGCAGTGCGAGGGGTGCCGGCGCGGGACCCCTCCTCTCAGGCTCGCAGCTTCGGCAACATCCGTACCCTCTTGGCGGGGACGGGAGGGGAGGTCTCGCCACCTCAGCGGCATGCAGCTGCCTCTCAGCCCCCCGCTCAGGCTCTGCACCAGCCTTGCTCCAGGACTGCTGAGCTTACTCCACCGTCCACGCGTCTCCTCCGGCTGCGGCTGCTGCGGGCAGGCACTCCCACGCTCAGCGCCTCCCGGCCCCCCGGGGCAGGTCCCCGCAGCCAGGCGCCGGGAGCAGCCCAAGGGTGCCGCTCAGTCAGCCCA
>WAAD01009695.1:59545-119579 GCA_013389945.1 Fregata magnificens | reverse complement strand
GGCCCGCCCAGCGCGGGCGAGCCGGGGGGGGGGGAAGCCCCTCGCCCCGCCCGGGACGCTGAGAAGCGGAGAAACGCCTCCCGCCTTTCCCAGCATCGCCCCCGCGCGGGGCGAGCCCCCCGGGAGAGCAGCAGGCAGGCTGAGGCACGGCCCAGCAGAGCCCCCCCAGGAGCAGCCCCTAGCTACTGCTTTTAGGACGTTTATTCTAGCCGGAGGGAGGCATACCTGCACATGCCGGCAGGCCCTGAGGGACTGGGGGCAGCCCCACGACAAGGGCCCGGGGAGCAGGACCAGGCTGCGGCCGCAGGGACCCAGCTGGAGCTGGAACCCACTGCGTGCTCCGGGTCTGTGCCGGCGCTGCCAGCGCACCAGCTGGACCAGGGGGAGGAGAGCACGGAGGGGAGAAAAGAGGAGCTGGGACACGGATGCGCCATCGAGGTGGGCTGCTCCGTTCCTTGCCTACCTGGGTACTCCTACCCTCGGGAAGCCAAAAGCCTCTGGTCACTGCCTTCCTTGGGCAGGACGCTGTCAGCAAGGGCAGGAAAGCTGCCAAGAGGAGAGCTGGGCTGAGAGCCAGCGGGAGGTCAGGGCCAAGAGCCAGATTTCTTGAGAGAAAGTCTAGCAACGGGGCAAGAGCAAACAGGAGGGCAGGGCAGCCCTGCTACAGCCCGAGCACTCCCAAAGACAGCGGTAGCTGGTGCCCCCAAGCCAAGCCAAGGCTCCCAGGGCCTCCAGTCCGTACTTGCTCTCCACAGCACCTCTCCAGGCTGAAGCCCCATCTCTGGCGAGAGGGCATCCCGGGCAAGAGGCAGCTCCCAGCAAGCTGCTTCTCTGCCCCCACAGTACCATGCATCTAGAGCGCTGTGACCTGCCACCTCATTTCTAAGGCATCATGGTCCTTAGCAAACAGGCTGAGCTCTTCCTCACCATGGAGGAAGAAAGCAGCTCTGGAGATTATGAACCAAACCATGTGAGAGGAAGGCCCTCCAGTTACAGAGCCACCTGAACACAAGCCTGGGCTGACTACACCCAGCCCTGCAGTTTCAGAAGCTGGTTTTTCATGCAAGCCACAGGACAGGAGGACTCTTACAGCCTCCTCTGTCCCTCAGGCGCTGCGGAGGGGCTGCCTGGACCCTGCTGTGTCATGTGCAAGGCAAGGAAGGAGTCCTCAAACACCCGTCCCATGCTCATAGGACAAGATAAGCACTGTGGAGATGTGGCAGCGGGTAACCCCGCTGTAGTCAAACTAGGAAGCTTGTTGCAGGGAAGCTGCTTTAAGTTCCTCTCATCTTCCCCTGCTCGGCACCGACCAGGCAGCTGCCGCAGCCAGGAAGGGAAGCACAGCTTCCTCCTGGCCACCACTGGCAGCCACCACACAGGCCCGGGCCGCAGCACTGCCTCACAGCTCGGCAGCCCTGTCCTCTCCTCTCCCACTGGGATGGCCGGGTGCCATGGCTCCACGCAAGGCAGCCACTCCAGCTGGGGGGCTGCACAGCCCTCTCTTCCTGGGGAGGTGCCCAGCTGGCTGGACAGCAGCATTCCCACCACCCACTCCTCCACGAGGCAACAACAACTTCAGACAGGAGAACAACCCTCGCTGGCAGCGCATACCCCTCCCAGCCCCAGCCTGCTCTTGCCGTGCTGCCCCTCCCTCCCTCACCTTGGCAATTCACCTGGAGCCCGAGGGACACAAACACTAAAGCTGAATCCACCCACTCTCCCCTCCAGCGGGGAGATGCAGAGGAGACTGGGTGGTCCTTTAGCAGGGCATCTCAGGCACCGCGAGTCAACAGGTTGCAGGGTCTTCTTGTGGGATTGGCACAAGCTGCCCTACAGCCACACCACAAAGCCGTGCTGCTCCTCTCTGCTGGAGACACAGGCTGGGAGCATCCTGGGCATCCCAGCACCGCACGTGCAACTTGCCAAAAGCAGTACAGGGAAGAAGAAAAATGGAGAAGGGAGGAAAGAAATCTAAGTCACATCCCAGCCATTGCTCCTCTTTAAACCTGCATCGCTCCCTCCCCTCCCGTGGGACTCGCAGAACATGATCCCAGCTTGCTGCGAGGCACAGGCTGCATCCTAACCACCCTGCCAGGAGGAGAGCCCACACGAGCAGGGTGCCTGATGGCCTCACGTCTGAGCAGTAAGGCAGATCGGCATGCACCCCAGGAGCCATTCTCCTCCTGACACACGCAGGGGCTCCAAAGAGCCCCTGGGAGCCCAAGTGCTATGAGGGCTCAGCGGGAAACACTCTGCCAAGCCATCTCTCCCAAGCAGACGGCTGCTAGGAACCCATCTCAGGAGCCCCCTCACAAGCAAAGCCCTCTGCCAGGGAGAGTGCTAATGAGCCAGGTGGAAAAGGGCTCCTCAGCCAGCACCAGAGGCCACCGGGCTGCCGCCTGGGACATGGCACAACACCTCTCCCTTCACCAGGGATGAGGCATGAGGACTGACTAAGTCAGAGTGCCCTGGCAACTGGACGGAGCCCCCCACCCCTCCAATCCAGTATTTTTCCCTCAAAGGGTAAGCTCAAGTCCCTGCCACTGCTACCCTGTTTCCAGTACTCCCCCCAGCTACCACAGCCCCCTGGGAATTCCTGGAGCATCACACAAGAAGCCAAGACCTTTCCAAAAAGCAAACAGAGTGCCCTGACACTCTCCTTCGCTTGGTCACCATGTGGCCAGCTTGGCCTGGTCCTGCATCCTTCCGCTCTGCCCTGGGTGCCAAACTCCTGCCCAATTCCTTCACCAGGGCACTGCCGTGCTGACGCCAGCC
Organism: Fregata magnificens; assembly: GCA_013389945.1. NCBI lineage: Eukaryota > Metazoa > Chordata > Aves > Suliformes > Fregatidae > Fregata > Fregata magnificens. The sequence goes on along the minus strand of WAAD01009695.1, from coordinate 116,804 downwards.
CAGCAGCACCCCTTTCCCCTCCTGGCCTGGTCCACACAACCCCTCCCAGGTAGGGCTTCAGAGCCATGCTCCCCTGGCAATCCCAGCCCATGTGGGCTAAGGCCAAAGGCTTGGCTTCGAATAAAAAGACAAAAGAAATCCCCAAAGGGAAGTGAGGACATTTGCATCCTCCTGTGTGCATGCTTACACATGCAAATCAGCCACCACGCAGTCCTCCCTTTCTTCCCAGGTCTGCAAGGACTCTGTCCCCTCCAGCCATCTGGGGGCCGCTTTGAGGGGCAGCACTGCCTCAGATCTGAACAGCCTTTGTGTGCTGGAGGAGGCAGGTTCAAACTCCAGCATGGGCAAACCAGTTCATCACCCTCCTGGGAAAGACAAACACTTGCACCTTTGCCCCTTGCAAGTCTTTCAGATGAGACTTTATAATCAGAGGAGCCATTTGCACTGGGGAGACACCACGCTTGCCTGGTCCATCCATGTGGGTTGTCGTTTTTGTCTGTTATTCCCCCCTCCCCGCCCTCCGAGCTAGCTGCATGTAGACCCCTCTGTGCAGCTACGGCATTTCACAAATGCCTGCATCCTTTTGTGCCAGCTACAGCGCACAGGGACAGCTGGTCTCCCACCCACTCCCTCTGCCAACCTTGCCCACCATGCACGCTCAGCCCTTCCCTTTACACTTCTGACACCAGTGCACGAAGGACCAGGCAGGAAAATTACACCAGCGTGCAAAGGACCAGGTAGGAAAATACAGCAAGACCTCACAACGCAAAAGAGCAAAAAGCTGCCTTTGGCTCAGAAGTGAGCAGCTCGGAAGAGCTGGCCAGCAAGCCCAGCAGCCCTGAATGCACACCACCAGCTCCAGGGTGGTCTGAAGTGGAAAGAGGTGGCTGTGCATGAGCCAAAAGGCACCCAAGACATAGGGACATCTCAGCCCCCTGGTACCTCTACATCTGGCTCAGTCTGCACTGGGACAGCACAGCCCGGCCAGCCCTGGGCAGAGGGGACTCATCCCTCAGCCACGCCGAGGCTCCAGAGCATTCCATCCACCACTGATCATCCCCACTCTGAGCAACGCTGTGTGCCTGCGCCAACGGCATTTCTCCCCTTCCTCCTGCTTAGGACTGGAAGCAGCCTGGCTAAGGCTGCAGGTGTTCGGAAGAGGGCCAGCCCCAGCAGGGTGCAAGAGGCAGAAAGTCACCACATCTGCCAGGGAAGAAGAGGGAGGGACAGGGGACAGTCGGCCAATTTAACACCCTCAGACACAGCTGCTCTTCCTCTACTACAGGCAAGAAAACATTATCTTTCGAGTTCATCCATATTCCCCCCGCCCAGTTTTCTAAATGAAAGTGTTCAATGCATTAAGGCCTTCATGTGGTCACCAGCCAGTTTAAATCCTGATGCCATTAATGGGTTTATTTCTGGGCTTTCACAGCAAGGATGTCACAGCTGCTGCCAAAATGCATCAGACAGGCAGAAGGGGCTGGGCTGGGTGCAGCTGGGTGTGCTCAGCATGGGAGGACAGTAGTTTTATCCTCTTGCCTCTGAAGCATGGAGCTGGCAGGAGACACGTACTCCATCTCTGGGCCTGGGCAGGTCCCAGTGCATGAGCGCTGGGAGCAGCACAACCCACACACGCTGCCCTGCATCTCTGCACTGACCTCAGATGGGGGGGGGGGGGCTCACAGGCATCTTGTGGGACCCGACACCCTCAAGCCACCCATTACTTGGAAAGAGATAACACCAGCAGAAGACACCAGTTTCATTTCCTTCACCTCCCCATTTCTGCCTACCAGATGCCAGATACCAGCCTGTGACACCAAAAATTAGTGCTACTTTGGAATCTGACTGACAGCTGTCAATCTCTCCCTCCTCACCGAGCTAGAGATGTTGCAGAAGCCCCCAGCTCCTGCTGTTGCCAGGCTGATTCCCCACCTGGCTCCCTTCTCACTAATCCTGTTTGGCAGGGAGCTAATTGGGATTTATCTGACAGCACCCAGTGCCTAGAGAGCCATTTTGTGCTTCCTCCAGGGAAGGCAAAGAGGAGGAGGAGGAGGGAGCCTGCAGAACGCGTTTGCACATTCTCCCTTCCCCATCCCCTCCTGCAGTTTTACAGGCTAATTACCAGCATTACAGAGAAAGGAGCAGGAGGGGGAGAAAGTGGGGATTTTAATTATTTCATTTAACACTTGGCAGGACCCAGCTTGACTCCTGCTGAGCAGCGCCTGGAAATAAAGAGCTTTTAAACCCTATCAATGGGAGATGGGGGAGCGGGTGCGGGAGATAGGGCTGGGGTGGCCAGCCTCGCGGCTAGGTTGGAGTGTGTGCTGGGAGTAGAAAGGGGTGTTAATTCACACCATTCCTAATAAACAGCCATGCCAGGCGGTGCTGGACAAGGGGTGCCTGGCTGCCTCCTCTGAAGAGGGGGGTTACCCCACTTAATGACTTTGTCCTGAAACAGCCCCCTCCTACCATGCCACACTAGACCACGCAGCTGTCTTCCAGAGGTGCTTAGGGATGCCTGAGCACGGAGCATTGAGTGGGCCACACACGCGCACTCTGGGGAGTACAGGTCACCCTCTTCCAGTACCACAGGCCCTTCTCCAAGCTGGCGGTCTGCACACCGCAGCCTGGGCACATGCTGCATTGCAACTGCAAGACAGCCCTTCCATTAACACGTTCCCCCACACGCACTGCACAAAGCCCACACCTCTTCTACCTAGCCACCCATATGCAATGGTGAATGGGTTTTATGATATCTCTGCCTTCCTCCTTAGAAAAAGAAAAAATAAAATGAGGTTTGCACACAGAACTCAGCATCCAGATCTAAAAGCAGAGGACTGCTGCCCAAAAGCAGACACTCAGCAAAGCAAAAGCAACCCCAGGGAAGGAGGCGATGCATCTCAGTGCTAAGCCACACAGATCCCCACTGTTCCAGCCAAGGAGCCCAAGCACTCTTTGCCCAGCCCTGTCATCCTCTGCCTTCACAAGGGTAAACCCCTACCCCGGGTGACTGCTCACACAAACTGCTGGGCTCCTGCTGGCACCAGCACTCCTGGCCCCAACTCCTCGCTCCCTGTGAGCCCAGCCTGCAGGCTCCAAATGAGGCAGCCGGGCCTGCAGCCACAGCCCAAGACGACTTTCCAGACCAAGGCACCATGCTAGGGATTTCACACCTTCAGCGGCCGCTGCCTCGCTCCTCTGTGGTTCCCAGGAGAACCACGTAGCACACTGGCTCGCTGCGCTGTCAGGAGAGCTGCCTGCTGCAGGACTTGCGTTCAGGAGCGACACAGAGAACAGCACCCGGGCTGGAGAGGGGCAAGCCAGGGTGATGCTGGGACAAAAACCCCTCCACTTCGTCCCCCGTGTTTTCCCAATACTCCGAGGGCGTCCGGGGCAGGGTGCGCACAGCACTACAGCCCCAGCCCTGCTACCGCACAGACGGGAGGTGCACCCCGAGCTGCAGCCCAGGCTGCCCGCCTGCAGCCCTCGGCTCCTGCGGCAGGCTCACACTGCCACCTGCCGCTCTCGCCAACCCGTGCTGCGGGAAACTCCAGCTGAGAGCTGAGCCAGGAGCCCACAGCATCCCCACTGGCGTGGCATAGAGGGGGTGATGTTAGAGCAACGCGAGGGCGATGAGGAAGGGAAGCCTCTCCCTTGCTGGAGGACAAACAGACCTTTCAAACACCTCAGGGGCTACAGTCTGCCCTGAACTTACATTGTCCTGTGGCTACTGTTTCCCCGAGACAGCATCAGCTCCCTCCACCAGAGCCTTGCCTGACTACTGGAGTGGCTGAGTATGAATTGTCCAAGCCTTCAGCCTCTTCATGTGCCGACTGAGTTGGCTGAGCTGTAAGACCTCACTTCTGCCGACCTCACTTCTGCCAACCCTCTTGCAAAGATACACCAGTTGCTTTGCAAGCTGATGTAAACTTGTTCATCTGCAAGGGGGCGTGAGGATCAGCTGGCATTGCAGAGTTCCTCAAGGATATGATAACATGGGGGGGGTGCAAATAGGAAAAAACAGTAGAAAACAAATGATGAAACAAACCTACAGCACATTTCTGGAGCAAACACCCAGCAGGCTAAAATTAGCATGTATTCCTGGCACTCTGGATACCTTCCCACCGAGAAGGCAACTGCCACCACAGTGCTTCCAGACAACGAATGACATCCTTTAGCAACAGGGGTAGGGGTATGCTTCATACTGGGTCTGCCTGAAAGAGCAGCATTGGCTGGAGTTAGGATACTGCCAGTAACCTCACACAGGCCTCAGAGTCCTAAAACCACATCAGCAGAGCCCCAGATTTCTCACCAGAGTGAGAAAACACATCATGCCACTGAGAACCAGGCATGCAGAGAGTATGAAAGCAGAGGTACCTCACTAAAACACCTCAATTCCTACCCACCTAGCCCAGCAATGAAGGAGCCAAGTAGCAGCAGTGGGGCGATGCAGGAACGGCCAGCACATACCCTGTGCAAAGGCAAGACATCCTGACAGCAGAAGCATCTGTTTGCCATGCCAGCTGTACAAAATGCTGCAGGCAGAGGGAGCGCTGGGAGCAGTGTTCAGAAAAGGGCCTGCCAGCCTTCAGCCAGAGCCGCTCTAGGGAGTGGAAGCTGAATGCCATGCCACAGGGCAGCCTGGCAGCTCTCTGCCACCTCCTCCCAGCCAGGGCTCTGTAGGGGAGCAGCAGGTTGCCCCCGGTTCAGCCGGACACCTTACGCTGCTCCCTACCCTGGGCCAAGAGCCGAGTCACACCAGCCAAGTGCTCTCACTGCACCTCTCCCAAGAGGCAGTCCAGCCACAAGAGAGCCTGCACCGGCTAGGAATTACAGCTGCACCCTCAAGTGGTGCAGCTCTGTGCCAGTCAGCACCAGCGCCTGCCACAGAGGCAGGGTGCAGGGCTCCCGCAGAGCGGCTCTGAGGCAGGAACTCAGTCGTGGCTGTGTCCGGCACCCACCACAGACAGGAGTGTCAGCCCCGGGCCCTGGTCCAAGCCGTCTGGTGCAGCAGAGCTTTGTTAACCGCTTCCCATAAGGCAGACAAACCACAAGAGCCGCGGAGTGGTGAGACAGGCCTCCTGGGAACACACAGAGCCAGACTTACCAGCAGGGCGAGAGGCGGCAGCATCTCCCCTCCCGCAGCAGCAGGGGAGGACACGCAGCCCATCACCCAGCTCCACAGCAGAGGTGCTCAGACAAACCCAGTGCAGGCCACTTCCTTGGGAAGAGCAAAGCCCCCTGAGCTACACAGTAAGGTGAAAAGAAGAGAGCTCAAGCACATCACTAGAATGGATAAAGGAAACACAGCCAGCAAAAAACATGCTTGCATATGCCCTCGGGGAGGAGGGCAGCTGCTCCAGTTGGATCAGGAAGGCAGGGAGAGCTGCAAGAGCCTACAGGAAGGAAAGGAAAGGAAGGGACACCTCCTCTGACCAACTATAGTCCTGCTCGGAGATCACTCGCGGGCACTGCAGAGGGGCTTACAGGTTGGATGGGGACACAGCCTGGGGGAGTGGGCAGCCCCGGGAACCCCCACCCTTTTTCTCCTGCCCACCTGCTGTCTAGGAGAGGCAAAAGCAGGTGGCATCCAGCTATCGTGCTGTCAACCATCACACAGCTGAAAGTAAAACGTTTGTGCCAGTGTTGCAAGCAGTGAACAGCACCCAGCCAGTGGGGCCGCTGGCAGCAGTGGCTGGCACCCAGCAGAACGCTCTTGACTCAGTTTATGCATCTCAGGGCTGGGAGGCACAGGAAGCATTAGCCGGCAGGGGATGCTGTCGGCTTGGATAGCTTCTCTCCTTGCTTCTCCCGGACCCAGAGAGGCCCAGGGTCCAGGCCAGGAGTAGGCGGCTTTCAATAAAACTTTTATGTCCTTCTGTTCCCTCTCAAGCGCCTTTGCAGCAAGGGCATGTTTCCAAGCAAACCCTTAGCCTACCCCTCCTGATCTGCACAATACAGTCTATATATTATACATAACAAGGGGCTCAAAACAGGGAGGAAATACAGCAGCAATAGCTTTAAACAGCTCACCAGCCACAGGCAGTCCAGTCCTGGTGTAACTCCCTTTTCCTCAGTTCAGTGGGGTTTGACACAGCCAGGCACAATGCCCAGACCAAGGCTAGCTGAGCCGCCACAGCTCTGTCCTGCCCCACATCACATCAAAAATCCAACTGCTTATCCAACCACATATGTGGGTCAGCAGTGAACCTAAAGGTCTCAAGACGAGCACAGTGTGGGCAGAGGAACAGCCCCAAAACCAAAGCTGGTGCAGAGAAGTGTTTTGATACCCCTACACCCAGGTCTGTCCGTACAAGCAGGTAACAGCTGCCTGTCCGTGGCAAATGCAGACCTGGGACCTTTTGCCACAGCAGGGTGGCTGCCTGGGCGTGCTGGAGAGGGGCAGCAGCACCGGGAGGCATTCTCACTTGCCCCATCCTCCAGCCCGAGCCAGCCATGCCGCCGGCGGATGTGCGCAAAGGTTTGTGCATACAGGGGGAGGGTATGAGATGAACTGCCAGCCCCAACCATATGCCAAACGCCTTCCTTACACACGCTCTGTATCCACAGCCACCAAACAAAGGAGCTGGCCACGAGGCTCCCAGGATGCTGAGATTCCCAGCACCAGGCATCAGAGGGAAGTGGGCACCCAGCCAGCCTGCAGCCGTGTACACCCTCACCCGCTACGGGCTGCTCTCATCAGCCAGGGCACGCACATGGTTTGTTTTAATGACTGGGATTCACTGTTTAAAACAACTGCCTGTGCAGATGACAGCTGAGGAAGAGATGAGCCACTGCTGACACTGTGCAGGGCAGGCAAGGCGAGGCGAGTGAACCAGAGGAGCAGGGACAGGAACACCTTCGGGGCTTCGACCTGTGCCCACACATCACTTGCTTTTGCCAGAAAGGTGCCCAGAAGAACTGTCTGTGGCACGTTTGCCCCACACCTGGAGCTTCACAGCTCAGCCAGGACAGGGGGCACACATGGCCTCTACCCTCGACCTGCTGGCAGCAATGCTCTGCCCTTGTTCATTAATTACATCAGGTACAGCACATGCCACAAAACCCCCAGGCCAGCGCAACAGGCAAGCCTGTCCGTTTTACCTCCAGTATGAGCTGGGACAGTGCTCTCCCCCACCCTCCCCAGGAAGCTGGTGAAGGTGAGAGGCTGAGGATGGAGTCGGACACAAGACAAGCACTAGGTGAGAGGTGTCCTTAGATCACAGTTTCACACCCACAGCACTCCAGAGACTTGGTGCCACAGCAGCTGTCGCTTGCTTTGTGCAAGGACAGCAGCAATCCAATTGAGCCCAGGCAACAGTGTCAGGCTAGGCAATGGGGAGGCAGAGGGGAAAGCAGTTCTTCAAACTGTGATCTAAAAAGCAATAGCTCCCTTTGAAGTGAGTGCACACTCCACAGCCAAGAGGCTGTGGGGATGGATGTGCCTGTACCCACCTCCAGAAGGTTTCTATTGCTCCAGCACATTCTGGGTGGATGGAAGAATGACATGGACTAGCCAGCGAGTTTGATGGTGGATGGAAAAAATGGTATTTTTTTGCATGACACACCACCACTTACCAGCAAGAAGCTTCCTATGTTCTTTAGAAAGCAGGGAAGGAGGAGGAAAAAAAGGAGAGAACAAACCAGTTAGAAACAAGAAAACAGACAGCTAACCCAAAGCTTTCCTACCCTCCCCCAAACCCCCTCCTCCAATGCTCCACTAGTGACACCACCTGGGGCAGCTTCCATCCACCTCTTCCAGCCCTTTCCAGGCAGCATCGGGCACTAGCTCCCAGATCACCCCAGAAGATCGTGGCCAGTTGCTAGCCTTCTAAGCCCATTGATTGAAACATGTTTTCACAGCATAATGGGCTCCCAAATCTGCAGATAGCCAGAAAACAGCAGGATCCTCATGTTACTGATGATATTGCACACTGCAACAGCCTAAACCATGCACACCAAAACAAGGGAGAAACAGAGAGCCCCAGAACACTAAATAGGTGCAAACGACAACAAAAACCCCATCAGGAACATCTCAGCACTGACCACTATCAGCCACACAACACAAGCATGCTGGATTAGATACCACAGTTGATTTGATCCATGGAGAAGCCTGCACTCCTTCCTTACAAGGATGGCTAAAGGAGGTCCTGGAGAATGTAACAAGTGCAGCTGAAGACTCAGAAGCCAACATGCATTAACTGTTAAACTTTGTGGGTTGCCTTGTTAATAGGTGATTTTCTGAAACCAAAGTCACTATTTGGAAATGTTCAGGAGCTAAGCCTAGAGCTATCTGCAGCCATGCCAGCTTCCCAATACAGGCTACCAAGGATCAGATGTTTCCCATTCAACTCCAAGGGGCACATCCTTTACCATCGCAGCTTGATACCTCCTATTCAAATGCATCACCTGGGCTGGAACTACTTTTGAAGTCTAGGAAACCAGAGCACAAGATGAAACAAGGTTCCCAACACACATGATGAAAGAGAAGGTTAACAGTTAAACAGCTGAGCATTTTAATAGTCGTTATTGAGCACAGCTTGTTTATCTGCAAGTAATCTATGGCAGTATAGAAGTCCTGTAACCATTACAGCATTCATTCTAGACGCCTATGGAAATAGGAGCTGTCCTCGCAGCCAGGTCTGTGTCCCACCAGGACATGGGTGTCTCCTACTGTGAAATGCAACTCTTAACCCCTGTTTTCTATTCCACCCAGACCGCTGTGCCTCTTCACAGGACCACACACTGGCTACTAGATAGTTAAAAGCCGGGTGGAGTTTGGAGTACATGGTGCTGCTTGTGTGCTTTTCTCAGGCTGGACTCTCAAAGGCTGCTGAACAGACAGACACAGAGCCCCAGGGGAAGCATGGCCAGACGGGTGGGATGCAGGGGACGGAGGTGGGTGACTTCCCAGGGAAAGGGAGCATGCTGGGCCACATAGCAGAGGAAATGGAGGAGGAGGAAGGCAAGGATGCAGCTGGAACAGAGACCCTCACCCGCTGCCCCAGTACCTGGGCTGAGGGGCACTGAGACCTCCCCCGTGCTCTGGATGCCACATTAGCAGCAGCTCCCACAATGGGCTGTGGGACATGGGTAATGTGACACTGTGAAGAGTCCTGACAGCTCACTGAGGCTATTAGGGGAAAAACAAAGTGAGCATTGAGGGCTGGAGACGGCCCCATGTCAAGGAAGTGACGTGCAGCCTTCTCCATTGGCAACCAGGAGCCCTCTCAGCTATAAGCTGTCGGGAGATGCAGGGAAGAAAGGAAAAGGGGAAAAACAGTTTAAAAATATCCCAGAGCAGCACAGTTATTTTGGGATTTTAATTTATAAAAAGAGGAAGAAAAACAGAAATGAAAGCCAAGACCCCATGGCCAGCTCCGGTGCAGATGAAATATTAGTGTCTGGCTGCAGGACTGCAGCACTCCCTCCCTTCCTTTGCTTTGATGCCTCTAAATTAAATTATGTGGATTGCACTATCTCCATCACATCCTTTTGTCACCTGGCAGAAGAGATGGCTCTTCTGGCCCCCTGGACAGCACGGTCTGGGATTGCCAGAGGGGACAGGGCCCACCTCCTCCTACTCTGCTACTCCTGGGGAGCAGCAGGAGAGCTCCTTCTTGCCAAGGCAGCACCTCTGAAGAGTCCTGTTGTCAAGGCAAAAGGAAGGCACAAGAGCAGTACCAACACGTTTGGGACAGCAGAATAGACTTGAGTTTGCCAGTGCGCAGGGAGGGGCCAGGGGCTTTTCCTGGGGTGTTTGGATACAGAAGCACCGGAGACAAGGCGTGCTTGGTTGGGGTTTCTACAAAGCTGTCTGCCCACCACGTTTCACGGGGTTTGACTTGATCACTATTCCTTGCCAAGGGAAAGGACATGAATGCCAGTGTGGGAGGGAAGCAGTCACTGCGGGGAACAGAGCACGGGCAGTCATTACGTGTTGCATATTTCAGGGGACGTTCCTGTTGAGCAGGGGAAGTCTCAGGTCTGCCGCCTTTGCTGTGTGGGTGTAAGGCAGCTCACCCAGCTCGGCCTGGTCACCTCGGGCACTGTGGCAGAGAGCCAGCAGCTGCCTGGCAGCAGCCACCACACAACACTCAGTCACACATCATTTACTGCGCGCACAGCACTTCTCACCCCACTGCTTTGCAGCAGGCGGGTCCCTCAGCCGCGGGCACAAGCAGCACAGCCCTGGCACCCCAGGGAGCCCCCCCGGCAGGGCACCACGTCACTCCACCGTGCTCCTGCGAGGCAGTCCAGACCATATCGTCTAACACGTGCAGGACAAGTGACATGCCCAAGGCCACTGAGTGAGAAACTGTGGCAGAGGTATATAGCACACACAGAACAGAGGTCAAGCTGGAAACAGAAGACATCATTTCCCATGTGCAAAAGCACAGCATTCCCAAAGCAGCACCTTTTCTTTAAGGTGCCCCTGTGACCCCTGCAGGTAGGTGCAACCGGGGTGTGGAGACCCTCAGGTCCAGCTGGGGCTTTGTGCTGGGTAATGAAGTGTCACTGCCTGCCCGCTCAACAGTAACTGAAGCTTTCACACGCAGATACCAAAACTCGATGTTCACTGGGACTGTAACAGCAGCTGCTTTTCAGAGTCAGGGGAAAACCAGAAGGAGCAAGACTGCAACAAAGAAGATGAAGTTGCCTGGCCAAGACACCCACAGAGCTGCCAACTTCAGCGCTGCAGCCCTCAGGAAATGGGAATTGCAGCTTTGTATCACCAGGACAAGAGACATGAGTGCTGCTCCAGGCCCAAATCCCACCTGGCTGCCTAGGCTGCAGAACAACAGGAAGGAGCACATGGGATGAGGGCTGGGTGGAGAAAAGGGTCGGTGTCCCCTGTGAGTGCTGCTAGCTCTAGTTTACGGGCGGGGAACAGAATCCCAGAAGGGTTAAGAGACTTGAAACGCACCCACTCGGGCTGGCGTTGCCACAGCAAGACTGAACACTTGACCCCACGGAGCCAGAAGTTGCCTGTGACTCATGGAGGCCTCTGAGCCAAAGGCAGCCCAGACCGTTCTTGTGCTCAGCAACGGTCACCCACCCACACAGCACTGCTCCAGCGCCAACGCCACCCGATGGAGTCCCAGACACCCCAGCACCTTCCCACACATTCTGACCTGCAGAGCTTCCACCCTGCAGCTCCTGCTCCTTCTTCCTAAAGCTCGGGAGATCACGCCAGTCCGGTAGGGTGCACGCATTCTCCCTCTCATTTTTAGAACAAAAGTGCAATTGAGATGAGTAGTCCCAGAGCCTGACCTGCCTTTCAACTCCAGCAAATGTCACTGTGCTTTGATTTTCCCTTCATCGGGCTGTGGCTCAATGAAGCAGCTGTTAACCTCAAGAAGGGGAAAATAAGTTTATTTTACTATATATTAAATAAAACAAAAAAGAAAGGAGAGAGGGAGGCTCCATTCCAAGGTCAGGCACTTGACTGTGGAAAGTTTTCCTGGACAGAAACACACTCAGAGCAGGGGAATACACCCAAGCTTTGCAGAGAAGCAATGCAGAGCAGGAAGCTGATGCTCGTGCCATGCCATTCCGTGCCCGGGGAGTGCAGGCCAGGCGTGTAGCCACAGCTGGCACAAAGCAGACCTACCTCTCTGGAGCACCCAGTACATGCTTTTTGACTTACTCCTGCCAGGGGCTGAGCCACTACGTCATGAAAAGTGGTACTTCTGAGAAATCACATGTGACTTGGACAAGTCACTCAACACAGCTGTTGCAAGGCCAGAACTATCTCCTGCCTAACAGCTCAGTTCCTGAGACACTTCACCAACACATATCCCAGACCATTTCCCTGCCACTCGGGTCAGAAGAACTCACCAAGGCATGCTGTCCTCTGGGAAAACCCAGCTTGGAGATCCCAGCCTGAAGAGGGGGCCCTGTAAATTGGCCTCGCAGAAAGACAACCGCTAACCAAACAAGGGCTCAACCCCAGGGCACTACACAGGGCAGGGGAGTTCATCTGCAAGACTTCCTTCGAAGCAGGAACCCGCTGTGTGCCAGTGAAGGGCACAGGGGGTGGATATTGTCCACCTGCATCCCACCTCTCTCAGTCAGACGACAGTGCACCCAAGGGAGGAAGCTGGACCACCTGCAGAACCAGAAGAGCTGGGCTCTGAGGGGCCAGGAGGGATCCCTGATGGATCCCAGGAACCTGACAGCATGGCGTTTTCTTTGCCCTCGCACTAATGTCCCCGATAAGCCTGCCAGTGAGATCCAGGTTCCACTGTCTCATTCCCAAGGAAACAAGCCAAGGGTTCCCACGCCACCTTCCCGCTGCTCAGTCCACAAAAGCAACACAGACTTCCTGAAATCCCTCTCTCCGTGACCCTCCCTACTGTTTCTCTGCATCCTGCTCCAAGGCCACACTCTGTACTGAGATAACAAGGCACTTGGCTGCCAAAACCAGCAGCCAGAGGGGCCCAGGATCCACACAAATCTGCATTCAAACAAAGACCTGATCTGAATGGTCAGAAACTGGAGCTGAAGCCCTGTGGCTCGGGCTTACCTAATCCACACAAGGCCAGCGTGGAATCTCTGGAAGAGGTTGGGGACTGGGAACCAAGGTCCCACCGAAAGCCAGGGGCACAGAGGCACCCGCCTCCCTGCCACAGTGGACAGGCAGTGCCGGGAGCCAGCAGTCGGGCGGGCTGTCAGCTCAGCCCCGCAGGAACGGGCAGTTCTGCTGCACCTGCCGTGTCCAGTGACCAAGATGAGGGGCTGGAGAAAGCCAGAATAGCCGGTTTCCATCATTTAATGATCCATTAATCCACATTAAATCCCTACACAAAGAAATGAAACCCAAGCAATAGCGCACTAAAAAAGAAAATTTCTCCATTTTCTTTGCAGTTGGCACTTAATTCAGAAATTTTCTTAAGTCTGGGGCATCCGGCCGTCCCTGCTCTTGTAAATTACACACTAATTAAACACATTACACTCGCTCTCAAAAACATATCAATCAATTGGCATGCGATCAGCATCCAATAATTGTTGCTGCTGAAATTCAACCTCCCTGGAGAGATGCAATTTTCTGTGTTAATTGTTTAGGTTTGGCAAGCAAGATGGTAGCTAACGAGCAGCCCAACTGCCACCTTGGGATGAGGGTGCTGCTGAAGGGAGAAGAGGAGGCAGGGATTTTCCCACCTTCCTCCATTCCCAAGCTCTGAAGAACAGTCCCCAAAACACAGCCAGAATTGAAACCAGATGTGTAGGAAGTGTCTCATTAGCAGTAATTGCTTTGCAAGGATTTGAGGTTTCCCCTCTGTGCCACCACCAAACACACATTTAAGAAGCTGCCGTGGGTTGGGTACCGGGATGCACGGGGGGGGGGGGGGGGAACCCACAGGGCAGAGTCTCTACTACACTAACATTTTTACTGAAGCCAGGGAAAGTTTACTTAGACCAGGCTGGCTGCAGGCATCAGCCCGCTGAGCAGCAGAGGATCACCACTCCAGCAGATTAAGCTGAAAAAAGCTCAGCATCTCAAACCCTCTTTCTTGAGTGTGGCTCATCACGGCCAAATGATTCGTGAAATAGCCTCATGATTAGCTCCCTTGCACCCTCCCTGTTTTCATAAGGGGGAAAACAGGCACAAGACATTCCAGGAACTCATCTCCTTCCCCACAACTCAAGGCTGATTAGAGGATCTGGCACAGACTCTATGCTTCCCTTACCCAACCATCCCCACTTGTAATTTTACCTATGGAGTGATTTTCCTTATATTACAGGGCTGAACCCAGAATAAATCAAAGCCAAAGACACAAATAAGAACAGGTCAATCAGGTCCCTGCACAGAACTGCAGAGCTGTTTCTGTTCCCTGGAATAGGGAAACCCAAAACAAGGCAGGATAGTCACGAGCTGCCTCAGGTCCTGGACAATACCCGAGACCCCCTGTGCTCAGCCCTTGGCCCCTCTGAGTCCCTATGGCATCGGGAGCCATTATTTTCTCTGTGCTGCACAAGTTTCCCCCATCAGATGACAACTTACCACCTATTCATTTTACTAAATCATCCCTTTGTTCTTGTGCTGAATTTCAACTTCTTCAAATAAAAGCATGGGCAGAATCTCTGATTTATAGCAGACTATCTTCATAATTCTGCCTTCCTACACCCCACACAGCGCTGGCTTTGATCACACCACAGAGGGAAGCGGACAGTGGTTAAGCAGCCAGCACACCCAGCTGGGCCATACTGCTGTCCTCCACAGCCCGTCTCATCCCCTGCCAGGGGGCTGAGCTGGCCCACAGACCTGGAGACCCTGCTGCAGGGACCCGTGGTTTATTATCCCAAGACAGAAAACCCTGGGAAGCAGCACCTCGTGCTCTAAGCCCACACCAGAATCACCCCTGACACATCCCTCAGCGAGGGGAACAAGCTACAAGGATACAAAGCTGAACAGGAGAGGATGTTACCTGCCGCCCACACCACCACGTTCACCAGTGGCTTTGTCACCTCGCTAGAGGGATGGGCGAGTCCATGCTCGAAGCAATTTCCCTGTCCCAAGTGCCAGTCCCTACAACCAGGGTAGCGTGAGGGACCCCAGATCCAGCTGGGGTATACTCCCAGGAGGAGACCCTTACTGTAGGGCCACTCTTCCCCCACCCCCCATTTCCTTCTCCAGCCTGTGCAAGACAAAGGACCCAGTCTTTGCTAGACATAAACTAACTGTAACAGCCACCCCCAGGGACAGGGTGGAAGAGTGATTCGAATGTCAAAGGAGGAGTAGGCACCCGCATTATTTTTGGTGAGACCAGCACAATTGAGAGCCTGCAAATCTCCCATATTCCTTGGGCTCCTTTCTCAAGTCCCTTTAGCATGCCGTATCCCCTCTCCCCACCCCCCCCACCGCCAGCAGAGCTCAGATCGCAGTCTCCAGGGCTAAGACAATAGCTGCTTATGTTCTAAACTAGCGCTGCTTTCTGGGAAGAGAGCCAGGCCTGGCAGCTCTCAGCAGCAGGGAATAAAAGACGTGTTTGTGCTACGGAGCCCCTCTGCACCAGTGGGGCACCCTCAAAGGGAGGCAAGGCAGCCGCCTGCTGGGGATCCGAAACAGAAATGCAGACAGATGCCCTGGTCTTAGCGAGAGGGGAGTGAGAAAGACCACAGGACCAAGATAGAAGGAAACGCCTTGTTCAAGGAAGCAAGCTGTGCAACCAGCAGCAAGCAAGGCCCTTGGGCACAGGCAGATGCACAGCATCCCCCCTCCAAGAGCTAAGAGAGCCAAGGCTGCATCGCATCAGGCTGCTGAAATCAGTGGGAACTGAGGATGCTCTGAACGCTGGGGCCACTCGAAGCAGGAGGCAGGGTTATGGCAGAGCACGGGCACAGTCCCCACCAAGAGCAAGCTGCACGTCAGCAGGGCCCATCTGAGCATGAACAACAGGGACCTCCGCTGCAGTGGAGCTCCCTCCACCCCACAGCGGGAAGTAGGCTCAGGAGGCAGGCAGGCAGCCCTGTGTTTTGCCAGTCGTTTCTTCACGCTCACTGCTGCCAAGCCTGAGCACACAGTCCCAGGGGATCTCTTTCTCTGCAGCGTGGCACTGAACGCCTGTACCGCGGGCTGGATAACAAGAGGTGCCCTTTGCTCCCTCTAGAAGTCTCTGGAGAGGCAGAGGGTCCCACCCTGTAGGGCCCATGGATGTCCTAGTGGTACCCAAGCCCTGGCAGTGGCAGACCAGACCCACCCGAGAGCCTGAACACTGCTCCGACGCTTTCACACCCTGCGCATAGCTGGCCGGGAGGCGATGAAACCACACACTTGTCCTCTTCGCCATCACAGCCACTTCCACAGGCTCAGCCTCAGCTGCTGAGCGTGCAGCAGGGTGGAAAGCCTGAGAGCCGGAAAGCCTGAGATCCTGAAAACCATAACAGAGGTACCCCCTGCTTGGCTGCTGCACTTTGTGGAAGGGCCCAGGGTCAGCAGGGACACAGCCACGGGCAGGCATCACGCTCGGTACAAGCCATGGCTTGGCTCATACCTGCCTTTCCTACGTCAGAAAGTGAGAATACATTTCTCAGGCCAGGACTGCATCCCCTGCCTCCAGCTGGCAGCCAGGGACACGCAGTTCAGCACTCTGAGACCAGCCACCCTGCCTGCTGCTAACAGAGGCATCACACGGAACCGGTGAGGCTAAAAGCACACAGGGCCTTCCCATGCAGGCAATTTTCTGAGTTTAGCAGCAAGTGCTGCAGTCAGCCTGCAACTCTATTAGCTGCCCAGTATGGATACTGCCCCCACATCCTTGACAAGACAGCCTTTTGCCCCACTGGGCTCTTTTTGGTACCTCTACTGTGCCCCAGGCAGTACATAAGTCATTTCCTGATATCCTTCCTCCTCAGCACTACTGTCAGATGCAATAACCAACACCAGTGTCTTTAAAATGTCCATGTTTCACTGCAGTGGAACAAAATGCAAATCTATTAATCTAAAAAAAAAATCAAACTGGCCTCTTTTCTTTTTATGAAGCTTTAAAGTTGCTTTTCGACTGTCCTGAATAATTGAAGTTAACATGAAAATTTAAAGTCTTTCAAGATTTCATTAAAATTCATTCTCTTTCCCTTTGGAGAATTGTCATTGCCAGAGTCCCATGTAGGGCAAACAGCACAAGCAGCTGCCTCCGTTCACAGTGTTTAACTCAGTTCTCTCTGGCTAAAGAAAATTCCCTCTTAATTGTTTAATGGAGACCCTGAAATAACATCCTTCACTGCTCCCTGTCATCAGCCTACTAATCCCACTCCCACCTGATTCCAGCACAAATCCTACATTTACCCTTCCTCCTTCAACCCATTTAAGCTCCACCATTTTCCTACCACTCCTCCTGTCCCAGCAGCCCACAGCAGGAGCACAGCACGATAACAGGCTCCTGCACTGAGCCAGCAAGGCCCCCTCAACCCCTTCCTCACACTAGTTAGGTGGTGTGCTCCCCAGCTTCGCATCATGGATTCACTGGTGGGCACGGCGCCTCCCAGCATAAACCCTCCAGCGTAAGCCAGCCTCTAGCAGAGGGCGGTAGGCAGACACGTGCCCCAAGGGCAGCACTGCTACCATAGTCCCTTCCAGGATGCCCGATGCTGGTGGCCATGGTCCTTCTCAGGGAGGACACGACTACAGCACTACAGGTGCACCCGAGCAAAGCTGGCCCTGGGAGCAGCAGAGAGGGGAGTGCAGCCTGGCCCGGCGCCGGGGGAGAGGGGCATTCATGGGGCACTACAGAGGCGTCCTGCACCCAGCAACCGCTCCGTTCCCAGAGCGGCAGTGAGGGACTTGGCCCACTCCCGCTGCTAGGCTCAGCAGGCAGCTGCCCACCTCCTTCCTAACAGCAAACTGCCACGTCCAATTAAGTTTCTCACAAAGAGAGCGACCCTAGCCCAGGAAACCTAAGACAAATGGCAATGTTTTTAGAAATATGTATTTTTAAATTGCAAGACTCTAGGCTGTCTTTAAAAGGCCAAAACGTGCTTCCCTGGAGCATCTGCAATGCAAGAGGGGTGGCCCTTGGTTAGGCCATCAGATAAGCTAACGCACACAAGGAAAACAGTGGAGACCAGAAAAAAAAATTAAAGGCTAGAGCTGGTGTTAGTGCTCTTAAAATGATGCTGAGGCTATCAAACCCTATTGGGCTTTTCTGTGAGAGCTGTTTAGCAGCACCCTCGGCGGCTGCCGGCCGCAGCTCTCCCAGCACGGCTGGGCTCCAGAGGCTGCGCAGAGAGGGTCGGGTTGCCTATTAAATCACAGCAGCAGACTGGAGGCACTGTTACCAATTAAGTGTTATAACCTTTGGTGAAGCTCTCCCAATTTACCCCACTTGACCAACTGACCCTGAAGATTTTGAACAGCCTCTATAAATCCTATTGATCTTTACCGAAGTCAAACCCACGTGGGTTTTGTTTCCAGAAGGGAAGTTATCAGGGAGCAAGAATGCTGTACTTGCACTGACCATTAACCTCACACTTGCCTTTTAAGCGTAAGCTGACCCTTTTCTCCTCTTGGTAAAGGAACAAGCTAGCACTTCAGAACAGACATATGTTCCAAAAAGCTCCCAGCAGCAATACTAGCACTGAGTGTTCACTTCTCCACATACTCATTCTTGTGTAACCCTTACGGGGAAAACCACTGCCCCTCCAGGTGCAAGGAGAGCCAGGGCGGAGGCTGCCTTCATTCTCAGGGCTCTTCTCACAGCAGGGCTAGTACATTCCCTCTTCCAAGAGGATGTAACAAGGACCAAACGATAGCCATCATGCCCAGTGGTTAGTGCCAAGGCCAAGGACTACAGCATGAGTCCAGACTCAGGAAACCAGGCTAAAAACAGAACGCAAGGCAAGGACGCAGTGCTCCCCAGGGCATTTCCTCCCTGATCCACCAAGACAGGGCAAGTCCAGCACACAAGCAATTGGGAGGACAGCAGCCAAGCAGGATGCCTCCCACCACCACAAGATCTTCTGGACCAGAAGTGGGAAACCATGAGAGATTTAGAGTCCTTTCCAGGTACATGATGTATTTAAGGGTGCTGGGTAAAAAACTGGCTGGATGGCCGAGCCCAGAGAGTGGTGGTGAATGGAGTTAAATCCAGTTGGTGGCCGGTCACGAGCGGTGTTCCCCAGGGCTCGGTTCTGGGGCCGGTTTTGTTCAATGTCTTCATCAATGATCTGGATGAGAGGACTGAGTGCACCCTCAGCAAGTCTGCAGATGACACCAAGCTGGGCGGGAGTGTCGATCTGCTCAAGGGAAGGAAGGCCCTGCAGAGGGATCTGGACAGGCTGGATCGATGGGCCGAGGCCAACTGTATGAGGTTCAACAAGGCCAAGTGCCGGGTCCTGCACTTGGGTCACAACAACCCCATGCAACGCTACAGGCTTGGGGAAGAGTGGCTGGAGAGCTGCCCGGCAGAAAAGGACCTGGGGGTGCTGGTCGACAGCCGGCTGAACATGAGCCGGCAGTGTGCCCAGGTGGCCAAGAAGGCCAACGGCATCCTGGCTTGTATCAGGAATAGTGTGACCAGCAGGAGTAGGGAAGTGATCGTGCCCCTGTACTCGGCACTGGTGAGGCCGCACCTCGAGTACTGTGTTCAGTTTTGGGCCCCTCAGTACAAGAAGGACACTGAGGTGCTGGAGCGTGTCCAGAGAAGGGCAACGAGGCTGGTGGAGGGTCTAGAAAACAAGTCTTATGGGGAGCGGCTGAGAGAACTGGGGCTGTTTAGCTTGGAGAAGAGGAGGCTGAGGGGAGACCTTATCGCTCTCTACAACTACCTGAAAGGAGGTTGTAGTGAAGCGGGTGTTGGACTCTTCTCCCAAGAAACTAGCGATAGGACCAGAGGAAACGGCCTCAAGTTGCATCAGGGGAGGTTTAGACTGGACATCAGGAAGAATTTCTTTACCGAAAGAGTGGTTAGGCATTGGAACAGGCTGCCCAGAGAGGTGGTGGAGTCGTCAACCCTGGAGGCATTCAAAAAAGGTGTAGACGTGGCACTCCAGGGCCTGGTTTAGGAGGCATGGTGGTGGTAGTTGACGGTTGGACTTGATGATCTTAGAGGTCTTTTCCAACCTTAATGGTTCTATGAAAATCTAAGAGACAGATGCCAGGATGCGGAACAGTCTCTAGCTGCAAAGTGCTGTGAGCAAACAGGGTTATTATAAGGGATCATTAGCACAAAAGGGAACAGCATGGCACAAAAGCCCACAGACAGGTAAAGCAGGATTAGAGAGGCAGCAAACAGTCACTCCAAGGAAACAAGTTTTGGGCCAGCAACAGAGGCCAGCAGAGCTGGCAGCGAGGTTCAGTGAAGGACTTGTAGCTGCCCGCTCCAGAGCCTTAGGGGTAAAACAATGGAAAACCAAAATAAACCTCCTTAAAAACTGCCTCCCCCTACTTCTCTAAGCCACCATACTGCCAGCGGTACAAAGCAAAAGCCTGACGGTATCCGACAGCACTAGCTCCCTTCTGCTTCAGAGTCCTGCAACTCTCGGCATTTCGTTTTGCCCGTCCCTTACATGCTCTTCTGCAGAACGCAAAAGGCTCTGCATCATCTCTGCCTGCAGGAGGGCCAGGAAGAGAAGCTGGGGTCTTTTCTGGGATCCTGGAGCACTAGTGATCCTAGCAGGAAGCTCAGGTGGCCAAGATTTTTTATTTTTTTTAAATAGAAGATTTAAAACTGAACAGAGAAGAAAGGTTCAATCCATCCACAAAGGATGTCTAGTGTAGGTCCCGGTCACCCAGTGGGAATGTGGGAGCATCAAGAGAAGCCAGCTCTGTCACCTTTCCTAGGATGGAAAGCATCACTACCAACTCTGGCTACTGGTGCAGAGACACAGGAGAAAGACAGCCTCCGCTTTAAAGCATTCCAGGTATCCTTATCTCCATCTTCATGGTCCCTCCCCAGCCACTAATGCCTAGTCAACCAGTTGATACTCCGACACAGCCTATCTCACTTCTGCAAAATGGAAGTTTTATTCACACTCCTCTAGCAACAGGGAGAAAGGGGCAGAGGCGGTTTCTTTTGTGGCAGTGGGCAAATGGAACAAGCTCTTTCTACCCCCTCTCCCCATGTGCTCTGCTCACCCCTGCCACCTGCACAGGAGTGCTCCCTCCATGCTGAAAAGCCCTCCAGGCACCCACACATGCTCACTACCGGCTGGGCTAGCAACTGCCCAGGAACAGGCTGATCCAAGGAATCAGACTCCCACGCATACATACTCTGCTCCCTTGAAGCCGTAAGTTCCCATCACACAAGGCGTCCTTGTGTGTCAAGACCAAATGTGTCCCAGCCTCCCCTGCCCCACTTTCAGTCCAAGAAAAGAGATAAATGCTGTTCTTACCTAGTAATGAATAATCCAGAATCCACGTGGGAGAGGACAGCACATGCAAAAAAACAGAGCAAAAACAGTTGGTCAGACCAGAGTAAACTCTGCCCACAGACTTGCCAAGCAGAGCCGCCCTGCCCCACTCCTCCCTGGGCAGCGCAGGCTGGTTCCGCTGGCCATGGAGAAAAGCTCACTGGAATTGGGGAGAGGGAGGGGTCACCGTGCTCAGCCAGCCCCCAGATCTGACTCCTCACCCCCTGCATGAGAAGTTCCCCACCCCACTCTCGCTCACCCCCAGAAGCCTGCAGCCCCCCAAGAGCAGCCAACTGTTCAGCAGACCTGCAAAGCATCATCCCTCACCCACGCCAACTCCAAGCCAGAGAAACAGTGCGGATCAAAGCCCTATGAAGAACAGCCTGGATAAAAGCAAGGGAGAAACCCTGACCCCTGCAGATCTGCAGGGACTCCAGCAGAAGGCAGATAAGCCTCATCAGTGGCACAGAGGACAGCAGAGTCCCTGGTTCCTGCCATGCTGCTGACAAGCGGCTCGGAGCAGGCCTGACCCCCCGCAGAATGAGCCTGTGCAGCACCCCAAGTCCCAAGGGCAGCAGCCTACCCACACCTCCTCTTCTGTGTGCTACGGCAAAAGTTAACCCAATAAGTGGAAAGCAGACAGATTAAGTGGCAGAAGAGCACTTGCCTCTCCCCAGGAGGGGGAGATGGCTAAGCAGTGCTTGAGCCAACCAGACAAGAAAGGATGTGCCCACTAAAACCCTCACAAAGAATGTATTTGGTGGCAGGGAAGAGGCACGGTGGTGTGCAGCACAGCTGGGTAACATCAGTTGGTGCAGTGTGAAATGGGTAACACCTCAAGGGAAAAGGATCCATCTGCCAAAGAAACATCCAAGTGGCATCAATCAGGAGCCCTGCCAGGATGGAGGGGGTATTGCCAAGGGTACAGCCCAGGACACGGAATACTCAAAGGATGCACGCACAGTGAGGATGGGGAGGAAGAAAGCAGCAACCAACTTTATTTCTCTTCTGGCAACTCCCTTCACGCTAGATTTCCACAAAGCCTCAGACCTCTCTGTGCTGAAGGCATGCACTCTGCAGTGTAGCAGCCAGGGTATTACATGGAATCTTGGCAGATAGAAAAGAGACAGAGGCGAGCAAGCGAGCAGACTCTCCTGCCCCGGAGCTCCCAGGTCCATCTGTCTCGCGTCACCACGTGCACCAGACACCTAACTCAGACGGCAGAGGCTAGCATGACCTCCGAAGGCTGTTGCTGGCAATTCCATTATCACCTCTTCCTCTACAACCTGCCCACAACGTCTGTTCCATACAACAGCCAGACCCCTTTTCTCCTCTGCCACAAGGGATATACCTGAAATGCTCTATGGGGGGAACGCACAACTACTACAAGAGTCTTATTCTGCAGTCCCCTCCAAGGGCTGGGATCAGGTGGGCAAAGCTCAGGAGACTTGAGGGAGCCAATGAACCACAATCAGCTGGAAGAGCTGAAAGCAAGAAACTACTGCTGGCCCATGCTGCATCAGTCTCATTTCCTAATAGCAGGTTTTAATCTCCTAATTGGGCTGCAGCAATGCTCCCAACACAGGGACAGAGTTATGCAGCTGAAGTCACCTGGATGGTTCAGAAAAAGCTGGGCAAGGAGCCAGGGCTGGAAAAGCCCCAACACCTCCACCAGCACTCAGGACAACCCAGCCCTCCCCTGGAGACAGAGGGATATTGCTCTGCTTAAATCAGGGGAGAAACCATGAGACAACAGGGACTTACCTGAGGCGACCTAAGGATGTAAATGGTAGGCACGAGAAAGGTGTGCTCCTGACTGAGGAGAGCAGCTTACTGTAGCTATGCAATACCCCCTCCCCACGCAGTGCTGGCATATAAAGCAACAGGAACAAATTCAGTTCTTGTGTTAACTACACAGAGAAGCGACAATGGAGGAGGACTTGGTCCTTCACCTGCTGATCCTGCCCCAGCCCTGATAAAGTAGTTATGAACGCTGATAAGTCCCCTTGCTATCTCTTTCAGGTAACCACTTATCTGTCCACTCCTCCCATAAAGATGCAGTGTGTCCCTACTTTGCTTGGCTGAGAAGATGCCTGCAGATGGGCAGCTCACCCTCCCCGCAGGAGGACGACAGACCCAGATTAACTGTCCTCTGGAGAAAGGCAAGAGCTAGGACCCCAAACAGCCCAGGAAGCAAGACACCAGTAGACGCTCCCCTCTGTTTAACTGAAGGGCCAAGCCACAGGGTGGCCCGGCTGTTCTCTCCTTACAGCTCTGACTGCCCAGGCGTGGAGCCCGGAACGCCGTGCTGCAGCAGAGATCTGGCTGGTGCTGTGTCCCAGCTGCAGGACAGTGCTCTGCCCCAGGAACCAGCCCACCCACTCATCCAGTCAGTCCCTCTGGGCTATGGTGCAGCATAAAGATGCTCTAGATCAGGAGCCATGTCCCATCCTACTGGTGGGCATGCCCTTGGGACTGCGTTGATCTCACTCATTTTAACGTAAGGTCCTAAGCTGAGGGTGTCATTCTTGCAGCTCCCCTCCTTGGCAAATGAGGAGATACCCCTCCAAGAGGGTGCTGCGACTGAAATGCGGGTTAGAGGCACTCCAAAATTCCTTTAAGATCAGCATGGGGGACAGTACAGACTCAGAGAGCAGGTAGAAACAATGCAACAACTGCCTGAAAGGGGTTTGGGAGCAGCAGACCAGGGGAAGGCAGAGTCACATACCCATAGCACATACCCTGGCTCCCCTAGCGAGGGAGCGGGCATCTCTCCCAAAGCGGTAAGGCCAAAAGGGCAGTGAGAGCCCAGCAGAGCTGGGGAACAGCAGCAAACAGCTGCTGCCAAAGCTCCAGCCAGCAAGGGTTGCCAAGGCTGCTGGGCTCTGTATATGCAGCAACAACCTTTGAAGTCAGGGCAGAGGAATGTGCCCTGCTTCTCTTCGCCAAGGCAGGGCAGGAGAGACCGTGCTCCCGCAGCCACATCTCTGCTCTTCACCTGCCGCCTAGCCTGGGACCATCCCCATGGTACACAGAAGCAGGGGTACATGCTCCATCGTGCCTTTAGGCAGTGAGCCACAACAGGCCAGGAGCAAGCTGTGACCACAAAGCATCTTGCCCTCTAAGCACTTGCCTCCTAGGAGTTCGGCGCTTGGGAGCCAGAGGACAGTGCCCACCAGCCTGGCCGGGTCACACTGCTTGCCTCATGACACCAGGTGACAGCCCTCCCCTCTCCAGCCCCACGACTCTCCCGTCTTTCAGCTGCTCCGACAGCCCTTCTCTGGGGGAGGGAGCCTGCTGCACACATCCTTTACTGATTGAGGCCATGGGCTCCTTCTGAACAAATTCCAACAAATTTTGGGTGTTGATTCCCACATAGGCAATTTTCTGCCTGTAAACAATTATTCCTCTATTTTGACACCCCCATAGTGTAGTCAGACCATCTGTCTAAACTGCAAGGCTGTTAACTGGTGTGTTAAACTGCCATTAGCTGCAGATGCAGAGCTAGCACCAGGATTAGTTTGAAATGACGACTAAACCCCCAAAAAGCACATACAAGTTAAAATGCAGTTGAAACAAACCGGCAGAGCCAATTATATGTCCCCTACAGCCATTAAGTGCCACGCAGACCCCACATCCTCACCACGCAGCTTCTGCAGCCCGAGCTGTGGCTTTGCCCATCCCGTTGACCGAGACTCCCACAAAGCGAAGCCAATCGGTTCCCACCCCGCTTGGGAGCGGCATCCAGCATGACACCCAGATCTCCCGTGTCACACACAGGCGTGATTCCTGTAACAGGTCAGCATTACAGCGGCTGGTTTCCAGCCCTGCTCCAGGGCTATGAATGTAACATGTTAAGATGTAAGACATGCAAGATTTACTGTGAAGGGAAAGCCTTTAATCTGAGGCAGGCTTCGAGCAAGTGCCAGCTCCTTTCAACTCTATCCTCATATACGCTGCTAGAGGACCAGCTGTCACTCAGGAGGAGCACGGCAGTGAGAGTAGTGCTTACAAGACATGGCAGTGCAGATTCCCAGCCCCACCAACTGCTGCAGGGCTGCTGATCACACAGGCTGGAGTTGGAAGGGTACATGTATATACGCTCAGATGTAACGCTATCTCATGTCCCATGCCATAGGCGCCGTGACCCGTGGAGAGGCAGGCATGCGCCATCATGAGCTGCATGGAGGCCAGGCACGGCAAAGTCGCTTCTGCCAAGGACTCTGGGCCACACGTTTGTGTGAACCACGACTGCTCTGTGAGCGATGTGCCACACAGAGACCAGCCTGTCTGGCATAGCAGGGACAGAGCCCCAGAGTCCCACCTCATGCAAGTCCCATTATGCCCCATATCATGGGGCGCAGAAGCCAAAGGGCTGGGAGGAGGAAGAGAAACTGAGAAATTGCCTCTGACAAGTCAGCATTCCAATGGTGCCAGGCTGTGCCTGAGGCCCCTCTGCAGGATGTCCTCCTGCAGCAAGGGCAAGCTGTGCACCCCTCCTGTTCAGGGAGAACAGTGCAGGTCCCACTCACATTGTGCACATCCCCGGTACCCTTCCACAGCCGCTGCAGCACCCTTCCTCCTCCCCCAGCGCACGGTCCCAGCAGGGAGCTCCCAAACCTCCCCCTCCTGCACCTGGAGCTGCAAGAAGCAAGTGGGGTCTCCTGCATAAAAGCCCCAGTAGCCTAACCCCTCGGCACCATCCCCCTCCTTCCCTGCGACAGGAGCCACCACCTCGCCAGGCCAGAGGTGGCTGGACCCACACTCCCCAGGAGGTCTCTGCAGCAAGAGGCACTGCTCTGCACAGACAGACTAACCCACGGTGGTGCAGGAAGCGCCCGTCCTCTGCAGCCGAGTCGTTGCAAATCTGTGTGCGCAGGGTCAGAGTGCAGACCTCTGCGGTGGGGGAGGAAAAGCCCCCGCTGGAAAGCAGAGCAAAAGGCACAGAATACGTGTGAAGGAGCCAGCCAGCCACCAGACTCTGCTAGGGAAACAGAAGCCCAGAGCACTATTTTCTCTTATCATGACAGATGCAATGGCCAGAGAGTCCCTAGGGGCTGGAGGCTCACTGGCCGGGTTCACAGGGCAGGGGCTCCAGCCCACACTGCTGCTTCCCTTCATCCTCCAGCAGAAAGGCACCAACCCGCTTGGGGGACCGATTTCCGGGGGCAGCACTTCACCAAAGGGTTCCCACGCTTCAGCTGGACGGAGGAGGCAGGACGTCCAACATCCTCGCTTTGGGAAAGAAGAAAGTACTTAGCACACTCCTCTTTCTGCAGGGACAGTGTAACACAGCACACGCAGCCGCTGGCAGACAGGGCGCGGGCAGCTCCCTTTGGGCACGCGAGACCCCAGTGCTCCCAGCGCCACCGCCAGCCTTCTCTGCCAAGCATCGATGCTCCCAGAGAGCAGGGCCAGGCTCTGCAGGAGCACGAGAATGCCGGCATGCTTGCCAAGGCAACACCCGCTGATTCAGGCACAGCCACTGCCCCTCCGGGTGGGAGGGCAGGCAGCACAGCCATAAACGGCAAGGCAGGAGGGGGGCATAAACACAGCCTCCTGCCTTCAGAGGCACTAGCAGGAGTGGTCCAGCTGCCATCTTAAAGCATCACTTCTGGTCACTCTCCTGTAGGCGGGGTTGTAAAAGCCCAGCCTGAAGCACAAAGGCAATACTTCATGGAAAATGAGCATGTGGGGAAGACTAGCTAAATCCAGATGGACCTGCAGTTCCTGCACTGGACTCTACACAACAGTAGCACATGGGTGGGCATGATGTCAAGGTAAGATGAGTTCAGAGCAGCTACACTTAATGCAGAAGGCAACACTGCACACCCTATACTCCCACTGGCGAGGCTGCTGCCAGAACTGTACCCCTGAGCAGAGGATGCTTCCAGATTTTGTAAGGCTATACATCACCATCCAGGCACCCTTGAGTCACAGCCAGCTTCTCCCACCAGTCCCACCCCACTCCTTTTTGCCTCCACGGCATTTACATCTAGATGCCACAAGCAGATCTGCGCAACAGGACGTTGCTGAAAGCATCACTCGCAACCTCAAGGGAGCCAGGCTGCACTTCCACAAGGCCTTTGCAGAATCTAGAAGAGACTCCCTTGGGCAAAGAAAGTGCAAGTCCAGCTGGCTAGGAGTCTAACTGAGAGCTGTCTGGAAGAAATTATCAGTCTAGAAAAACAATTCCAGCCTGGGTTTCTTTAGATTCCCTCCTGCTTCAGTGCCTGGGAACTGGGTCCCAGCCAGCAGCTCTGAGCTCAGCAGGCAAGGGCTCTCATGAGCCAGAAGAGCATGAATTAGATCAGCTGGTGTCAGTAGGAAGCTCAGGACGAAGGCAGAATTTAGGAGGAATTCGGCAGATATGCCCCCCTAGCTTGAATCCAAAGCAGAGATGCTCCCAGGCAACCAAAGTTTCATCCACTAACAAATCTCCAAGCTATTTCTATCTACCATCAGCTTCGCTTTCGGCCACAAATGGAGGGGTTGTGTTCTGTCCAAACCAATTTGCCCACGCTGCTATGAAACCCTGCTGAAAACAGACAGACTCCTAGTGCTTTACCCCAAAGATCACTTGAAATCTGCATAGTTGCCATCCCGATGCAGCCCTCTACAGCAAGCAGAGCAGCAAGTGCCACAGCACAACCAAGCACCAAGAAAGCTGCTGTTTCTCTTCCCTTTGCTGAGCAAACAAGGTGTTACCCTGGAGAAGGCTGGTACCTGGGCCTGCCTGCAGCATACCGCCTCTTCAAGTGTGCCCAGGGCAGAGCCCCTTTGTGATGAGACTAGCAAAAGCAATGGCAGCTTTAAAATAACAGGCTAGCTCAAGTTATATGTCTATACCCTTCATCCCACTGGAGGCAGCTCAGAAATCCCTCCTGCAGTTTGTTAGCAAATAAAACCTGGACCATGAGCTGGCCTGCAAACTGCCCTGCCGAGGAGAGAAACGCCCTGCAAACCAGGGAGCTGTCAAAGCCCCAGCGAGATCAGAACTTGTGGCAGGACCCTGCAGGGAAGGATGAGGAAGCAAGACAGCTCCTCTCCCAGGGGATGAGAATTCAGAATACTTGGGGAGAGAAAAATCAAGTTCATCTGAAAAGAAAAACCACACGGTGTGAGATTGGGAAGTACATGTT
Organism: Fregata magnificens; assembly: GCA_013389945.1. NCBI lineage: Eukaryota > Metazoa > Chordata > Aves > Suliformes > Fregatidae > Fregata > Fregata magnificens. Next base: position 88,812 of record WAAD01009695.1, on the reverse strand, counting down.
TGCCCTGCACCACATCAGAGCGCCAGCTCCTACAGAGCGCCCTTCTAGGCTTCTGCAAGGAAGCCATTAGTAGCAGGGTGTTTGGTTTTAAACTAGAATCACAGACTTGTAACAATAGCAGTATCAGCATCAGCTAGCTGGAGAGCCTTGTTGTTCGCTCCCCAGCTCAGACAGAGGACTGCAGCTGACAGCCCCTGGAAATGGGGCACAGCCCAGGCGATCCCTGCCTGCAGCAGCAGCCCGGCATGGGCAGGCAGCTTGCAGCAGGGAAGCAAACTGAGGGAGGACACCACGAGTACAGCTGCATAGCCTGAGCCTGGGCTGCCATAGGCAGCACCTCTCATCTCTGCCTGGGAAAAAGACCAAGAAGGTGGCAGGTGAACCTTAGCCAGTGCAGGGCTGATGAGCAGATGCAAGAAGAATGCCTCCCCGCAGGTGAGATGGGGAGAGGCAGGGATCCAAGCCCATCAGCCTGTCTGCACTGCCAGCCACAATTCACCACCCCAGAGCCTCCTGGCTCCAAGCAGCTCAGTCCAAACAGAGACCCATCTTCTCTCAGCAATGGGAAAGCTGCTGCCTACAGCTGGGGTGAGGCCAGCTGACAGACCAACCTGGGACTGTAAGGCCCTTTCAGGTCTTGCCATCTGTCCCTTGTAATCCAGGTGGCACCTCAGGAGCCATGAGAAGCAGGATTCTGCCAGGTCCAAGCTCTCAAGCCCAGCGCTGCACAACTGCTGGGGCCAGCTCCAGCTTCTCCCCATGCTGGCAAGCAGCCCTTGCCAGGCTCAGCGGTGCCAGCCCCTGTGGCCCCAGGCCCAAGGAACCTGCTCCAATCATTCCCCAGGCAGGCAGGTAAAAGTGGCCTCAAATCCCAAGGGGTGCCCAGGCACCTGCAGCTCTCACCCCTCTGTCCCATTGGGGTCCATGTGCAGTCTGACGTCAGGACATGCAATTTGATCAGGCGGCCAAGAGTTTCCCAGGGGACTCCAAGGGCTCAGCTTTTACAAGCCAGTGAAAGCATCAGATCCCTTTGATATGGGGTCTAAACCCAGACATTCTGTTTCCTATTTACTACAGCCACTTCTTGAGGCAGAAGCTTCTCTCACATTCCCAGGTTTGAAGGTGTGCCCAGGACTCTCTGTCAGTACCTTTAAGGCTGGCCTAGGTTATTGCTCAAGATCCCTCAAGCACATGTAGCAGTGAAGCGGGCACTTGCTCCGATGGAGACTCTTGCTCTACCATAAAGCAGCACTGCCCCTAGGCTCAGCCAGCTGCGTACTTCCCCGAATAAGTGGGTGGGAAAATCCAGCCTTTGATGTTCCACTGAGTGGCTCCAAAACAAAGATGGACTACAGGAGATAAAAACACCAAACAAACTTCACAACAGGATATATCCGGTAGATAAAGTGGGAAAGAATTTCATTTCCATGGAAGGCAGACTGCATGTGGTCCATGGAATAACCAAATGGCAGCTGTTTTCCACTCCCAGCACACGCTGCCTTTTACAGACATCACACCAGCAGAGAACAGTCTGGGTGGTACAGACTGCCCAAAACCTGCCTTAAGGCTCCAGGAACAGCCATCCTGACAAAGCTACTCCCTGCACACATGCTCAGCAGGTAGCGGTTCTGGCCAAGGCAGCTTCCCCACAGCCTTATCTCAGCCTGCCCAGAGAGCAAGAGCCTTTCCCAGGTACCTGCAGCTGGACATTATCCAGCTCATCATTCACATGGTCAGCACAACAGGCATACACAAGTAAACAGGTTGAAAAATGGAATCTTTCAACACAGTGGCAACCCATTGCTAACATGGATTTCGGTCCTAGAAACCGGAAGCAATGACAGAATAGCACAGACCAAAAGAGCCGTGGCTGCTCGATCTAGAGGAATGGCGATGGCGTTGGAGGGGAGAGGTGATCAACTGCTTTCAAGTACATAAGCAGCTTCTGAGCAGAAAAGGGAGCAGGCTGCTCTCTGTATCAGGGTGGACAGGTAAGATGCTCTGTGCAAGTTGCTACCATTGATTCAGGCAGACCACCCCAGAAAGCAAGTTTCCATCATATTTCTGTAGCCATTTCCTACCTTTAATGATCTTTGTAGCCAGACCATTGAGAAGATTAAGTTTGGCTCCATCTTCCAGCAGCCCAGACCATGACACCCTCCCAGACAGCACAGCTTAAGAGGAAGGCACTTGCATCAACACCATGTTCCAGCCAGGCATTTTCTGGGTCGACGGGGCAGCCTCACAAAGCTGCTTTTCTTCCCAGCTCCAGCAGGCCCACGGCCACCCCCTCTCCACTTCCTCTCACCACCCTCTTTCCCCCGAAAAGAGCCCCAGAGCTCAATAGTGACACAGATGAGCCCAGCACATGGGGCTTTGCTACTGCAAAGCCCAGCTTAAGGCAGCGGGGAGGGAAGAAAGGAATAATGAGCAACAAGCCTCATTTGCAGTCTGGCAGTGCCACCTCTACTATCTAAGCTGCAGCCAGAGAGCCCTCTGCCACCACATCTATGCAATAATTAAAACACATAAAACTGGCAGAAAAGGAAGTTTCTACAAAGCTGGAAGAATGGCTGTCATGTGCCAAGGCCTGATGCAGGAGCTTTGTGTAAACCACTGCCAGCCCTGCCGTGGTAGGCCCAGGGCTCTGTTCAGAGACACAAGAGAGGGATCGGCTGGCACAGCACATCAGTGTGAACATCAGGGCTTGCCCAGGAAGCACGCAGATCCCTTCGCCCCACGTGGCTGCTATTCACTGCTCTAGTTCACCTGTCAAGAGAAGGCTGCACACAGCCTAGATGCCAGTGTTACACAGTACTGCTCCAAGGAGCACCGTGTCCCCTGGTATTGCACCTGGCCACGCAAGATGTACCAGGGAGCTCAGCCTTGCAGTGCTTGTTCAGTATAAGGCAACGGTTCTCACGAGTGTTATGAAGAGACAGAAGCCTCCACTACCAGAAGCAGCAGGACCTCTACCATTGGCACCTCTCTCATCCCAGCTCTCCACTCACATGCCATGCTGAGCACCTATGAATAACCTCGTAAGTTCAGCTTTTGTGGGCCAACAGGGGCAAGTCTGAGAACAAGTGACCACTTGAGTTCAGCGTAAGATAGCCAGCTGATTTGGACCTTGCAATTCTTCTGCCTTGAGTGACAGCACAGTCCAGAGGCAAAGGTGAGCACTTGAACCACCTAACCCAAAAGATTTGGTCCAAGCAGTGGAGCACAGCCCCAGCCAATGAGCAGGAGACCTGGCCAAGTAGAGCAAAATTCTGCTTTTCATGAGAAGTACCTCTAGGGGCACAGGGTACTCCTTCGACATCCTCCAAGGAAACTATCTCCAGCCATACTATTCCACCAAGCAAAACAGGGCTTGTTCCGAGAGCTAAATATATGCTTCTGTCCCTAGGGGTTACTGACAAACCCTGGCAACAGGACTGCAGGAACCCTGATAATATTGTAGGATTTGCCCAGCCCTCTAAGAATAACTGCACTGCCCATGAGAACATCACAGGAATTAGCTCACTCCTGCCCACTACGCCCCTGTATATGGTACCATGCAAGAGCCAGGAACCTGCTGCTCTGGGGCAGGCACTGAAAGAACATGGATTTGCAGATTAGTTCAGCATTGCCTCAAATGGAAAATTGCTTTTTCTACAGGATTAGAAGTTTCACCCTCAGCTTCCTGCAAAGAACAGTGCAGCGCTGTGCCTGGCGCAATCCTGCCTGGGTGTCAGTGGAAAATAACCAGCAGTTCTCTCCATAAAGAGATTAAAACCTTTTTACATGAACAACAACCGACGAGGGAGGGAAGGGGAACTCTGTGGGAAGCATGTGCACACAGGACATCACGCTTCTACTCTTCGGGCATGAGCTGCTAAGCCAGCAGCAGCTGCCTCAGGAAGGCAGAGCCCAACTCTTCCCCATCAGGGACTGCCCTGAGTTTCCCCAGCCACTCCAGGGCAGCACTGCCTTTCCTTGCTTGGAGCTCCACATGTACTCTGCAACTCCAGCTCTGCTGCAGCTCCCCACCCCACAGCCTCCCATGCCTCCTGTGGAAGGAGAGGAATAGCTCCCAGCCTCGCAGCACCCAAGCAAGTTCACACAAGAAGCCCCCGGCAAGGCAGGGATGCCAGCTGCTTTCCAGCAGCCTCACACCCTAACCACCAGACCCAGCTTTGCACCAGCACCGCTCTTCAGCTGGGCGCCTTCCCCAGCCCGGCAGAGGTGCTGCCTCCCAAGCCTTCCTCTCACATCTTTTGACAAGCTCTGGCATTGCCCAAATTCTCTCCGAGAGGCACCAGTGCTACAGCAAAGCTACTGGCGTGTTACAAGCGGGTGTCTGCCTCTGCATCCAGGGGCGCTCAGGGGATGCATAGCTGGCATTCCAGGCTGGCAGAGCTCTGCCCCACATAATCCACCTGACCAGGGCACATGCCAGAACACGTTATGCAAACAGAGCACACGCACTCCGTGAGGGAGAGCAGTCTTGGGCAGGGAAAGGGGAAAAAAGGCCGGAGAAGGAGCTGTATCTTGGTACGCATTTAAGGGTCCTCAAGCCAAATCCTTCCAGCTGGGGTGCAGAGCACTCTGACCCTTCCAGCTCAACACCGGCAAGTCAGTATGACAGAAATTTGTCCTTTCGGTGCACTGCAGAGGGAGAAAGAAAAGATTCAACCCCATCCCCTAGTCTTGCCCCAGAGGCAGGAACAGAGCGGGGCTGTTCTACCTGCATTGCCACCCTTGTCTGGGCACTGCAGCCACAAGCCAGGACACATGCTCAAATGGGACTCACTAGGATGCTGCTGCATCCCCCGTCCTTCCTCCCGACCTGCAGCGTGGAGCAGCGCAGGGAGAGGTATGCTGCAGATGGAGCACTACCCATGGCCCACGTGGCCAAGAGATCGCATCAAAACCTGCGGCCTGCTGGGCCGGCAATGCAGGGGAGGACAGGCACAACTGAAGGGGAAGCAGGCCAGGAGGGGACTGGAAAAAGAGAGGCAGCTTCTTAGGCAAGTTTTTGCAGCACAAGGACCTGCCCAGCCTTGTGCTGAGGAAGCCATGTGCCTGCCCTGCAAACGGAGAGCACCCAAGCATGCACACACAGGCAGGCGTGAAGCCTCCCCGCTCCTCACAGGCTGGGGCACACCAGGCCACCCCAGGAGGGAGCACGGTGGGGACTGAAGCCTTGGCAACTCCCATATGAGAGCCTGGCTTTGCATCCCCCTCCCTGTGCCTGGGGACAGCAAGCAGGCAGCACGTGACAGCCACTGCTCCCACACTGCAGCTCACCTTCTTCCAAGCCTTATGGTGACAATGCTGGAGGAGAGACCAGAACGAGAGAGGCCACTGTGGCAGGACCAATGATCCCTCTGGTTCATATCCTGCTCATGGCCACTGGTAGCAGATAGTTAATGGAAGAGTGCCAGAGCCAAGCAAGGGCTGAGCAAGCTTGCCTATACCCTATACTGCCCCATGAACTGAAAATTAGCTCTTCAGGACTTCCTCAGCCAGAACCAGCTTAACTTACACAATTGCCAAATAACTGATTGACCCACCCATCATGATTTTGCCTAATCCTTTTTCAGCCCCTTAATACTTCTGGCTCTTACACCATCCATTGGCAACAAATTCCTTAGTTTAATGTGTCTGTGTAAGAGTGGTCTCCCTTTGAGCCTACTGCCTAGTTCCTCCACCCCTCCACTCTTTAACTGGAGAAAATTCACCTCCTATACACTGACCTGCATCACACCCCTTTACACCAACCTTTCTTTCTAAGTGAAAATCTGCCCCAAGCCAAGAGGCCTCATCACCTGCACGGGCAGAGCTGTGGGCTGCCCGGTCCTGCCGAGACGTGCTGACAGCAGTGCGCAGAGGCCAGGGAGATGCGTGGTGTTTAGGAGATGGGGACGTTACTCTTTGAAGGCAGGGCTGGAAGCCCCTGCAGTGGGCAACCTCTGTCGGGATCTTTCCTCTCCCTGCCACAGACCCCTGTGCCCAGAGCCACCAAACCTGGGACCTGCCAGTGACACAGCAGAGCCGGTGGCCGAACTCCAGCCCCATGGCTCCCTCCTCCCCTGGTCCATAGCAGCAGGCACAGGGGACTCTGCACTTGGTGTCCCCAGGCACAGCGGCAAGAAGCCATGCTGAGTGACCAGATATTTCCCTCCCCCTTCCCAAGCTTGTGGGGATCCAGAAATTTGGCACCCAAGATAGAGACTTAACCAAAGGCAAGGGAAACACACCCCAGAGAGCTTCCAGAGACAAAGGGCAACCCATGGAGAAGGGGTCTCTCCCTTGCCAGGGTTACATCACCCGTCACCGTATAGGGACGTGCATCTCTGTGCCATTGTTTGCAGGCAACCTCACTGCCCAGGAATGCAGCAGCCCGTGGGGGCAGGGAGACGCACAGAGGGTGGGAAACGCTTCCTGCACAGCTCACTCCTCAGTACATCTATGAAACAAAGCCACAAAGTGACCTGGCTACTTATCTGAGAAAGCTTATCTGCCCCGGCATAGAGGGCTGCTAGACAACAGCAGCTCCAGCGCCCAGCTCCAGGTCTGGCTGCAGGACCACATGATCAGAGCACCAGGTCACACAAAGCATACACAGATGCAGGAGCCGTATCTGCACACATCCTGGGCCTGAAGCTTCCCCATACCTAAACCCACCTTTTATCCAATCCACTTAGTTATACATCCTCTGAGACTTTCAGATACTAAGCTGATGCTCTGCTTGCTACACAGATGCCCTGTAAGAACTACCTGAGCTTTGTTTTATGGCTGATGAAGGCAGCCCCCAGGCTTTCATGACACATTAAAACTTGTACTGAGGAACAGGTTGTTCCCTGCCGAGAAGCAGGGATGGGGTAAGGGAGAGGGAGCAGCAGGCTGTGGGGTGGGTATGGGGCTACAGGCCACTCGAGGGACACAGCCCACAGTCACTGCACCCCCAGGTGCCAGCCCGGGCAGAGTCCACCCCAGCACAAGCAAACACCTCTCCCCCGAGGCCCTGCACCCATCAGCATGCCTCTCCACTGCACTGGTATTCCAAAGACAAGGCAAAGGCGGCAAGAAATACAGGATTTCTGCAAGTCTTGGTCTCTGTCCTTAGTCTAGGACAAGTTTGTTAGGAAAGCAACCACACTGAAAGAAGCCGAAGCGCTCACCTAGACAGAGCTCAAATGGCTCCTCATGACAGGGTTTCCCCATGCAACTGCCAGGAGCTTCCACTGATCCTAGTTTATCTCTTAGATAAACAGCATCAGTTAAAACAATTTGCTCAGGGATTTTATCACTACATAAACAGACAGCCCAGTGTAACAAGGAAAGCTGAGAGAGAAACTGGCTGTAAGCAGGAGATGGACAAATAAAACAAAGAACCTGTTTTCTCAAAGGCTGACTCCCCAGGAGCACAACTGCCCCAAATGAAGCTACAGCCTACCCCAGGCCAAGCTCTCACCAACCCCAAGCCACAGAATAGCTCTCAACCCCGCCAAAAGGATTTGCTTGGGTAATTAACTGAGGAAGAGAGCTCAATTCTGACCCCATAGCCTTGACAGATCTGTTCATTAGTCAAGTTTTCAGGTATCAACAGAATGAGAAGTGGCAGAAGAAGGATTCAGCCCAAACGAATCCCCTGGCAAAATATCACTACAGAAGAGATGGAGCCGCAGTAACAATCCTGTGCCTCCTGTAGAGGAAAATGCTCCTCGGCCACCATCATAAAAATGCCACTGAAAACACTGAAGAGGATCCCAGTTATATAAAACATGACAGTGAAGGAGCCATTCCCTCTGGGAAGGCACACAGGGAAGAGCGGACTCCCCAAACACTTACCCCGGTCTGTAACCAGACTGCAGCATCCCGCAGCACAGCTAGGCAGGGGTGCACAGCCAGCCCTCTCCAGCTCCTCTCCCGCTGGGTGTCCGTTTCAAATGCAGCCATCCAGGAGTTACAGGATCGGTCCCAAATTCAAAGCAAGGACCTTTATGGTCTGCTGCATAATGGCAGGCTCTGGGTTTTCCCCAGCAATTGCTGTACTAGCATCTAAAAAAAAAAAAGTCAGCATATGTCCTCTTCTACCAGGACAGCCACCAAGAGGAAGAAGGCAGCACTGCTTAGCATCGCAGGAGCAGGGACCCAGAGAGGAAAGGATCAACAACAAGAGCCCACCCCACCCACACCAGGGAAGGATGTCACCCCTGCCTGCAACCCTGGGCGGTCAGTGCCACCACTGCTGCTGGGCCATCGCCCCAGCACAGCTAGGAACCCCTTGCTCCCCACGCCACCCCTTTCCTGCAGGCAGGCTGCTCCTCCTACACCTCGCTCCACAGATACCATCAAGCAGGGCTTCTCCTGCCAGCCTACCTGGCTGAGCTATGACTGGAATGCCGCCCCTGGCTGCCCGCCCAGCCGCTGCCCGTTAGCGCAAGAGTGGATTAAGGTTTATCAGCAGAAAGGTGCAAGAGGGAGGGCTGGTACTGCTGGCGTACAGTGCCCAGCCAAGCCCAGGGAAGCACCTCTCTCCCGGGCTGACTGCACAGAGGGACAGGGAAATGGCCTCCAGACAGAGAAACCCTACAAAGGGGTCCAAACCCGCCCCTGCCCACCGTCTGCCTCTGCTCTCAGGGCTGTGAGACACCCACCCCAAGCACTTCGCTCCCTCCCCAGAGGTTTCTCGCTCAGCCTCTGCTGGTACCCGTGGGAAACACTGCCCAAGGGACGAGGCCAGGGTGAGCCCCAGCCTGCCCTGACCCTCACAGGGCAGTTACAGACCCTCGGGCAGAGCCCTGCAGGTACCACTGCAGGCACTGGGAGCTGGGGCTCAGCACCATGGAAGAAGCAACAGAGGAGCCAGCCCATGGTACTGATAAAGGGAGACCCGGGTACTGAGGCACAGCCACCAGAATACACTCTAACCCCTTTTTCAGTCCTCTCCTTTCTTCCCAAGCTCGGATGATTTTTGCCTTCCACAGGAACCAGGAGTCTCACCACATTAACAGAGAACACACAGAGCTGGAATCACACCTTACAGCCCCAACGGGCCAATGCGATTTTCTGTGTCCGTACCCATCACTGCCAGCTGCTTCCTGAGCCACGCAAAACAGAAAAGTTTGTTTGGGGCTGGCCTGCCCAAGGTGGGAAGCCAGGATCCAGCTTGCCTTATGCAGTCAGATTCATCCAGATCACTTTTACTGCTTCACCACCACTTCTTTGGGGCTGATGCTTCTTTTGTAATACAGTTATTCCTTGATTTTACAGAAGTACTTGAAGGCCTGAACTGACCTAAGGCCCCACAGTATTGTTTTTTTCCCAGAAACAGAGTGAGGTACGGTGCTTCTTGGCCAAGGAGAACAGCTTCGAAGCCAAGACAATCACAATTTGGCAGCTGAATTAGAGTTGGCAAGCGATGTATTGGCTGATTTTTCTTCCCCCCCCGCCCTCCAGTGACTTCTCTTCTGCAATTTGGGGGTTCAGAAGTACTACAAGTGCTAGAAGGCCACAACTTGCTCAACCCTTTGGTTACCAAAGTTGAGCACCTGGCAGTTTCTGTTCTGGTGAGGGTTAGCATGCACCCAGCCAGGCTCAAGGCTTTGGCTACAATCCTTCACCTGCAACAAACATTGCCACAGCACAAGAGGCTGGGAAGAAGTTTGAAGACTGGTTTTCAGAACATGAATTCAGCCTCAGATGGGGGCTTTAGTTCAACACCACACAGCATGCACACAACAGTGGCAAGTGGTTACAAATAAACTCTTGAGCATCGCTCCTGGCCTTTGGGTTCTGCAGCATGAGCTGTCCTTCCAGTCTGCAGCTGTATTTCAGAGGAATGGATAAATTGCATTGGTGGCATTTATGCTAGAAGGAAGACAGGAACTAGCTCTAGCGATGCATGCTTCTCTTTAGCTGAAGAGCTGAGGAAATCCAATTTCAATGCCTCTTCTATTTGCTTACTCCTCCACACCAGCAGGGATGCTAGGATTTTACACAGGCAGAGAAAAGAACAAGCCAAGGTATAACATCCAAGACCATGTTTGGCAGACCACCTCGGCACCATGCATGCATGATCAGCTTGCGGTGCTCACAGCAGCCCTGTGCTCCTGCTGCTGTACATGGAGTCAGGAACAGGCTGATAAGGCATTGTGGGCAGCCTGGAAGGCCAAAGGAAAAGCCAGCAGGAGGAAACTCATAGCACATCTACATTGCCAGTGCATCCAGGGGAGTGCCATAGCAGGGAGAGTCCCAGGGAACCCACAAATAACAAGAAAGAGTCCACAGCGACTCAGTGCTATGGCAGTGAGGATCCTGAACAGCCCCTCAAGGGAGATCTCCACTGCCATCAGCTCTCCTCCCATTTTAGGTGCTAACAGCCTGGCTATCTACCTGTAAAGCTCTGGTATTCCAGCTGCAGCACCAAGTGTCTGCCCCATCCATTCAGAGTCAAGATGCAGGTGGGTAATCACAGTTATCCCGAGCTTTCCCCTTCTACTGCTGGCAGCCATGAGCAGCCCTCCGAGATAGAACTCCTGGGTCCCATTCCCTGCTTGGTCACAGACTTGCTCTGCAAACTGGGACCATATTGGTGCTTATTTCCCGTACCTGTCTCAGTCTGCAGAAATGCAGACAGCACCAAGGGGAGTTAAATGGCTTGTTAACACGGGCAAATTGCTTTAAAGCCCTTAAAGGAAAGGGAACCACTTCACTCCGTTCTCCAACAAATTCTGAGCTTCCACACTTCCCCCTCTCCCCAGGAGGAGCAGTTTGGATGAGATGAAATCCAACCCAAAGCACTCCTGTGTGTCTGAAGAGAGTTGCGAGCTGGTCTCCATGCTGGTCTGGCCCTGCTCACCCGGAACACAGAACTGAGGAATAAATACCCAAAGAGAGGCAATGCACTTCGAAGTGCAGAGATCAGCAAAAGCTCCCTCAGCCTTTTTCTGTTCCCCTCATTTTAATTGAGTATCACCCACAAGTCAAAGACACTGAGGCACAGACAGTCCTCCACTTCACTTGAGCTAATTAGCATCCCTGCAAGACACAGAGAGCACAGTGGTCTAATATTAGACAGAAAATGCACTTACAGCCCATCAAGATGGCACAACATCCTCTGGGAATGTACAGTTCTCTTCCAACATCCTCTACTACGCAGGGGAAAAAAAAAAGGGATAGGAAGAGGCAGTCAGTCATGGAAGCCATTAAGGTTTGTCTCCTGAATCTGGAGAGGGGCAGCAGAGCTATTTTCACCTGCTTTCCTTTTCCCAAAAAGGCAGCCCAAGATGAGATATTGGAATAAGCAAGCTACAGAGTGGGACTACAAGCAAAGCCCAGCTGTGAAAGAGCACCACTAGTCTCTAAACAGTGAGTAGCAGTGCCGATCCTCTTGCAGGGCAGGAATCCACTAAATCCAAGAAATCCAGCTAAATCCACATGGCCTCAGCTTGAAGAGAAAAACCACTGCCTAGTTACTCTAAGAATGACACATGCAGACGCGCCTCTGCAGCATGCCAGGCAAACACCAGCCACGGCTCCTACTCTGCCAGCTACTTGGAGATACAGGTAACAGACACCGTTACAGCAGTTTGTGTTGCAAAAGACCCTGTACCAGCAGGCTTCTGCATGATCCACAAGATCTCTGCTGCCTGGCACTACCTCTGGGACGGGACAAAGCAGCTGTGTCAGTGCAAGGTAACACAAACAGGCAGCACATTTACTGACCAAAGAAAGCAGTTTTCAGGTGAAGCTGCAATATGGACCTAAGGAGGCAAGGGGAATTAACAGGGCTGAAATCTGGCTAAGGCACAAGAGCTCACACAGAGGTACTGGTCAGGTCAAGGCCTCAGCTACAACACTGATGGAGGTCATTCATAAAACAACCAAGCAACAAGAGAAAGTGGACGAGATGCTGGATGGGAGAGTGTAAGCTTAGGAAGACCAGCAATTCACATGGGCTTGAGGCAGGACTGGGGACGGAGCCCAGCCTGTGCTGCTGCACGCACCCGGCCACGCTGTTCAGCTCACCACAGTTTAGTAAGATTAACAGAGACTGACATGGCTGCTGGACATAGGAGGAGCCAGGGGAGTAAAAATTAGAAGCAAATAAGAAAAAGTGGTTTGAAACCTCACACATTCTTATTCACTTTGTAGTCTGTGCTGCAGCCAGACTGAAATTAGCCAAATTGGGTATGAATTATTGAAAGCACTACAGTCCCATTTCCTTTGCTAATCAAAGAAAATTATTCCAGGGAGCTGAAAATGCAGGAAGAGAAGCAGTTTGTCAAGGAAAAAAGGCACTGCTTGAATGGCTTCTGTAAGGAAGGAGCGGCTTGCAGAGCACCATTCACCTCCTCCAATCCCTTCTCCCTGCTTAGCTGCCCACAGCCCATCAGGGAGAGGAGGCTATCCACGCAGTCCTGGGGCGCAGGGCCCACTCTGTCCCCACCTCAGCCAGGCCACGCAGCACATCAAAGAGCTCTCCTGCTCCTGGAAGTCATCCCGAAGGAATGCAGGATCTTTGCAGAGTGTTTAATAAGATAAACAGACTGAAGTCCCACTCCAGGTAAGGATTAGCACCGAGCAAGCCCGTGCAGGTGCCGGCAGGCGCCTGGCAGCTCTGACAGGCAGAGCCCCTTGGGGCTCACGGGCAAAGGCTGGCCTGCCCAGTGCTGCCCATCGCCCCGCTGCGGCTCCGGACAGCCCAAAGGCCGGGGCAGGTCAGCTCTGCCCTCCCCGCCAGCAGACCCCAGCTCCTGGGCTTCGTTTGGAAACCAGATGAGTACTGCGCCATTTCCCTCGCATCCCTTCTGCTGGGACAGCTTCTGTGGATACCTGGGCTGACCTGTGCGCCCATATGCCACAGCTCTCAGCCAGAGACAGTCCGAGACAAGCAGCCTGAGCCTTGGGCAAAGCGAGAGCATCACCTGTCTCGAGCGGCAGGGGCCAGCAATTTGCAGAGAGAAACAGAGTTGAGTCCTGCCCCTGCCAGAAAGGCAGGGCCACTCAGTCCTAGATGGCTGCAAATTGGTTACAGCATTAAAACAATCTAGATTGATACATATGACTGTCTGGCTGCATTCTGCAAGCAGCCATGCCTGTACATTTAATTTACACTTCCAGCACATACAGCATGACAGGTCTGACTGCTCCCTCCCATGTCTGATGCTGTGCAAAGAGATACGGAGCAGACAAGGAAACGAGTGACAGTGAAGGTTTGGACAGAAGCAGTTATAGCATGGCAGCACCTTTTGTTAAGCTTACAGATTTGTGGCCTCGTGACGCTGACCAAAAGCAACAGCCAGCGCGTAAAGGCTCACACAGCACAGGCTGTCTGCAAAGCCTGGCCCCACAGCTTACAGCATCAGCAGGGCTGACCTCCAGCACATGAGCTAAAGCAGTGTGGGCCCAAGTGCAGGACGGGCTCCCAACCTCTCATCCAGCTGGAGGAGGGAGGGAGGGAGAGAGACAGCTCCCCATGTAAACATGCTGGCTGCAGGATGGGGGTGGAGGGTGTCAGGGAGAGGCAGCGAGACAGAAAAGCTGCATCCAAGTCCTGCCTTGCAACAGGTTATCAAGGAGGCTGAAAAACAGTTCTGCAAAGCCAGGGGATGCAGAGGATGAAGGAGATGCCAGAGTCCCAAATCTGCAGGCATTCAGTTTAGGAGATGCTCAGAGGGAGAGATTCAGAGCCAGCCTTGTCAACAGGAACAGTGGCACCTGCCAGTAGGAAGTGTCACTCCACTTGCACCCACTCCCTGCCACCCTGGGAGAGCGGCTGCTCCCGCAGCCCCCGCAGGGGGATTTCCTCCCACGCACGCAGCCCCCAGCACCACCACCAAAGGCTTCACATGCCCATGGAGGAGCTCCCTGCAGCAACCCCCTGCCTGGGAGCACTGCAACACAGTTCTTGCCAAGTCCCCTGAGCAAGGCTGATGCTGTGCAAGCATCCTGCAGCAGTAAGCACAGAAAGGAGGCTGCAGGGACCGAGTGTGGGACACAGAAACATTTCAGACTGGTCCCCTATGGGAACTCACAATACTTTTCCCACTCCCACATCCCTTCCCCTCTCCACCCTTCTCTTATACCCCACGTCTGTACAAAAAGGATGAAAAGGGAGAAGGCTGCTTCCCTGTGCTTTTCCCACCAGCCAGGAGGTGATGTACTACCCCCCAGACCAGCACCGATCAGTACCTAGCAGTTCAACGGGAAAACACAGAACGCAGAAGGAGGCACAGAGCCTGCAGCAGCAGCTCCCCTCTGTAGCACAGCAGACAACAAGCTATGGTCCCCCTCCAAGTTATCAGAGGAGCAAACAAAGGAAAAGCAGAACCAAGAGCACATGGCCAAGGCCCAGCACTTGTCATAACCGCACAGCCAGCATTGCCAAGAGATACTCCGTCTGTGCTGCTGACCAAGAAGCCCTAGCCGATCCCACAGAGAAATGTGGCAGGATGTGCCAGAATGGGAAGTGGGGCCAAAGGAGCCTTCCCAGACCAGTAGCCTCCCACACCAGATTAAAATTCCATAGGAATTTGCTAAACAAATCGACTCTTAGCTACTGCCATAAACCCATGGGATGTTTTGCATTACTACCAGGCAAGGGAGGGAGGAAACAGACCCTTATGCTTGGCCCACGCACAGGGCCCCCCACGCTAGCGGCAAGAGCACCTCCTGCAAACACTGGTCTGGCCAGCGCAGCAGGGCCAGGCTGGCTTCTGCAGCATCAGCCATAGTACCTGGCTCCATCCGCCGCTGAAGCGCCAGCGCCTCACGCACAACCAGGTCCCTGCTCTGCCCTGTGCCAGTCTCTGACATGGCAGCCCCGAGAGGAAATCTGCTCCAGCTCCAGCAGCCAGCTGAGCTGCCTGCTGTGCCCGTGCTGCCCCAGCCCACGGACGGGGAAGAAGGCAGGGGCCCCCAGGAGCGTTCGGTGATGGATTCTCTCCTCTTGGTTTACTACATTTTACAGCTGCTGCCTAACTCTCTCACCCTCCCGAGACAGAGGTGTTGATGCTGTTTTCATTATCCTCAACTCAAAACAGAGCCAAGAAGAGGAGGGAAGGAAAAAAAACCCTTCTTTAAGAAGAAACCCACACACTAACCCTCTTCCAGACCCCTCCCTTGCCTGTTCTGAAGCACAATGAAATGCCAGGGATGGATTAAAAAGAAATAGTTGCAGGGGTGGAGAAAGACTGCAGAGAAATCAGAGCATGGGAAGTCACCACAGCCCAAATCACCTAACAAACCCATGCCAGCAATTTCCTTGCTGAGAGGACCCTACTGTGCATGCCTTACAGTCTCTGTAAGGAGTCTGAAAAGAAAATTTTGCATGGGCTGGTTTACGAGAACAAAACGTCTCGGTTCTATGGAGGCAGAGACCTAAAAAGAAAGAGAAGACAGAATAAAAGTGAACAGGCAGAAGACAAAACAGAATGGACAGTGTAACTTAAAGGGAGATGCTTTCAAAGCGGTCCCGCTCCCAAGCAGACATGGGAGAACTGAGGCTGCAGAACTGGATGCAATTCTTCCACAGGAGTAATTAATAGGGTTGCCACAGAGACAAAAAGTCAGAGGAGAGTTCTGGACTGGCTAGAATCAGAATTTCAATAAAAGCTAAGCGACATTTTTAAATATATGGAGCATCTGCAGCAGACTGCGTGTTGAACACAAGCCAGAGTAGCTAGCTTTATTATGGGCATCTATATGGAAAAGAGTTTCAAAGGCTTACACACTAGCCTTACAGCAGCACCCCGAGACACCACATTAGGCCCCTCCAGTTCCTAGGCTGGGCGACATACAGCACCCAAAGGTGACCATCCCAGCACAACATGCATCCGCCTCGCTGCCTACCCAGAGGGAGCAGCCCCAGGCCCAGAGCTGCACCAGGGCTGGAGGAGGCAGCAGAGAAGCTACCGAGCGCCGTGGAAGCACAGGCGCAGCACTAGCCACGACCACTCTTAGCAGCCTGAGATGCTAGCGGGTAGTCCAGAAGGGGTTCGGGATGGCTGCTATGTGCGCACATAGAGGGTCAGTCCTCTCGGCCTTGCTCTCACTGGAATCATTCCCATCGGGGAGGCAGACCATCGCCCCCAAGACAGGCAGATCCATCCTTACCGAAAGGCTTAACAGCCCCCGCACTTGGTTCATGGGCCCTCTTTTCCATGTCACCTGAGAAGTCGAGGTGACACCGCAGTAGTTAAAGCACAGAGCAAGAATTTCTTGAAGATATGTTGGACATGCTGCTCTGGGACAAGGGTCTCAAGCCACCAGCAGGACCTTCTGTTACAACGGCGTGTGCTTACTGTACCAACGCTACCAGGTTTCTCTATGCACTGTACTCGTAAAGCCAACGTACATGGCTTTTCCCAGGAGGTTCAAAGTCCACGCACATCTCCAAAGCTAGCAAAGCATCACGGCTGGGGCAATTGCATCAGCATTAATGCAAATTATGCTACAAGCAAGGCACTATTTAAGAGGAGCTCTGGGTTCTCATTAACCAAGGCCCTAACAAAGGTTTAATCTGAACTTCCTTCCACCCAGACAGCCCAGTATGGAGTCAACACACAGCCCCTCCCACACCATACACAAAAATCTTGATTTTCTTCAAGTGCAGTTGCGATCAAAGTGAAATATGAGACACACACACACAGGGGAAAGATCTCTCAGGGATTAGTCAGCTGCTGAACTCCGGAAGAGCGTGCTTGATGGCATTGTCAGGGGAGAGCAAGGAGAGGAAAGCACTGCACCTAGCACAGAGCCTGCTGGTGGTGTGCCTTGGGAAGCTCTAACACCTGCGCAGTGACTCCAGCCCTCTTCACGCAGTACCAGCATTCAAGGCACAAATACAGCGAGGCTGTGGCTTATCAGGATAATTCTTTCCCCAGGAAACCTCATCCAGATGTCTTGAAGAACAAGAGGAAATCCACTCCTGGTGCTATGCAGCACTGCGTGCTGCTCAGGGCCAGCTCCCTTTCCATGCATTCCCCCACAGAGGCACCAGAGCAAACATCCTCCTTCACCCAAGGGCCCAGTCCAAGCCTGTGTCCCAGTCTCCTGTGCAAGCCCCAGAGCTGCTCCGCTGCTGTTCAGCACTAAAAAACACAACTTCCCTCCAGGCACCCTCAGTGCTGAAGCCGGTTTGCAGAGCTTAGCTGAAGTCTTGCATTTTGACTACAGCTGGTCAAAGCATTTTTACCACAATTAAGTGTAATCAAAACACGCTGGTTTTACTCTAACCTGAGCTGTTTCACAGAGATGCCCTAGTTTGAACCCCGTCTTAGACAGGAAAGATTTTGATGTCTAGGATTTTTCCAAGCTGGAGCAACAGGAGATGAAGATACTCAAAACATTCATGTTTTTCCACTCAGCTGCCACCATTCTTCCAATTCTTTCTGCAAAAGCACTCAAAGGTTTGTTTTTAAACTCAAAGTGCAGCAAAGAGCAGTGTTCTGGGCAGCTTTGCTTTGAACCCTCCTGTGGGGAGCTGATGGGAAACAAGTCCTGGAGCTAAATTCTCAGACTCAGAGCTCAGAAATGGTTCCCAGGGTGGCAGGAGCAGGTTCTCATGCCTGGTTTTGCACGGCCTCCCAGAAGCCAGCAAGGCAGCTGCACTGGGCAAGCCGAAAGGGACTTTCGCAGACCTCAGGAGAGGCCGGAGCTTTGGGTAGGGCTCGACGGAAACTAAGGTTTGGGGGGTCAGTTTGTTCCATGCTCTCTACAGCAGACCTGCTAGCACCCAGCATATGGGATACTCACACAACGGCCAGGCTTCCAAGATGTGGGAAGAAGAAAAGCAAGTCCACTGAATATGACAAGAAAGGTGGGTTTATCAAGGCAAGTGAAACAGCTGCTAAGTCAGCCAGATGCCAAAATAAGAATCACTGCACCTCCCCCAAGCAACACTTTTTGACCTGAGATATTAGTAACTCCAGATTGCCTTGTTTTTGTCATTTCTCAGCAACACAGTCTGGACAGGTCTCCATCAGTTTGGAGAAATCAGGTCCACCACACACAGCGAGTTGTCTGCAGGCTGTTTTCCAGCCCTCTCCAGTCCCCACTCTCCCCACCAGCCAGGCAGGCTGACCCTATCTCTGCATGCCAACAGCATCCTGGTGAGCCACTGGGAAGAGGGGCCTAATTAGTTAAAGGAAGTAAGCTATGCAGCAAGTGATCTTCAGAGAAGAGAAGAGGTGAGTGCCAGAAAGAATCATCTGCTACCTGGCATCAGGAAAGGTTAATACAGCAGGGAGGAGAGATAAACCACCTATAACTGCATGGACCTGCAATTTAAGCACACAGGAGGGAGAGTTTAGACATGCCCAGCTTTGGCACCTCCAACTTCCTTGCACAACAACACGGGAGCAACACCAAGCAAATCTTTCCTATGGTACTGCATCAGATGGCATGCTTATAGACAAACACATTCACTTACAGCCTGGTGCACACAGGCACTTCACACCTCTCCCCTCCTGGGACCAGGACACTGATACAGCTGCAAGGTATAGCACACGGGGAACGACAGTCCCATCACCACCCCAGCCCTCTGCAGGAAAAGCGGTCCGTGGCTAGGACGTGTCCCCAGCTGCAGCAGGTCCCAGCCCAGCTCACCAAACACAGCCAGCCCCGACACCAGGGGCTGTAACGAGCATTACACCAATGCAATACAGTTTTGAATCGTCCCCCACTAAAGGCAAAAACAGGAATGGGTCCCAGTGATAAATTCTACATTGAATCTATAGTATTAGGAGGAAAACTAGATCTCTCATCATCTCCCAGGGGCCTTAAGGGACATCCTTCACCACAAACAGCAACCACCTAGCTCAGCCACCCCAGCTTACATCCAGTGTGTGCAAAATGAGCATGCCAAAAACCACAGCAAACTAGGTGAAGGCAGAATTCTTCCAAATGTTTGCTCAGGTTTAACAAAAACAACCACACACACTCTCCTCTTTCTCCTTCCTCCCTCCCTCTCCACTAGGTGCAAGCAAGGAGCAGGACTGATACCTTTCAAGTGCAAGATGAAATACATATATAGAGGCAGAAAATCTCCAGTGTCCCTCCCTCTTACAAAAACCACTCGAGACGGGTGCCTCTTGTGAGCCACTTTGCTGAACCAGCTCTCTCCCAGCCTCCCAGACCGAGAGTTCGGTCATTTACCTCTGTCAGCATTCACAGCTGGAAAAAGGGGTTATGGCCTCTCCTCTGCACATCCAAGGGGGAGGAGGGAGCCAATCTGCATGTTTATTTGTTGTCTGTGCAGAATTCCTGCATTCCTTTCCTTGTTTACTCATCTGCTCTCAGGACATACTCAGACCCCAGCAAAGGGCTTTTGGGGCACAACATTCCCCCACGAGCTTCGAGCTCTTGCTGGAACACAGGACAAGCATGAAGGGGGGAGAAGCCAGCAAATGGGTTATTACAGAAGTATGTTTTCAAGGTGGTTGGGCAACAAGTAGAAGAAAGATCAATTCTCTCCAGATGTGCTCTCCATAGAGGCAGATCTCCACACCTGGAGGTCCAAGATCCTATTAAAGAGCACATAGGGGCTGTCTCCCCCTCAGCTCTTCCCAACAACTATGTTGTTACACCCACAGCAGCACTAGTAATTCAGCCACCCTCTTTGGGATGGGCATGTCAGCACTCCTCATGTTGTCCCACAGACAGCTACAAGTCAGCCCATGGTCCCTGCGCTGAGCGTCAATGTGGTGCACATGCACTCCATGAGCACAGCACAACATTACAACCCTCCTCATCTGAGCTCTTTTGGGAGCAGACACAAAGGCTCCAGAGAGATTAACGTGCAAGGGATACGGGGCTTCACCATGACAATACAGAAGCACAACTCATAGCCTCCCAAAAATCACTTAGCTGCTCGGCTTGGTTCTGACTTAGTTATACCTTGGAGAAGCAAGCTTCACCCCCAAGCAGAACTCAACTGGCTTCTCGGATCCCTACAGGAGTCTGCAAGGCTGACTTAGCAAGCAAGGAAGCTAGGGGTGACTACCATGAAGGATAGGCCTTCACCACAGGATTAACCCATTAACTTAGTAGCTCTAAACCTACAGGAAAATCTAACTCAGGTGTGAGGAATCCAAATTCCCTAGTAAGTGCCTGCCACACTTGTGTCAGGACAGGGCTTGCAGTGGGGATGCTCCCAACCACATTGGACTCATTACAGAGGGGATCGAGAACTTGCATCAAATCTGGAGCAAAAACAACATAAAATAACTTTGCTTGGTTGTACCTTGGTTGCAACCACTGCCTTTGACAACAAGGTCAATGCCAGGCACTGTCCCCATGACAAGTGAGTCCACAGAGCAGTATGACTCTACCCCAGACACATGTAGAACAGCATGATCCGCATGAACAGAAATGATCCGCCTCATCACCAGTGGGATCATTTGCAAATCAATCCTTTACAAGCTAAGAGCACAAGGTGGCCAACAGAGCCAGGGCTTGGCCACTGCTGCATCTGCATGCTCAGAGCACCCCAGGGAAAGCCAGGCACCCGTGCTCCAGCCTCACCTTCCACACAGTGCTCCACCTCCTCCAGGTTGCGCAGCGTTATCCGCATGAGGCTTGAGTTCAGCATCAGCTCATTGCGGTGTGCCGGCCACATGTACTGTGGGGCAGGGTTGACGAAGAAAATCCGTGTGTCCCCCGTCGAGACTTGATTGTCGCAGATTAACGGGTCCCCGAATCCACCGATAACCACCTTGTTCCCACCATCCAAGAGAATCTCATGAGTGACGATGTCTTTGCCTTTCAGATAACGCCAGACTCTCACCTTGAACGAGAGGAAGAAAGAGCACGTGAGGACCATGTCACAGCCACAAACAATTGGCGCCTTCTGGCCCAGTTAATTTTTATCATGTTGTCACAAGATGCACCGGAGTGGTTCAGGCTGGCAGAGCCTTCCAGCAGAGCTAATTTCATTAGCCGTCCCTCTAAAAATCACAAAATGTGTGGGCAATGAAGACTAAAGCACATACTAATCTTTCTGCCAAAGCTGCACCCAACTCTCCAGCCCAGGTAGTTGGCAATCCTGGCCCCTTCCCCACACAGCCTCGTGGGGAGCGAAGGGGGACAGGCCTTGTGTCGCAAGTGGCCCCTCAGCCACGCAGGTTCTCCAGCGAGGGACAGAGACCCTTCATCCCTCAGTGCGCATCTCTCCCCTTCGCGCTGGGACACGCTGCCCTTGGCGCCGAGACCAGGATTTGCCTTCGGCTGAGTCCGGAGCCCGCTACCAAGTGCGCCGCCAGCCCAGTCGCTGCTGTTAGAGGCTCAAAACAGCCTGATGAAGAGCTGCCCTGCACCAAACCCTACCTCGAGCCACCTTGACTCACCTCCCCAGAGGCCCTCTCTGCCCATGGGGGCACACAAACCCAAAACCAGCCCTTTCCTTCCTCTCCTCTCATCACCAACCCCGGGGAGGGCTCACCTTCCCCACCTTGAGTGCAAACACCCAGCAAGCCCCTGGCACAAAGGATCCTGGGGCTGGCAGAGTGTAGCAATGCCCCTTTCCTTTGTTCAGGCAAGAACAATGGCTCCAGATAAGCAACCGCTTCTCGGCAAACACTTCATGGCCACCAGCAGGCACCGCTGCTATCCTGAGACCCAGAGACCAGCCTCCCACACGGCACAGGAGAGTCCAGCCGCCAGGCAGAGGTGGAGTGGGAGAAGGGGTGAGCAGACCCCGGCAGCCTCTGTGGCACAGCTCAACTCAGACCAGGAAGGCTGCTCAAAAGCTTCCCTGGCAGAAGGAAAAGCCTCTGCTGCCGTTTCGCCTCTGCTGTACATGACCAGTAAGACAGAGGATGAGCTAATTAACCTTTTCCCTCTGACACTGTTCTAACCTTTATGCCCACAACAGCCATTTCAGTTGCCACATGACTGGCTATGGCAGGGAACACTGCTCTCCAGCAAGGGACACTGCACTTAGCCAGGGGAAGCTGGCAGAGCCTCAACCAGGAAAATAATTTATTTAAAATAAAAAAAAAAAAAATCAGAACTGACCTGGTCCTGCCCATTACTAATAAAGAATTCAAATTCGTAGCAGGAGATCCACTCCTGGACTGGATGCTTGGACAGAAGTGAGATCCACCTCACCTGCCACTGACCCTTTCCACACACATGAGCTGGAAGCCTGACCTCTGCAGACACAGGCCACAGGGTCAGGGACACGATTCAAGCCCTATCAGGGGCAGCATGCAAGTCTCAGCCGTGCCAAAGGAACCCCTCTTCTGCTCCCAGGCAGCATCATTCAAGGTGACAGACTCCAGCTGGTACAGTTCTCCCAGAGATATCCTGACTCGCAACAAAATCTCAGTGGTGAAATATATCGA
Source organism: Fregata magnificens (assembly GCA_013389945.1). NCBI lineage: Eukaryota > Metazoa > Chordata > Aves > Suliformes > Fregatidae > Fregata > Fregata magnificens. The sequence goes on along the minus strand of WAAD01009695.1, from coordinate 66,472 downwards.
GGGAGAAGAAAACACTTCCGAATAAAAAAAAAAAAACCACCACATAAAATGGCTGGAAGCCCCCAACCAGGGAAGGCTGCACAGCTAAAGAGAGCACTGTCCATCCACGGGGGAGGCTCTGAACAGTGGCACAGGAGCCTTAGAACAGGAGCAGGAGGAGGCAGGTGGGTTGGGTGCATGAAAGAAGGGAGTCTTCTGGCTCTGACAAGGCACTGGTACCTTGGGAAGATGAAAGGCAGAGCAGATAACACTCCGTGTAGGAATGTCAAAGGCAACTTATGTTCCTATAAACGACTAAAGAAAACCTTTGCATTAGCAAACTGGATTTGCTAAAATACACAGAGGATTTGGCAGTAGGAGCCCATTTCCCTTTACTCATCCAAACTTCAGGAAGAAAAATAACTCCTGGCCACAAGAGTTAGTCCCGCTCTCCTCCCTTCCACTGCCAGCGGTTCTAGAGCAATCTCCCTGGACCTCACTGCTGGCTCATCCCCCTGCCCAAAGAAGGCATGGTCTGCCAGCAACTGCAAGCCAACCTCTCTCCAGTGCCACGCTCTCCACAGCAAACTGCCCAAAAGAAACACCCACACAGAAGGGAAGAAGCAGCCCTAGAATTATTCTTTAGTGCACATGGGACACCAGAGACATGTCCCCATCCGCTCCTGATAGGTCAGAAATCCTCCTGCTGCAATCCTATTGCAGGGGAAACATGACACAGAGCCGAGTCGGTGAGTTGCATGTAATAGGAACAGCTCATCAAAAAGCTGCCTGAGGTTTCAGCTTGGAGCAAGGGTGGCTGCTGTAGTGCATGGGTATTACTGTGACCGCAGGCATCCCTGGCCTAGCACGCTCAGAGCGTGCTTTATCACGCTCTATGCCAGCATCTCCCCTCCTACTGCAGCCTGAGTGCCCAGTCACCTGCATTCTCCAGCTGTCTTCACTGCCCCAAGAGCACTTCAGCACACTGTGCCAAGCACCAAAGCAGTCAGGGAGGTGGTGGTGCAGAGATAAGGGGGCTCTCAATCCTCTCTCTGAAACAGGCATGCACGTACATACTTTAAGAGTGCAATTCTGAAGGGAACACAACAGGCAGAGAAAAGATGCTCACATGCACGTGGGCAGACAGGTCTCTCCTGACCCTGGGGGACACCAGGGGTGGCAGGGAGGCAGACAGTTGTTCACACTGCAGCTTCTATGCTTGACATACGGGTTGCAGTGGGGGGACTTGTTACAGTTGAGAAGGAAAGCACAGAGCAGACATTATCCCACTCTAGAATGAACCATTTTTATAGTTATCCGCAAGGGTAGCTCACTGGCCTCTGCCCTGCACGGCCCTTCAAGTGCATTGTTTTCCCCTATAGGCTTCTTTGAGACCATCCAGACAGAGAGACTCTTACTCTTTGCCAAATACCTCTATCCCATTACTCAGTGACTGCAGAAGACACACACAAAGATCTGACGCTGCAAAGTTCAAATAAGAGGGTAAAAACATGTTGGGGGCTAGAGGGAACGCAAGTCTCATGACCTTTAATCAATCTTGTAATTTTTTGAAGCCCTAACTCCAGAATTTCAGGGGTGTGAGCTCAGCACTATCTCAGTCTTTATCAAGAGCCTTCAAGGTCCACAATGATCTTGAGTTGAACACCCACACACTGTCCCTGCCACAGCTAGGAGCGGGCAGCTACAGGTGCTGGGGCAAGGGAACAGGGCCATTCCCACCACCACAGGAGCAAGCAGGCTGGGGCGAGACCCTCCTGCTCAGCACAAAATTCACCTGTCAAGTAGAAAACGGGAATGAATTTAGTGTTGCTGTACTCTACAGGTGCAACTGAAGGCTAAGAACAAAGTTTAAGAGTGTATTTTATTCTCAGATCCTCCTACTTCTCACACCTTCTCCTGAAGGTGTAATATTTGCCCGCCTTGGAGAAGGACTCTGGACTTGATGGGTCTCAGCTCCCATCCAGCCCAGCAGGTCCTGTGATCCGAACAGCAGCCACTGTATATTACTATTTTCCTACATACCTGAGATCAAAAACCATCCCAGGTATAAACACCACTGTGACAGCTTCTCTTTGGAAGCTGCACATGCCTTAGCTGCCCCCAGACACGGAGAGGTTAGCTAGAGACGTTGTACCCACATGCCCTCACACTCATTTGTCTTCCAGCATGAAGGGGGAGTCAGCTCCCCTTGGGCCAGTGCTAAGGAATACCACAGCAACCAAAGGACAAGCAGTAACTTATACGCAGGCTACCATCCCTCCCCACACAGTCCAAGTCCAAGCTGCTGGGCAGGAGTAAGAAGAGGGGCTGAGAAAGCAATGCCTTCAAAGCCATTTGCGCAGCCTACTTCATCCCAAGAAGCAGCCTGCTTGAAAAGCTGACTGCTCAGTTGTACACAGCCCTGTCAGCGTGAGCTCTTATTCTTGAGAGAGATGGCAGTCAACCAGCAAACAGAGGGAGCTTCAGATGGCAAGGAAGGGTAGCTGTGACAGGCAGCTTTCCTCCCCTTGATCTTGCAGGAATCCCGGTATTGACACAGAGACATCTGCTCCACCACATGCAGGTGGTGCCACACGAGGCAGCCCCCTTCAAAGAGCCAGTCTGGGGCCACCTGTGAACATGGCACCTCAGGTGAGCCAAGGAAGCAGGGTGCTAAGGAGCACAGCTTGCACAGCCTTAGTGCAAGCCCGCACTAACACAAGCCTCCTGCTTCCTCACCCGGGACCAGCTGTTGCTCCAGCATTTCACAGCAGCACAACTCCCTGTGGTTGTGCTTCTCCCCACAGTCAAGTTAAGACACCTTCCCGCAGCCCCACCAGCCCCACCTCCTCTTCCTTCGGCAGCAGCCTGCAGCCCGCAGGGCAGGCACTCACTGCAAGGAGGTGAGGTGCACAAGCAACCAGGGCAAAAACCCAGGAATACAAAGACGACAAAAGGAAAAAAATACGTGAGGCAGGCAGAGAGCACAGCCTGAGGCTCGTGTTGAAAAGTAGCAGTCGGGCATTTTCACAGCTAGGTCTAAGCGGGAAGAAAGGCTAAAGCCCACCCCCTCTTCTGAAGCAGATGGTAATTTGAGTTAATTGGCATGGCTGTTCTAGTCATACACCTCAGAGCCAGGCCACAGCATTCACAAGCAACATCAGAGTCCACCAGCTTTCTCCCCACCCTTATCCTCTATAATGAATGGATGTGAAGACACCAAAGACAAAGCAATTACCTGTAGGGCATCCCATTCATCATCACACATAATTAAGACTTTGCCACTGGTGACTCACTGGCTACATCAAGGATTGGGGAAGAAAAGGGAGAGAGAGAAATCAGGCTGGAACCTAGTTCCAAGAGGTCCCTTCCCTATAGCAGACTCACTCGCTCTTTTGCCAACAAGCACATAAAACACTGGATTAAGACTGTTTTACAAGACTCCTGGCAGCTACAGGGAGGCAGAGTAAGAACAGCGAAGACTTTATTTAAGCAGATCCTTGCAAGGGTATATTTTGAGTGCAGTACAAAACCCTAAAGTAAAAGGTTTTTCCAATATGCCATGGGGGTCCATCCCACAGTAGGGAATGGGACCACCTGTACAGGCATGTGCAGTGGCTGCAAATTCCTGCCAGGAAGATACTTTGAGAAATGCTAGCCTCGGTCTTGTAAAGAAAGATGAGAAGTTAGAGCATAGTCTCCTCAGGAAGAGACCTGTCACTCTGGACAGAAGTAAAAAGGGTCACCACTGGATTTCAGCAGTTCTTAAAGATGAAGGGTACTGGCTAGCATCAGCTCTGCTTGCAGCTTCCCATGCAGCTCTGCCAGATCCTTCCCTCCTCACTGCACATCGTCCCTCTCCCCTTGCTTGTCACTCTCTGTGCCCTTCCCTGGCAGAAGCCCTTTCCCTAGGAGCTAGCAGAGCACCAAACCCACCTCCCCCAGCAACTTCTACATCCAACGCTGACTGGAGAACAGCCACCATTACCCCCCAAAATACAGGCTCTATTGTTTGGAACAGGAACCACATCCTTTTCAACACTTCCTATAGTACATATAGAACCTGTATTTGTCCTATAAATAGGAGCTCTCTTCATAAATATCAGGTCAGACCAGAATAAGGCACATCAGAGGACTCAAAAGCAGGAAGGGACAATGCCAACGCACAGGCTGTAAATAGGATGAACAGCAGCACCGCAAGCTTGGGAAGCAGAGCAAGCCCAGGGCTGCAGTCAAGAGCAAGCCCAGCGCCCCAGTTCCCGTGTCAAATCCCTCGGCAAAGTGGCACATCAGCCAGTTTCAGAGTCAATTTCAGGAGTTCTGTCAGCCTGTTCTTCCTCATTATTCATCTCCTCTAGTAGCAAATGAATGGCTGGTAGCTATTTAAGGGTGTTTATCTAACATTAACTTCACATTTCTTCTGAGTTGTAATGTGCTTATCTTCATCTATCAAAGGCTTCAGCTGGGAGGGTTTAGAGTTTAACTAGGAAGAACAATACACTAATGCAGCACTCACAGATATTCACATGCCTGCTCCCTCGCAGACCACCCAGCACCAATAGCGTTCGCTATTTTGGGTGTGGGCTCTAGGGAACTCCTACCACACACTTGGCCCTTGCCTTTCCTCTTCAGATAAAGAGGAACCTGACAAGAGATAACTGTGGTATTTAGAGGTAACCCCAGGGCCTAAGGAACAGTTACTGGAGTATGACAGCAAGGAAGCGGACGTGTGTTTTCTCACCAGCTAACCGGCACGATCCCTTCTGCACCTTGGCTCACTCCAGCTCCACAGGGCACCAGGGTCGGTACAAGGGCAGCAGGAGCCAGCGGTCAGCCTTAATGCCCAAACTGCCCTTTTGGAATCTAGATGCTTGGTAAAAAAAACCAAACCAAACCAAAATGCAAGTATGTCTAACCCTGCAACCCAGCATCAGCAGAATCCACAGCAGTTTCAGTACTTTGAGAGATCCTGGAGTGAAACAGGCCAACAGCTGCTGCAAAGCTACGCGTTTACAAGTCATGAGCATTACGCCCTGCTAAGTCACAGTTAGGAGAGATTTATCTGCTTTCAGGTCCTTAAGACACCCCAAGTCCCATTTCAAAGCTTTTTTCCTGCAAACACACTATGAACATGCCATTAAAAATTACATAGAACAGCCTGACGCGTAGGTAAAGGAATTGAAGAACCACTGTTCTAAGAAAATTACTAAGTGTCACAGCATACCTGGGAGAGCCAGCAGCACTGCCACAATGAGATAGGATGGGCACTTCCATCCAGGGTAGGAGAGAAGGTTTTTCTCCTTTCACTTTCTTTTACAGGACTCTAGGACTGGAAAGGTATCTTGGGGGCAGGTTCTGGCCTTCAGGTGCTGTTATGACATTAGTTATTGGCAGAAGCAAAATCCCACAGTTAACTCCAAAGTAGCACAAGCCTTCTCCACAGCATTGCTTGGGATGGCTCAGGGAAAGGCGGGCAAGAGACTCTCTTCCCAAGCTGAGCAATGCAAAGTGTGTTTCAAATAAAGCCACCACCTGCAGACCAGGTTCCTCCCCACATGTTACTCCCTAGCTGCTCTTACTTGAACTTGATTGCACCCTTTCAAAGGCAGAGCTGCTGAGCAAGCAGGTTTACCATCACAGGAGCACAGGCAAAACGGTTTTCCTGGCCCAGAGTCTTGCTCTGATGCAGCAAGATGAAGCCTGGATTTTACACTAGCTAGACACCTTGCTGTGTGTCCACAGTGGGAGGAAAAAGACCCGTTTTCTTAGATGAGCATTTCTGCCCCATCACTAGCCTGACTGGACCACCTCCTGCCTACTCGCATGGCAACCCTTGCCCCAGCATCAGGTGGCCCACATCCATTCAGCCATATGTGCCCCAAGGTGACGCAGGACACCGGCTGCTCGCAGCAGCTTATTAGTTTTCCACATAGCACCCAGGATGTGCCAGACACGTTGCAAACATACGGTCTCTGCACTAGCCTGGAGGGTCCGTGATCTAATTTACAAGAGCAGGGTACAGATTGTACCATGCGGTATCGCAAGGGGCAGAGCGGTGGGAGCAAGCGTGAAGCAGCGGGGACCAGCTGGACAGACAGAAGCTGTTCTACTAGTTTACTGGGTGGAGAGATGCTCCAGAACGGAGGGCAACGCCATGGTGTAAAGTTAACCTTCGTCTGCACCAGCAGACCTCTCCCACCAACGCACTGCTGCACATCACCCCAGGTCCTGCGTAGCACTAACCACAGGCAGGAACCGCAGTACTTTTTAAGGATGGGCAAAAGAGAGGACAGGGAGAAGAGGAAAAGGCAATGAAGCAGCATGTCCTCGCAAGTGAGATTCCCGCCCCAGGAAGGGTTAAGCCATACAGCACGTTTTCTGACAACCAGGCGGATGGTATTTCAGGTTGCTCAGTACTTTACCGTCTCTCAGCTNGAGGCCAGATTCGTAGTTAAACAATAGCTCGAGCTAGAGGGACTCAAGATGCTGCTAAAGTAAACAGGGAGCTGTGCGTCGAGCCAGCAAGCGGCTCCGAACACCTTCCCCGGCAGCCTAAACCCTGCTAGAGCAGAAAGTTGGGAGTCAGCTCCGCATCACGGAAAGGAGGGAAATGCCCATAAAAAGCAACCTCGAGAGATTCCCCTCGACACAGCTGCGGCAGCTCTAGCGGGGAAAGACTCCGCAGTCTAAAAATACATAATTACACACCAAAGCTCCAGCGCACACAATCAAAACCACATGCGCCCGCCGGAGAAGGCGCCCGTCCGGGGCCGAAAGTTTCCCCGCGGCCGCCCCCCTTACCTTGCAGGAGTAGGTGTGGTGCACGGGGTCCACGTTCATGATCTCCTCCACCGTGCCCGTGAGCACCACGTTGGCCTCCTCCTCCCGCCGCTCCAGCTCCCGCTCGGGGCACGTCGCCCCGCCGCCGCCCAGCGCCAGCAGCGCCAG
>WAAD01009695.1:45801-58969 GCA_013389945.1 Fregata magnificens | reverse complement strand
GCCCCCAGCTCGCCCTTGGCATCGCCGGGGCGGGCTGCCCCCGTTTTCCCTGTGGGGAAACTGAGGCCGGGGCAGCCAGGCTGGCCCTGCTCTGCAGCGCTCCGGCGAGCGCTCCGTCCCGAGGCAAAGCGAGCCGCCCGCGCCTGCTCCATCACCGTCTGCTCCGTTACCAGGGGGAGATGGCGCTCGGGGCTTCCCACGCCTTGCCCCACGCACGGCAAAGCCACCCTCCCGTGGGATGGCCTGTGTCTGCCCCTGGAGCACTGTGACCTCCTGCCCTGGCTTTCTCCAGGCCGTTTTTCCAGATGTCATGTGCAATTACTGCAAATATAAAATGAAAAGTTAAGTGGCACCAGGGGAGGGATATTGTTTCTCCCCTCCATAAATTAGCCATCCCCTGGAGGCATTTTACAAGGCTGTTTTACTTGATGGCCCTGAACGAGTAACGTTTGTGACCCGGGGCCAAGCAGCTGAATTACCGATCGCCAGGTGAAGTTTAACCACGCCGATGCCACGCTGCCAGTGGAGAACATGACATGCCCCACGTCGTTCTCCGATGTGCACGTTTCAATGCACAGCAGCATCCTTGCATCTGCAGATGACCATCCATCCTGTTTGTCCTCTAAGTGTTGAGCAGTGCTGTTTGTGCTATTTGTGCTGTTTTCCCCTGCAATCGTGCCTGTGCCAATCCTTTTTTGTCTCCCCTGGAACATAAACAGAAATTAACTACAAGATAGGAATAAATTAATCTTACTGAGCGCTCAGAATGCTGTCCAAGCCTACCTTCTACCCTGAAGAGGACGAAATACCAGAGATCGCATAAATCTGTCTGGAGATATCACGACTGCTGTGGGTTTTACAGGGAAGGCATACTGTACATATTCTGTCTTAAACTGTGCACTCGGTGTGTCCACAGCGGCTTTGGTCTCAACACTGGAGCTGTTCTTGTAAACCCTGCACCCTCTTCCAGGTCCCCTTCTGCTCAAAGCTTCAAGTTCTGTCCCATAAAACTAAGTTCCCAGTTCAGCACCAAAGGAAGGCTGCCTATTCACAAGCATGCAACATTTAATCACCTCAGTGAGGACTTCAGAGATACGATTTTCAGAATAAAGTGGCCCACAGCATACTTAGGTCTGCAGGAAACCTGGCTTCACCTGGTGGGGCTTAACTCTTCTAAACCTGCCTGTCTTCTGTGCCACCCCTGGAGATACCCCAGGGAGGAATGGGTCCCTGTGCTCTCCCCTGCTGAGAAGAAGGTGCCGCAGGGCAGAGGGACCCGAAGCAGGATACGCAACGTCAGGTTTTCTGCCCGTGCCAACCGAAAAACTTCACCGAGATGTGTGGTGTCTGGATGAGGGGCAAGGGAGCGGCGTTCAGCTGCAGTGGGAAGACTCCACCATAAGCCAAGAGCAACGTGGAGTCCAGGCTCCGCAGTCATCCCTGTTACACAGCGGAGGTTTAGCACAAAAGACTCCATTATTATATTGCTGCTATTATAAACTCAAGCAATCAGCTAAAAATATTTCAGTGCCTGGCAGATTATTTTTGCTATTTTAATTATTAATTTTTCTTGTATTCCTCGACCGCTGCTCAACCGTAAATCATGGAAACAACCTCAGTTCAAGGTGGAAGAAACCAGCTGTAATATTTTGCTCCCACACTTTGCAAAGAAGGCGAGGGGAAGAACTATTTACACTGTGTTTGTACTATTTTCTGTTTGTTAGTTCTCTCCTTCTAGCCCCACCCCGCCATCTGCTTTCAAAGCTGTGAAGAGAAAAATGAATTTCACAAGCTTTTCTGATGTATTTGCTCCTATATGGTCAGTTCTTTGAGTGGATTTACTCAGCCTTGTAGGCTTTCTGGTGGAGGTACCACACAAGCCCCCCAGGATCTCAGCTCTCCTTTCCATGTGCAGGTTTAATGAAGTTCATAAGGAGAAGGCAGTTGGCTTTTTCAAAGGACAGCACCAAAACACAAGTGAAAGAGCGCGGTGACTCCGAGCACCCCTCTTAGGGACAACGTGCGCTGCGAACCCGCACGGAGCCGCACATTCCCGCACGGTATTGCTCTGCTCCTCCACTGCCGTGCTGAAGCCTCATGCTGACGAGAGGAGAAACCGGCCAAGAAACTGATCGTACTGTGGGAAAACTGAAACAAACTATTTGGCAAATCAGTGCACAAAATAAATAAGCTGTGTAACTGACAAAAATACATAAATCACTGGGGTTTGTCCAGGCTCTTTACAAGACAGCTATTGTAAACCTGGGGCTCACAAAAACTTCCGTGAGCTAAGCTTACAAGCGAAGTAGCTCAGTCAGCCCCTGAAAAATCAAGAGATCTTGGAAAGCTGAGAAGGACTGACAGTGTTTGCTTTCTGACACTTCTGCATGCGTTTGGATTGCATTTCCAAGATTTGCTTGCAGGAGGGGCCTAAAATGTCAGAGAGNCAATATTGCAGGAGTTGGCAACAAAGTTCAAGTAGGGAAGAAGAAGAATATTTTGAAGGCTGGGATCCAAGAGAAGGGAAAGAAATCTCTGGAAGAGCTGGGTCTATTCGTTGTGAGAGGAGAGGAGAGGAGAGGAGAGGAGAGGGGAGAGGGAGGGGAGAGGGAGAGGAGAGGGAGAGGACTGTGATACTACCAATCAGGTGATTACAGCAACCAGCGGTTTCACAAACCCCTCTGGTGTTCTGAAACCATTGCTAGCACTGGATGGCTGAGCAACGCTGACCTTTAGACACCTGCTTAACTCCTAGCCCTCAGCAAGCTTCAGCGATGTCCGTGGCATTTCTTACACATCTGAAGTTAACTGCCTGGGTAAGGCTTTGCCTGATCAGGGCTTTTCCCTCCAGCGGTAGCAGCTGTCACATTTTCAACAGGACTGTAATTTTTTTCATGTCCTTTGAAGATTTTTCCAATTTTAACAACTCATGGCACAGGCAAATGAGCTTCTTTTAGGTTGGGCTGAGTAACTCTGTAAAGGTGTCTCATTTATTGCGAGTTATTGCCTCCTCAGAATGACTGTACAGACACTCCTGCTACACTCAGCAGTTTCATGCCAGCATCTCTCTGCCGTTTGACCCCGAAGCACTTCCCTTTCAAGATATTTGTTATCACAGGTCTCAGCCAAAGGTATCACAAGTGTCATACCTTCATTCTCCGGCTGCTTCCCTTGGTGTCTGTGGGCAGGTGCTTGGTGCTTGCTGAGAGCAAATCCTTTAAGGTGTATCAGGTTTGGTATCCGAAAGTCGCGGCAGCCACAGTATCAGTAACCACAGGGTAAATCCCTCCGTCTGCTCACCTCTTAGTACAGCAAGGGACAGAGAGCAGAGCTCTTCATTCACGCTGGTATGGCATAGCACGTCATAGCAGGAAACCCGCAAGATTTTAGGCCAAGCCTTCAAAGCAAATAAAAGACCTGTGCGAATACCCTGGCAAAGCAAAACAGAGCCCCAACGTTAATCAGAACTAATTCCCCAGGGGTGAGAAAGTGTCCCCATTCCCGCTTGGGCTGGCCCCTGATTTCTTCACTGGTTGCCTCTACGCCCCACTGGCTGGTTTTTCTGCTCTGAGGCTCTCCATCTCTGATAAGCTCCAAGACATGTTTTAATGTGGTTTTTTTCCCCTTTTCTCTTTTAAGTTAATCCCTCTTGGTGGTTTCTGACATTGTCAAATGGCTTTTGTGTACTGTCAGAAAATCTCTTGATGTAGCTACAGAGCAGCTGCTAACAAGTTGCCCCTGGGATCCTACATCTATGAGGCTGTCTGCCTGTATAATGATTTTCAAATAAGTAAATCTATTAATGAGATCTCAGTGGGAGCCGGGGAGCAGCTCCCTGTCAGAGGACCCGCACAAGAGGGGTTTTGTGCCGCAGCAGCCCCTGACAGGTTTGCTTTGGGCGCGATGGGCACCGCAGCATCACAAGGGGAGTCACAGAGAGGTACTGTCCCTGTGCAGTAGTGGGGGACACCAGCCACTCGGATCAGTGGCTGGCACTGGCTGCAGCATAGGTGCATGGCAGTGACCTGCACAGCCCTTTCCCCTTAGTTACGGGGGAAAGCGAGGAACAAACTGGGATCTGTCACATGCTGTAGATAAGATTCAAGAGATTCATTCAAGAAGTCAGTCTCTTCCTCCCCAAATCAGGATGGCAGCCTTAGTATTGAGTTAAAAATTCAGAGCTAGTCTTCGGGGTTTGTCAGTTTTGCCCCAAGGTTTAGGAGCTACTGGGGTCCAAGGTTTTCTCAACAGCATGATCCTAAACCTTCAACTTTAAAACAGGAAAGTATGATGAGATTTGCACATATTCACATGACTCCAGGAGACAGAGTATAAAAACCCAAACCACTGAGTATTACAAGCGCTGTGGTATAATAACTGGTTACGAGGAATTCAGCCTGGACACAGCCAACGCCCACACCCTGGTTTACGACAGCAACGAGATGAAGGGCTGCAGTTACACAGGGAGGGGGTTGTTTCATGCCCATATACAGTACCTCAGAGCAGCAGTCGGTCTCCAGGACCCCCAGACCCCAGGGACTCTGGTGAAGGCAGAGTGGGGGGCCGGGAGCCTCCATGAGCCAGACCCCAGCACGCGGTGGCCGGCACAGCTGGCAACCTGGGGCGCGCTCAGTGGCACAGGCTGCATCTGCCCGCAGGACTGGGCAGGAGGTGCACTGGCCGTGGCACTGGCTGCGCTCTTCCCTCGTGCTGGAAGCAGCCCTGCATCTCACGCAGATGGGTACTTTTCCCTCTGAGTCAGCAGCGAGCCCGTGCCCTCGCTCAGTACAAGGGACAGGCTTCAATCTCGCAAAGATGGGCTCGGTTTAGCATTGTGAGAGGGACAGGGTATCGGCACAGAGCACGCACGCGCACACAGGTGTCATCTTGCTGTGTTTTCAGTGGCCGTGAACCTCCAGCATGGTTTAGGACTTAACCTAGCAACCTCTCAGCTTGGAGGCAAAAGCATCCGGTCAACCACAATGACTCTTTTAATTAAAAAAAAAAAAAAAAAGAAAAAAGAAAGAAGAAAGAAGAAAGCAGCAGAAAGAAAATTCAGCATGAACTTCAGGGCAAATGATCCTCCATTATCAAATGCCATCTTAAAAAGTGCATGGGGCTAATTGAATTACTCTTGCTGGATTTCTATGTAGCCATGAAGTCTTCTTAATGTGGATTGATAGCATAAATCTGTTCTCCATTGAGGAAAAAGTGAACACTGGCCCCTGACATCTATCTTTCTTTCCAGAAATCCCATCTAACTGGACATTTCCCTAGGCCACTTCCAAGAGAAAGATGTCTCTATCCATTACCCCTGACACGCAGCAGCACAAGGAAGTGAGGTCCGTTCACATCTAATTACTCCCACTCCTGGATTTATTACAATCATGCCAGGATTAATTGAGAAAGTAAAAATGCTTAGTTGGGTGATCAATCTTCTGCGAGTTACTTACCTTGTCACTCGCTAATAACTGTAAAATAAAAATGCCCCTCTTCGCTGCATCTCAGCAAATGGATTTCTGTAATACATTGCTAGGAATCTTTAAAAGGCATTTGAAAGCAGTAAGGAGACAAATTGGATTAGCTGGAGAGAAAGTGCAACCAAAGCATTTTTTTCATTACCATAAAGCAAAAATTTCAGCTCTCCAATGCTCAGGTGGCAATGCAGAGACAGTGCCCACCCCTGTGATGGGCTCGTGGACGCTGGCGGTCCCATGGCACCAGCACGGTGCCTGAGGCAGCATTGGCAGGAGCTATGGGGCAGGCTTTGGTACGGGGGTCACAGATACAGCGATGGGGGGCTGAAGAATATTCTGAGTAAAACACAAAGAGTCTTTCCTCGTTTAAAGACCGAGTTATTTTTGACACCAGAGACACATATTCTTACGTAAGGGAGGCTGAGGTTTTTGCCCAGCTGAAACTGGACATACCCAGTTGCTGCTCTCATCTTGCCCACTTCCCGCCACGGGGCTCCTGGGGTTGCCCCAGTGTGTCCTCAGGAGCCAGGGCAGCTGTTTCGGTTTAGATCTCCTAGAGAGTAACACCTGGTTTCCCCCAGACAGCCACTCTATGCCAAGGCGACTTGAAGGATGTTAATATCTTTGAGATCAGACCTCTCTCCCTGTCAAATTTGGCCCAACCTTTATTGCAAGAAACACACATGATGCATAACGCTAATAATCCAACCCCATTCTTTCCCTGAATCTTGTCTGAGAGAAATATCCCATTTTCCTTCTGCTACAAGCTCTTTAAAGTAACAAGAATCCAGGAGCTCCCAGAGCCAGAGCAGTCCCGGTTCCTACCGATCACATCCCCTGGCCCGTGTAACGCACTGCCCTCAGCATGCCAGTGGGGGCCAGCTGCAAACCCTGGGTGCGGAGGGCTGCAGGAGAGGTGGGGCGGCAGCAGCAGCCGTCCTGCATGTGCCCCGCTGCAGGCTTCAGCCAGCATCCCCGGCGCTGGTGGCGGAGCTGGCAGACGCCACAGACACCCAGCTTTTGGGAACCCGCCTTTAATCGAAAGCATTGAGGGTGCTGGGAAGCAGGACTCGAGCTGAAAGAGAAGAGATTAAGATTCAGGGCATGCAGGGATCAGGCTTTTTTCTTTCACCCCTTTTTTCAACGAGCAAGGAGCCAAGGTTTTAGCACTCGGTTAGAGGGCCCTTGGCAACCCCTGCAAAGCTGCTGGTGGGCCAGAGCTGCTGCCCAGCTCCTCTCTGCTGGGCTCCTCTGACAAAAGATCTGCGTGGTGCCCAGCGAGGCTGCTGCGCTGGAATGGCCTGTCCACAGGCTGGCAGGGAGAGACCAAGCCTCCCAGCTTGTGGTTTCACACTCCCCTCAACCCATTTCATAGTTAAAGGCAGGATTTATTGGACCAGACTTTCAGGGAGATAGAGGCTTTTGTGCTGAATTTTATCCAAAACAGTTAATGCAGCTGCTGCTGTTGCCATTAGCATGGGCAAAAAAAAAAAAAAAAGAGGGAGAAAAAAAAGAAAAAAAAGACATTGAAACTATCAGCTCTTAAAAGATTTCTTCCTCTATCTGAAAATCAATTTCTTAGTGCACACACATAGAATGACCAGGAAATATTTCATTGTCTCGGTGCCAAGCTGAGAGAAGCCAGCACTGGGGCGATGCTGCCTCGCATTGAATCTCCCAAATGCTCTCCCCTGCATTCATTATTCCTCGCACACACTCAGGCTGAGTTAACCTCTTGCTGCCTGCTCTTCCAGGGCAAAGGGATGCTGCTGAGACAGAGCAGGGCCACCCAGTCCCTGGGCATTGGGCAAGTCGCTGCCCTTCTTTGTCTTACCTTCCCCGGCATAAATTGGAGATAACATCGAGGACCCTGTCCCAGCGAGACCGCAGCTTTGTGTGAGTCTTGATGGCCCATCGGGCTGGTGTGGGCAGGGCAGGGCAGGGCAGGGCAGGGCAGGCAGGGGGACACCGAAGGCAGAGCTGCCAGCCTCCTCCCTCCCAGGCAGAGCTGCCAAGCAGCCCCTCGCATCGCTGCGGGCAATCGACAGCAGGGGTGTCCTGCTTCTTGCACTAGACTTTCGAATCAAGCAAGATCCCAAACATCACCTGACCTTCTCCATCAAATATTTATTTGTGTCTGCAGGTCACGGGCTGAGTGTGCTGGGGCAGGCCCTGTGCCGTGGGAACCTATGCCCAGCTCAACACCCCCTGACTTAATTCAAGTCATGCAGGGAGAGGGGGCAGGAGACCTGGGAGCTGAGGCTGCTGTCTGCCTCTGGCCAGGGGACGAGCGGGCTGTTGGTAGGAATCCCTCCCCAGTGATGTAGCAGCCCAGGCTTTGAGTCCTCACGCAAAGCCCAGCTGCACCTGGAGTGCATTGCCAGAGCAACTGCCAGCTGAGGGTCCTGCTGTACCCAGCAACGCAGTCAAAGAGGATGGAGGAGGGCAGCCTGCTCTCCAAATGCCCCTGCCCAGCTGGGCGCCTAATGGACTCTACAGAATTCTCCTTTCCCTGAATCTGTCTGCTGGATGCAATGCAAAGAGCTGAATCCAAACAAAAGGCCTGGTGTCATCAAAAAGTGACAAGAGAGGGAGCAAAAAATTAGCCGCACGTGCCCGACCAAAAGGGGAGAGTCAGCATCATGCGATGTACCAGGTTGGTGCAGGAGTGATAGATGGACACAGCACTCCCGGCAGAGATCCTGCCTCTCCCCAGCCCCATAGCGACTGGCTGCCCCGCACACCTTGCTGGTCGGGCTTTGGCAGACCCCTGCATTCCAGCCTGACCAAAGCAACTGCTGCTCTCACAACACTGCAGTATTTGAGAGCTGAAGTCCCTTTAACACCTTTCTCTTCAGAACTGCTCCGTGAAGCAGCTCCTGCACAGTCGTATGCGCTCTGATCGGTCTAGGAAGCACTGGTAACACTAAGCAACTGGCCCAAAATGATAAAGGAAGTCTGAGGGACAGCATCAACCAGCAAGATGCCTTCCCCTCCAACCTCCTTTGCTAATCCAGTCTGAGGTGAGGAGAGCACTGTTGGTGTCCTGGAGCACAGCAGGGAGAGCGGTCTTGGTGCAGTCCTCTTCACACCGCATAAGCTGCTGCACCCAGGGGTGGAGCAGTCAACTCCCTCCCGCTGGCAGGGCGAGAGCCTGTCTAGCGGATGCACGGCCATGGGGCGACTGCAGCAAGAGACTCCAGGCAAGGTACCACCTTCCTGCCAAGGCGACTCAGCTTGCTGCAGGGAGCAGGAGGCGAGCCAAGCAGCCCAACACAGCAGGGTTGGGGACTGAGCCTCCATATATTGTGTCATCTACTTAGGGCCTGTCAGGGGAACCACATTCTGACTCCCTTTGGCAGCAACAGGCAGAGCCTTTCAATTAAACAAAGTGCTTCAGTGAATTGCCGCCTCATCCATTAGGCTCATCTGACTCAGGCATTTGCAGGCTGTCTGCTCCCCACTGCACTTCATTTGGGAAATTGGTTTCTTTAAAAAAGCAGAAAGGAAGAGGAAAGGATGAAGTCTGTGCAAGGGGAAAGAAATGACCCCACCATGACAAACCAAATCTTGCATCCCAAGGCAGGCTGTGCTTTTACCTCTTTAACAGCAGAGGCAGCTCGTGGCAGACTGGTGCAATGTTCAAGTCAGTGTAAAAACCTGCAATGTTTTCAGACAGGTAAGGCAGGCAAGGAGACAAATGCACATGATGCCAGAGCAGAAGGCATTGTGCATTCACACGTGTGGGTCCCCCCTCTGTGGGCGCTACTAGCACCTCCGCTGTGGGGTGGTGCAGAGCTGGCAGGTCCTGGCCGATGCTTGCAGCAGGATGCGAGTGACCACACACACGAGGAGAGACTCAGCCGCTCAGTGGGCTGAGGAGGCGTTGCTCCTAAGCTACGCTGCTCTCAAATCAGATGGCTGGTACAGAAAAACCAAGTCCTGTTCTTTTCCGGTAGTCATAAAAGTTTTCTTTGTTAGGCAATAGCTGGAAAACAGCTGCTCCCGAGCAGAGGGCTTGTTCAGACACATAATCCTTGCTGAGGAGCCAGGCCATTTACAAGGGTGAACAGCTCTGTGCTAGGATCTTAAAACTGAGCAGCTCCTTATGTCCTGGCTGCCTCAATGCGCCCATGCTATCGGCTGCCAAACTGGAGGCAGTCCGGACAGTGTGTGCATTCACACCCCGGGGCGGCCAGGCAGGGGTTAGGTCCCTGGCAGCAGCTGGGTGCCGGGGGTACTCCTGACCTGGCACAGCACCATGGGGAAGCCAGCAGCCTCTGCCAGGGATGGCTGGGCCTCGCTGGGAGATGGCAAGGGTGGAGATTTGGGCAGGAAGGAGGCCCTGGCAAACAGGCCTGCTCTGGGTCTGGGGCTGGATGAGTTGACTGCAGCCACCAGAGTTCTGCCCACACTAAAAGAAGGGCTCACGGCTCTTCTCGCCCCCTTCCAGAGCTGTAAAGAGCATTAGGAATAAGATGATGTGTTGCAGAGCTGTCAGAACTGGGGCTGACCTCATCTTATTTACTGGATGGTCAATAAGGCAAAACTAAAGTAAAACGTGCCAAAATAGTGCAGAAATGGACCAGAGCCAGAAGTTTTAAGTCCAGAAGCTTTGGTGGGAGGGAGGTAAGGGAAGCTAATTGGTCTTGTTGCTCTTGGTTTAGTAGTTCAAATCAAAGTTCAGGCCTGGGACCAGAGGTTTGCCCAGGGCTTGCTTATAGTCTAGTCAAGCAGGATTTGTTGCAAGCAACTTACTCGACTTTGGCTTTATAATTCAGTTGGTCAAATCCACTTTTGGAAACCATTAGTGCCCTGGATATCTCTACAGCAAGCAGGAGATGTCTCCCTCATGGGTGCTGACAGCTACAAGAGAAGCAATAGCAGGGCTGACCTCAGTCTCAGAAAGGTTGGCATAACCCATCCACTTCTCCCTGGCAAGGCACTATTACTATAGCAAGCATGGCCAAATCAGGCTTGCTGGTGCTAGCCCCTGTACAGAAACAGGCTCACAAGTCTCAAGCCTTAGAAACCCTCTCACATCACTCTAATGTCCTGCTATTACAAGACCTGCTTCACCTCAAGCCAGAGCACCACTCCAGTCAGAACCAGTTTGAAGCCAAGCCAACCTTTCCTCCTGAGCTGTGTTTTTCTCCCAGCTCGGGCGGCCTGGGCGGTCAGCCACTCCAGTCGTGCCAGCAGGAAAGAACAAGAAGAGCTGTGGGGTCTGGAAGCAACATCTCTCTCCTCTCACCTCCCACCAGTGTGGGGATAAACACTGCCAAAGCCAAGGGAGATGCTCCAAAATGAAACCAATCCCCGTGCTGGTCCTGGATTGGGGATTAGAAGGAACACGTGTTGCTTGCCTGCTGTGGCCAGGCAGGACAGGTTGCTGTAACAAAAAGCAGGTGTAACTCCAGCATCCTGGGATCTGAGGGCAGAGGCCTTGGAACGAGTCCACCTCTGTCTGGACCAGAGGAGGCAAAGCTCTCTCCAAGCGAAGTCCCCCTCACTTCTCTCCCACTTGTTTTTCATCAGGACCTTCCACTTCATTCCTCTCCTGGCCAGGGAGCTGGTTCCGCCAAAGGTGGGTCCCTCTCACAAGCGCTATCCCTGGGTCAGCCAATGCCATATTCATTCTTTTCCTTCCTTGCAAAACTGGAAGAAAATCAAGGCTTAATTTGCAAAAGTGAGACAGGAAAAGAATGTTCAATTAAAAACACAATATAAAGCAGGGCTGACCCAGGAGAATTAATACAGCTAAAGTAAAAGGCTGGCTTGAGGCTTTGGCAGCAGGAAAGCTTCTATGAAATGAAATGCCATAAACCTTTACCAAGTAGGGAACAATAATAGCACCAAGATGCCGTACTTAGATATTACTCACACTGATTGAGTTACTGACTGGCTATTGCAATGCAGCCTCAGTGACAGAAAAGAGGTAATCAGGTCCTAAGTAATTAACATGCTGGCGCAGGGGGAAACTCAGGAGAGGAGAAGGGAGGAGCCAGGAGGACAGCAGTGTTGCTCTCTACCACAGCGTGAGCACCAGCCCAACCTCCTTCTGCTCCCGAGCAGGATTTCCCAAATAGACAACCCCCCCACGGGTCACCACAGAGCAGCACACAATGGCAAAAGGCATTTAAGAGAGTCTCAGCCTGTTCCCTGAGAGCAAAGCCCATGGCAAGCACGAGTGGCTCAGACCTTTCTCCAGCTGTAGGCGTGGGTTCTCAGGGACAGGTGAGACTGGGTGCACAGAGGTGGTTTAGCAATTCTTGTCCTGGTCTTGCTTTGGGCTGACGAGACCCAGACATCAGAGTAACGCTGGTGTTGCACTGCCTTGTTCCTCTGGCTCTGGCTGCCGGGAGAGAAGGGCACAGCCCCTCACGTAGCATCCAGTCCTGCTCCCTTCCCGCAGACAGGAGGTGGCTTTTCCAGCTCTAGTGCCCTGTGCTAGGGTGAGCCTTTCTGGGCTGCCATCCAGCTGCATGGCTAGAAGAGAGAGACAGTGCAGAGTATCCCTTTGTGAGCGAGCTGAAGCTCACAGGGCCCTGGGCCATTTGCCTTTCCAATTAACCAGCCTGTCTCCTTGCCAAGAGCTGACCCTGCAGCCTGCCAGGCAGCCGATGGCCATGGGTGGCCCCGAGGCTTTGAAGTGCTCCCACTCAAACTTTTGGTCTTCTGCTGAAAGGCCTTCTTTGCCCTTTGGCACCCCCTAAGCACAAAGCCACATTGTTTATGGGCTTGAAGTGGTGAGATGACCGAGTTGCCCTCCTGTGGGTTTATCCCTGCGGGGCACAGTGGGAAGCGTGACTTGCTGCTGGCTGGGCAGTACAGACATGAGTAGAGGCATCGCCAACGTTGGAGGTGGGATGCAACCTCCAGACTGGTCTGTGCTGCTGCTTCTCAGGTCCCACCTGGCTCTCTCAGGCCATCCTGCAAGGCAGGCCTAAAGCGTCAGCTAAGCAAAGCAAGCCAGGCAGGAGGTATGGTCCCAACAAAAACGCCAGTGCAGTTTCTTACCAATTGCTCTCTTGCTTGCATGAAGCAGTGGAGAAAAGCTGGGAAGGAGCTGAGCTTAGGCAGAAAAGCACAGTCAGCCACATACTGGAAGAAGCATCCATCCCCAAGCCTGGGACAGGCTGTCCTCTGCTCATGTGCCCAAGTGAGCGCAAGTCCTTCTTCCCAGCGTCTCCCTGGCTGGGGAAGGCTTTTCGCTGCAGCAGCAAACGCTAGAGGAAAGTGGCCTCTCGTGGATGAAAGCTGCGATGCACCGCGGGCCAGCAGCGCTGCAGAGAGCGCAGCCCACCCCTTTGCATCGCGCAGGAGCAGGGGCTGGTGCAGCAGCGCCCAGAGGCGCCTGGGCTGACCCCTTGCCCTGGCGTGAACGGCTGGGGCAGACGGCCTGCCGTCGGGGCCCCAGGAGGGACCTGAGCAGGGAAAGCCGGGCACGCTACGGTGCCCGGCCCGAGCTGTGCGTCGCCCAGGCCGTGCGTCGCCCAGGCTGGCTGCCCGGCAAGAGGGGGAGCAGATCTGGGCACGGACAGTCTCGGGCAGCCCTGCTGGGGCAGGTGAGGCTTTCCCGCGGCCGGAGATCGCCGCGAGCCTGCTCCCGCTCTCCCGGCAGAGACGCCGCTCTTCACCACCGCCTCTTCGACGCTTGCCCGCTCCCTCTGCGGGCTCCGGCAGAGCAC
>WAAD01009695.1:31357-45522 GCA_013389945.1 Fregata magnificens | reverse complement strand
GGTGCGGCCCGGTGTGCGCGCCGGCCCGGGCTGGGGCCGGGACCGCTCTTCGCTGGGCTCGGTACGAACCCCGCGGAACACCCTGGGCCGTGCCCGCCCCGCACGGCTGGGATTTATACGCTTCCCCCTCGACCGGAACAGAGGCGGTTCTAAAAGAAACTTTGTCGCCTTTTGCGCACACGGAGCTCCAGCGTTAGCTCACCCTCTGCGGCGGCAACCTTATTAAAACATCAGGCAGGACAGGCAACCAGCGGGAGACACACCGGTGGAGTCAATGAGCCGTACCGGACGGAGCACGTCGGGGCAGCTCGGGCTGAGCCTCCCCTCCCGCCGCGCTCCCAGACCTGCTCGCTGGGTTCTGGAGGGAGGGGGCTTGCTTTGTCCGGCTCGGAGCAGAAGGAGAATGTGGCCGAGCTCTGCCTTCAGAAATCGTTTTGTCCTGAACAGCGGGACAGCGCTCTTGGAAGAAGATTCCTGCTGGTGCAGTTACCACTTGTCACAGGGCGTCTTTGGCAAGGATGATCCAGGTTGCAGCGGCCGTCAGTGGGGAGACCCGATACGCCCTGCCATTCTCCTGTCCCAAAGAGTGCCCAGAGCCTCTGAGCAGCTCGAGTGCTAGAGGGGTGGTCAAGGCACAGGGCAGGTACATGACTGTTCTGCAGATCCAGAGTGAACCAACAGCAGAGCTCATTAAAGCACAGCTCACAAGACATTGTCATAGCATGTGCCTGCCCCTTGCCAGGGTGCACAGTGCCTAAAGAAAACACATTGGGTTGCAAAACACAAATGTTTGGCACAAAGAAGTACCCTGCTGTCGGTTCCAGACCGTGGTGACGTTCCAGCCTGAAAGCCCCTGTGTTTGCATTTCTAAGAACGCCTAAGAAGGAGCCACAATTTCTTATCCTTCTCTCCTTCCCTGGCACAGCCAGCTGCCAACTAGGATGGGGGACCGTGATCCCGTAAGGGGGGGTGTGATGTGATGGAAAGAGGCGGGCGCTGCCAAACTACCGCACTGGAGAAAAATCAGGCCTCAGTACCCAACCCAGATCCCACACAATGCAGGCCAGCCCCGCTATTGTCCAAGGGAGGCAGAAGGGGTTCATAGCAAATATTATTCTGCTGGCTGAGATTCATCAAGCCAGTGGCTCACTCATGGGTATAGAGTCATCAAAGCGTCCATCAGCGCTAACCGGCACTGACAGCCGCACAGCGGGAACAATGGGGCCATAACACTTATTAATCATATCCCTCCCCATTGAACCCGACCCATCAATCAGTCGCCTTGGTCTTGTACTTTGAATTCCCCGAGCTGCCGATCCCATGGCTCTCCCAGTGGGGGACCAGACGGAGGGACACGCCGTTGCTGAGGCAACGCTTGCCACCGTTTCCTGTTTCCCCAGATGTCAGCCATGTGTTTCCATAAGAACTGGGATTGTCCCCAAACCAGATGGAGCCACAGGGCGCTTTCACGGGCACTGCAGCAGCTGTGGCAGCCCCTCGCGCACAGATGTTGTGTATTCTCTTATCTGGGCTATCCATGTATCCTGGTGGCCGCTCTCGCTGGCCTGTGCAGTAGCATGGGAGGAACAAGCAGGTGCTTCTAAAAGCCTCCAAAACACAGTGACTTCTCACAACAGCTCACGGCCAGTCTCTGTCTCACCTCCAGATCTCCAGCTGAGGGTGCCACAGAGCACTGGAATGGGGATACGGAAACGTCTCTGACATTCTTCTTGGCTACCACCCACAATGGGAGTCTGGGTATCCATTCAATAAAGCCTTGGCCCTTTCTGAGAAACTCTAAGTCTGATCCCTCAAAGCTACAGGCCACGTGCATCAAATAGCCCAAGGTTAGGCTGAGTAACACAAAGTGTGGAAGTATGAGGTCTGATTAAAGCTTTTTCAACACAGGCTTTTTTTTTTTTTTTTTTTTGGGTACCTTGGCTGTGGAACCATTCCCTCCATGTGCTTGAGACATAGGCAGAGCACACTGCATGGGAAGTTGCATGTGCTCCCCACATGGATGGCTCCAGAGCTCCCCAGGGAGCAGAGGGCAGTCCAGAAACAGTCAGAGAGCGCTGGCAGTGCTACTGTTTGACTTACTGAGCAGGGCTATGGCTGCTGGGTCTCCACGCCTCTGTGCTCAGTGTCAGAGGCTGTGGGGAATTCACAGCCCATTTTATCACACGAAAGAGCTGCCTGTTTTCCACTCAGCCATCTGCCTTCCTTTGCACTTTGTCCTTTGGGCTGCCAAGACTCTGGCTCAGAAGACACTTAAAGCCTCCTTCCCTGTGGCCATGTGGGCAAGCTGGCTGCCAACCTGCAGAGAAGGGAAACTCGTGCACCAGGCTGAAGGCAGGCAGCTCAGATAAATAAGACATGTCTTCACTGGAACCTGTAGCCAGTGTGCAAGCATTCCCTTTGTTATAGATGAAGGATTTGGCCCCACTGAAGGGATCTCACCACCCACCTCCGCTGAAATCTGTGAGTGTGAGTGTTGTCCCTTCTTTCTGCCTAAAGCCAAACCAAAATGCTGGGTCCAGAGCTCAGAACTCAGTCCTGCATCCAGAAGTTGTGCCTTGGCCATATCTCATGTTGGGAGTGTCCCAGAAAAAGGGCCCCCAGAGTCCTGCTAAAGTTTTGAGGGTTCCTGAGAGCAGCCCTGAGGGAGCCCACCCCCCCGCTCGTTCATTAGGGAAAGGCTGTCTCCCTGAGCGCAGGGCTGGAAAGCTGATGGTGAGAGACACATGGAGCCTGGGCTTGCAGTCTGGTTCCATCTCCAAGTTACTGGTTTGCTCTTTCTCTCTTTCCTCCAGCCGTTTGCTCTGGAAGGATAGGACTCAAGGACAGCTGCCCCCGTGCTGCAAGCAGAGCTGATGGAGCTGAAAAGTCTCGTCCTGGTCCTGTTACGCAGACTGCCTGGTACTGAGCAGTGCCTGCTGGCAAACCATACCTGGAAGAGGTTGGCTTCAGGCAATGCTTAGTCTGTGCTGGTAGGTACAAACGAAGCTCCTTTGCAGCCCTGGGCAGTGTAAAAGGTGGGCATAAAGCAAGCTGAGGAGCAGGGTCTAGCACCCAGCACTGTGTCTACCCAGCCACAGCACGGATGCGTGCAGCCAAAGGGCTTGTGAATCCTGGGTGGAAACAGAGCTGCTGAACTAGTCTGGGTCTCCTGCCAGAGGCAACGCTCACTCGCCTCTCCCTCTCTCCCATGCCCTTCCCTGCCGCCCAGATCCCCCTCCCAAAGGGAGCCCCCTTCCCCTTGATCTTCAAACAAGGCGGTTCCCAGGTTAACTGGCCTTTTTGTGCCTGCAGAGCAGACGGTGCGAGGGGCCAGCGAAGCGCAGCCGCCCTTGCCCTGCACACAGGATTAGGGCCGGGGAACAGGTGGCTAATTCCCCCCCACACAATGCAGCGTGGCGACCCAGGCAATGCTGCTGCTGACCCACGGGCCACAGGAACATGTTAACAATTTCCAGGTCAGTGGAGGGAAGGAATGGCAATTTTTTCTGCTCCAGAAGATAACAGGATATGGTTTTCACAGCCCCCACCACAGCCCAGAAGGCAGATTCAAGGAACAGTAATGTTATCCTCGCCTTCCTTCACCCTCACCCCCAGGACAGCCAGACCCCTCCACGTCCCCGAGCATGAGCACAAGCCCTGCACGCTGGTCCCAGGGTGGGAAAGGCCCCACGCTGCCCGCACAGCAGCCGCCCCTGCTGTCTAGAGCAGGGCAGATGAAAGGCAGGGGCAGCGCGAAGAGACACTCCTGAACATCCCATCCACCCAAGATCCGCTGCCCCTTCCTCCCGGAGGCCTCATGGGGCTGACACCTTGATGGTATCCAGACACTGGCATCGCTCCCGTGGAGCCACCCGCTGTGGCTGCAGCCACCCCTCTGACATACCTGGTTGCGCTCTAGCTTGCCAGGACACAGCCCGCATCCCCTGTCCCTCTGCTTACAGCAGCCACGGATTTCTTCAGGTCACGTTCCCACGGAGCCCTTGTAAAAAACTCTTTCATTTCCACAGGCCCTTCATGCTTCAGCTGGCAAGTAGCAGCAAGGCCCGTGCTGAGCCTGGTCATTATGGCTTCCTCCTTCTGGTTTCTTCTTTGGAAGGAGCTCTTCTGGGCAGGCAGGGCTGACGAGCCAAAGGAAGTTTCTTAGAGAAGGTGAAAAATGAAGACAAAAATAAACATTATTCCCTTTACTCATTTTGCTCTACTCTTACCCTGACTTATGCCAGAATATCTGCATTTGCTGGGATTCATGAGGGTCCTGTCCCTCTGGGCAGCCATGCATGAATGTTATTATCCCGTTGGCTGTGAAATAGCTTTGTAATACTCCTCAGCAGCAGCAATAAAACAGTGAGGCTCAGAGGAGAGCTAACAAGAGCTGGTCCAGTTTGAGGGTGCTGACAGGTGACCCCGGGCACCACAAGTCCTTTCCCTATATTTGCTTCAAGCATGACGTACATCCGCATGCTTTGCATCCCTTGCTCAGCCTGCAGGCACGGTGGGGCAGGAGCTTTTTCTGACTGCGGTCATATAACGCTTAGCCCAGGGAGAGGAAATCAAGGGGTTATTCCCATCCCTATCAGTCTGAGGCTGCAAGGCAGCAGGCCACAAAGGCAGGGCAAGGGCAGCCTTCTGGCACCAAGACAAGCGCATGGAGCATCTCTGCAGGGCCTGCCTGCACATGGGCAGGGTCTGGGGGGGGACTACAAGGACAGACACTTCCCAACTTCTGTCTCGTATAACCTGCTGATAACAGCGCAGCAACGGTTTCTTCAAGCGCTTTCTGAAGTAACTGAGCTTAAACAGCGCTATTGCAAGGTCATGGCCTGCCTCTGTCCTGCCTGATGCCTGGCTCAATGGGGCTATGACACCTTCACCTCTCCAGTCCTCCAGCAATCCCACTCTCCAGAACAACATGGGAAGAGAAAACAGCAGTGGGAGAAGGCATAAGGAGGTGTGGACACCCTGGGTTCAGTTCCCAGCTCTCTCGGACCTGCTGTGTGACCTTGGCTACCCTCCTCCGTGCCTCTTTTCCCCACCTGGAAAGCAAGGATGATGATACTTAGCTCTGTTGGTTCCTATAGCAGAAAGAGGTGCTGCAGAAGGCCTGAGCAGTAGTGCTCCTCCCACACACTGCATTCCCACACTTGTTTCTCTCTCTCTCTCTTTCTCCCCTTAATGAGATTAAGTGAGAATAAATTATGCAGAGCCCACCCCTCTCTCCTCACCCCCACCCCCAAGGGGCTGCCCTGCATGGTTTCTAATTAGCATCATTAATAGGGGTGGGGGCAGCTTTGCTGCCACAGTGCTGTAACAATCAGAGCTGTCAGCGAGGCCCTCGGTGCTGTTAAAGTGTCCCAGAGCTTTTGTCCCCAGGCAGAAGGGAGCCCCGGACTTAAGACCACTTTCCCTTTGTGCTGGGAAGGGGGAGCGGGAGGGGAGGCTCTCCTTTCCCTGCGTCGTCCCTGGGACCACCAGGAGAGAGCGAGGGCTGGTGCCACCGAAGCCCCCTCTCCAGCCAAGTGACCTCCGGCTGGGGGGGATTTTGCCGAGGGCTCCGGGCAGGCGCAGGCGAGGGCCGGTTAGGAGCGCTGCCTGCTCCTGCGTCTCTCCGCCCTGCACTTCTCCATGGGATTTCAAGCTCGGCAGAGGATGAATACAAGCAGGTGGCTGCTCCTGCACCCCGCTGGCTGGCCCTCCCCGGGCCCGTCCTGGGGGTGGCATGCAGCAGCGACCGTCCCTGCCACGGCCCCTAATGAGCAGCAGAAGGGGGCATGTTGGGAGCGGATGTGTTAACGGTTTCTGGTTCAATGGAGGGAAAAATCCCCACAAAGGAAGGTGTACAAATATTGTGGGAAATCTATTGGCCCCTTAATATTTGATGAAGGCCTGGGCCATTCAGCCAGGGTGAATTCCGCAGCAAGGTCTCATTCAGCCAGCATCAATGGGAAACTTTTAATTGAGAGGCACTTCATTCAGGGCCTGTGGGTCATTCAGTGTGAGGGGCTTTCAGGGAGAACAGAGAACCATGTCTTTCCAAGTTGCACCAGAAGAAAAGCCACTGTTTCCTGCACTGGGAGCTTGAATGCTGAGGGCTCTAATCCCCCCAAAGGGAAAACTGATTCCATTTTTTAAAATTCATTTCTCAAATAACAAAAAGGGAGGAACAACAAAAAGGGAGGTGGCAAGAGACGGGGCTGGGCAGGGGAGCACTGCCCTGCAGGGGTGGCTCCATTGCTGGGAAAAAGGCCGAACGCCCCCCGGATGCCTGTCCCTGGGGAGCAATCCCTCTCCCCACTTGGAGGGGCTGGCTGCTCTCTGCTGGCGCCTGCCCGGTCCAGCGCCCAGGCACCTCCGAGGTTCATCTGCCTGGGGTCACAAAGGAGAGGAGCACGTCTGGGCTTAAGGGAGGTTGTTCTCCAGCCTTGGAGCTCAGCGCTGACATTTGTCCTGTACAGTTGGATGGAGGGGGTGTAGGGGAAGGGGAGAGAGAAAAGGTCCCAATCACTCAGGGACCCAAGCCTCTGCCGAGCCTTTTATTGGGGCCGCCACAGCAGCAGCCCCGACCTGGCTGTCGTGGCAGCTCCCTCGCTTTCTCCTTTGAGCACCAGCAGCCCAGGAGTCTATCGCGAGGCAGAGCATCCAGCCCTGGCCCCGCACAAGGGAGGGCCAGCCACGGCCGCACTGCGATGCCGTTGCTCTGCCTTTGTGCCCCATCCCCAGCGGAGCTGGGTGCCCCCAGCCGGAGGACAGCAGAGGGACGCTCATTTGGCAGGAATGTTTTGCTTCGCTTCAGTCTTTTCTCTCCATTTTTTGGGGGTGGGAGGCCTTGCAGGAGGCACAGGGGTATTGCTGCAAGGGGCAGCAGCCGGTTCCCTTTTTTGCAGTATGGTGCAGCATCTGGGAACAGCCAAAGTGACAGCCAAAGGGCAGGACAGGCTTCTCTCCCCCAAGCAAAGGGACACAAGGACACCATCAGCCTGTCTGTGCAGCCAGCCAATCTGTCTGCCTGGGCATGCTGCCTCCGAGGGGCAGGAGGTTAAACCTTTGATGCACATGAGGAGGCAGCAGGAGCCTTTGCTTCAACTTCTAAGAGCTTTGGAGCAGGATTTAAAAGGCAGCTTCCTCCATCCTACCTGCCGCAAGAATCTGCGGTGCAGAACAGCGTGTCAGGGCAAGGAGGGAGTTCAGCTGCACAGCCCTGGGGTCAGGACATCCGTGGTAGGGGCCCACACCCCACCAGCACTTTACTTCACAGCCACTAAGAATCTGCTCCGGGCATGAGCACCTGGGGAAAATGCACCCAGTGACCCTCCTCCCGCCTGGGATGGAGCTTTCCTTCCTCAGACGTTCTTGCACTGGGGCAGGGTGCCTACCTGCTTCTGCGCACAAGGTGGGCACCCCAGGGTGCAGCTGCAGGCTGTGAGGGTTAGCGCCTTTGGAGCACCGCACCAGGCAGTGAGCTCACCCTCCAGGGTCTCACCTAGGTGCCAGGCAACAGCAGCGGTGATGACATGGGGACCTTGACTCCCTGGGGCTGTTATCCCTCCTCCCCATTAGTCGCCTGCATTTGAATCTGCCTTCGGAGTGTA
Source organism: Fregata magnificens (assembly GCA_013389945.1). NCBI lineage: Eukaryota > Metazoa > Chordata > Aves > Suliformes > Fregatidae > Fregata > Fregata magnificens. The sequence goes on along the minus strand of WAAD01009695.1, from coordinate 37,915 downwards.
AGAACATACATGCTTTTAGGGAGCATGAATGAATATGTCTGTCTCATTGCTCTGTCCCCAGCATGCCTTTGGATGCCCCGGTCTTGAATGCATCGTTTAGATACGATGCTTGTGGGAAGAGCCAAATGAGAAAGAGATGGGAGCCTGCATCTTTTTCCCCCTCCGACTTTTTCTGAGGGTCCCTTCTGGGACACACAGCACCCTTTGCATGACCTCCTTTCTTGTCCCTCCCCCTCTGCTCCCAAGCTATAACAAGACATTGCAATAAGTTATAGTGGCAGCTGGGTTAAAAATGTGCTTTTCTAAGGCTAGGTGTCATAAACTCACAATAGGCTGGGCTGAGGGGGACACCCTGCCCCGCCACTCCGCTCTTCACTCTCCCGGCTGTAAAGAAAGATGAAGAAGGAATTAAAGAGCGGTTGGAGGGGAGGGACACTCCTCATTATGTCTCCTACGCTGCGGTTTCCAGGGAGACAGCTCCTGGCACTGCATCCCTCTCTCATCCTGCTGTGGCCCTTTGCAAGTTACAGTAGCAGCGGCTGCTGTTTTCCCTCTGTTCCCAGCTGTCTTCCAGGCGCTCTCCCAGGGTTTCTGGCCCAAGGTGGGCTTGACACCATATGGAAGAGAAAAGAGCCCCCTGGTACATATGACCTGTTTGGAGGGGGAAGGAAAGGGAGGTCGAGTTCATGCCTATAAGGAGCCAGGAGGGACTGACACGCACTGACAGCATTACATACAGATAAACTAGGCTCTTGCTTTTTTCTGTAAGTGGTGCAGAGAAGTCCCGAAGTATTTCCGGTGCTGGGTGATACGGCTGTGATGGGAAGTCATTAAAATGGCCGTAGATGAGATCATGTGCTATGATCTGTGCTTCTTTTGGGAAGACTAGCCAATGGGAAGCATGCAGCCACTGCCGACGAGCCAGCGCTCCTCTTGCAAATGTGTCGCAGCCAGCAGCGGGAGTGAAAGATTCAGGCACCCTGATGGCGAGAGCAGGCCAGTGCCCCAAGAGCGGGAGTCAGTCGGGACTCCTGCAAGCTCTCTTACCTTTCATGGCCTCCCTACACCTATGCAAAGTGAGTCTCTCCACGTCTCTGGCTGTACAAGAAAAGACAGGTCAGGCTTCCAGGATCCCAAGGACTAGGAGTAGGTCACATCACATGTGAAAGATGTAAAAGGGCATCCCTCTACTCTGGGAAATATTGAAAGAATCACAAATGGACAGAGATTGCAGACCTCCTGTGCAGCCCTACCAGAGTTCTGAATTAGCTAGCTTGAGTAACCGCAGCAGCAGCAAAGTGCCTGTTGCGCAGGCAAATCCAGGGCCCTGCATGGAAACACAGAAAGCCAGAAAGTGCATTAATTATACATTAATTAAATGTAATTAATAAATGTAATAAATGTAATTTACTGTTTTTTTCTCTGCATCCCCCCAAGTATATTGGTTTGAACTGCCTGTGCGGTGTATCACCATACAGCAGCCCACACCGAGAGCTGGGCATAGCTTTAGTGCAGATCGTGTTCGTAGAACAATAGCAGGATGTCTTGGTATGGCTGTGGCCACAGTGCTTTCAAATTTATTGGTATGTGCATGCACAGAGGTAAGATTATATACGTTAGAACAGAGCAGTAGAGACGTGCCTGATTTATCCCTCATCCAATACTCGTGTGTTTCTGTAGAGAACATTTTTAATAACAGATGCCTGAATACAGCAAAGTCATTAGTAGTTACTGATGTATCTTGCACACACATGAGTTTGTTTATGCATCTGTTAACGAAGAAGCGATAGCCAAACTTACAGCTGAGATCTGACTTCTCCATCACATGCACAGGCTCAGGAGTGCTCCATGGAGAAGGGCAGTCCAGAGCATGGCTCAAGCCGCACTTGGGAACCGTTGCTTGAAGCTTGACCTGCTGCTGCTTTGCGGACTGAAATGTCCTGCGTGCCATGCACCCTCCCCTGTCTTGCAGAGCATGTGGGCACCCACGGAGGGGAACCCATGGTGGGGTCGGCATCTGTAGGGGGATCCCAGGCAGCCCCCACCCACTCCATCCACCCCTGGGCACCTCTGCTTCAGCTGCCACAGGGAAGAACTACAACTCCCGGCATGCCCAACATGAGCACAGCATGCCCAGATGGCCTCCCAGACCAATTCATTTACACATGAGCGCCCAATCAGTTCACGCATGAGCACTCATTTTGTACACGCATGAGCACCCAACATGTTCATGCATGATCACCCAGCTAATTTATGCATGAGGGCCCAATTACTACACACACAGCACCTGATTAGTTTCATGCAAGAACACCCAATTAATTTATGTTTGATTGCTCAATTACATCACACATGAGCACCCAGTAAGTTCACATATGAGCTGTTAGCTCATGCCTGAGCTCCCAATTAGAACATGTATGAGTGCACATTTGCATCACACCTGAGCACCCAATTAATTTATGCATGAGCGCCCAGTAGCATCATGCCTGGGCGCCCAATTACATCATGCATGAGTGCCCAATCAGTTCTTGCATGAGCGCCTGATTACTACCTGCATGACTGACCAATTATTCATGCATGAGTGCTCCGTTAGCGCACACCTGAGCACGCGATTAGCTCATGCGTGAGCGGTGTGTTGGACATACAGGGCAGGTTTCAGCAGCTGGGAGGTGATGTGAGGGAGGAAGGCATGAACTGCACGTTGCCATCACAGTTGCTTCCAGTCAGCTCTGAAACAAATGTAATGCCCCATCGCGTGCAGAAACATCAGCCCAGCAGAGCACAGACAGATTGAGGAGTGTCAGCCATGATGGGAGGAAACTCGGGAGGAGACATGAGGAGGTGCAAGGAAATGCTGGAGGAGATGCAGAGCGAGAGATATGGCGGAGGAGACCTACTCAAAAATCCAACTCCTGGGGAAAGTTTAATTAAGAAGGGCAGACATCTTCCCAAAACCAGCTAAAAACTATGCCAGCTTTCTCCATATTTCACTTTTCTTCCTCATTTGTGGCTGAGATGGCAGAAACATATTCTGGTGACCAAGTGATAAATGAGGCCTCAGTCCCCTACGTCCACAGACAGGCAGAGTTCACATGCAGACCCCGAGAGCTCCCCTTGCTTCCAGCTGTGACATTGCAAAGAGGATCCGTCATTTAGCAACCTGAGCATCCACTGAGCAGCTCTGTCCAGCTTTTGGATTGCTCTGCTTGCTTACTTTTCCCTCAAAACACCTTTACCACAGCTCCCAGGCAGATGTTAACTTCATTCTTTCTTTGGGGACACTCCAGTGAGAAAGATTTGTCTTGTCCTCTCTGCCTCGGGATCGACAAAAGGCAATGCTGCCCTGGGGTCAGATGGACGGCCTGACTAGCACACACGCACCCCATCTCCCCTCGCAAAAGCTCTCTGCGCAAAAGGGAATGCAGCTTTAACGAAGTCAGGATTTATGCAAGTTAATCTGGAGATGACCTGTCTGCGATAAGCGGGTTGCCATACTCCCGGGGCCTCGCATCAGCTTTTGCCGTACAGCTCAGCACGCATAACCCGAGGGGGAGTCTGGCCTGGGGGTGGGCAGAGAGGAGTAAGGGCAGGAGTTGTCAGTCGGCCAAGTGCCAAGCGCAGTCCTAAAACCTGTGAAGAGCCTCCCTGGCCAGGGCACCTGGCAGTGCATGGAGCTCAAGAGGTGCTCCAGGAAGTCTCCAGCACCAAGCGCCAGCCACGAGAGGAGCCTCTAAATGACCCCTCCTTCCCCCCCAGCAGCTGCGTGCCTGGGGGTCTCCAGAGTAAGAGAAGTGTCTCTTCAGCCATTTTTGCTTCTCAACACATGGGATCAAAGCCCTTTTTTGTCCCGGGAGGTCTTGGGCCATGTCTCTGAAATACAAATTCAGGCCCCTTAACCAACCTCCCCAGCAGTCACCAGTGGCAGAGACTGGTTAGGACACCCTCTTGACTATTAACACTGATGGACAAAGTAAGTCACTCATCAGATCTCTTCCCCTGTTAATCCAGTGTTGAACTTTTCTGCTGCCAGCACAAGGGAAAGCCCCCAGCTGTCCCAGCTACTGGAAATGAAGGACTCACCTCCTGGCTAGCCTGCATGGGAGAGGGAGCATAATGCCACAGCTGCTGTGAACCGGTGCCTGCCCCGGTACCAGGCAGGTACGCAAGCCTGCCCAGACTGGAGCAGACCTGCCCAGGTGGTTAAGCAGAGCTCCTGAATTTTAAACTGGGGAGAGCCCTGAGCCTGGGCTTGGCCAAGCCCATCAGACCCGTGAGAGGGCAGGCCTCAGTTTGGATCAGTTTGCCGGGTGAGAAGTCAGCTGTATATGCAGAAGCATGCGCTTCTCCAGCTGCTTGCTCCAAACACACGGACACTGGGGGAGAAAAGCACAAGGAGTGTCAGAGCAGGCAGATGCAGGGGCTGCTTGCCCAGCAATTACTTCAATTTCGGCTCCCCTGGAAGCAGGTCACGCGTCCTCTGCAAGCTCCCTGCGATGCACAGGGGCCTGGGAGGAGAGGCCTGGGCAAGCCAAAAGTTGACCGGTGACGGCCACCAAAAGGATCGCTAGAAGGAGAACAAGAGCAAAGGGAGACAATGGAAGGCAGCTGGAGGAAAAAGGTGCAGGGAAAATAGAGAGATATGAAGAGCACAAGAGAGAAAAACAGGGTATATAAGTACTAAAAAAAAGAAACAAGAGAGGATGGAGGAGGGAAAGTAAAGCGAGCAGAGGAAAAGGATAAAGAGCTGTGCCAAGTATTCCTCATCTTGTCCTTTAAGCCCTAAGCTGATCCAGCGGAGGCAGGTATTTACAGGACCGGCTCAGCTTTCCCAGCTTGTTCCCAGTCTTGGCACAAAGGCCAAGAGTAGGCGAAGAAGAAGGACGGAGAATGGCAACAGGGCCCATGAAAGCCCCCGACAAACCCCATTGACGTGGCAGTCCTGTTCCCATCTGTCAGCAGCCACTCAGTGAAAGGGTGCGAAGGGGAGGGGGGCAGGCGGTGTGAATCAAGGGCTGACACAAAGAGGAAGAGACTGATTATGCTGTTATTTCTCCACTTTCAAACCCCATTAGGGGACATGCCGGGCTTTTCTCAGGGTCTTTGGGATGCTTAAGCTGCCCATTTAGCAGCAGGAACGGTCCAATTAAAAGAAAGACAAAGGAGGAGCCCAGCCTGTCTTAATTGAAATGGGTTTCAGTCTAATGAGGATTAGGTTCAAGAACAGACCTAAGGGAGCAATCCAATACCCATTACCCTCCTGGACTGTACCACCGCCAGGGCCGCTGGCCATGCCGCGCCAGCCTTTTGACCAGCACACGGCATGGCAGACCTGGCACGCTAACAGCCTGGTGCGACGGGAGGGAGAGCAGCCCCTTCCCCAGCCACCAGCCCCAGGGGCAGCAGCTCAGGCTCTCAGACTTTGCGCTTGCCCTGCTGTTTGGAGGTGAGCGGCCTGAGTTTACCCGCCCCAGAGCTGGGCGTGCTGTGCCTAGCAGGAAGGAAGGCAGTGGGCTTGAACAAGCAGCGTTGCCCACCTCCCCTCGCACCCTGTCAGCTTCCCCCATGCCCTGCAGAAGGGGCATGCCACTGAACTTTACTAGGAAGCCTTGGCTGCCGCTCCAGGGTCTGGGAACAGGCTGAGGAAGGAAGGGTTGGCTTCCCCAGCCCAAAGCTCAGCCTCGTTCAGCCTCTCCCTTCCCTGCAGCTTTCTTACAGCAGAGCCTGTAGACAGTCAGGGCTTCCCCTGGCTCCCCATCACAGCGGCTAGTCCCAGCCTCCTGCCTTTTGCTCCCACGTCACTCTCTGCACACCTAATCCCTTTGCTGTGAGCTCTACCCTGCAATCACCCACACCTGCATTTTCAGGAAAGTCCTATTTAACTCAGGGCAGAATGTGCACAGCATTCCTCCAATTTGCAGACTTTTTAATTACTAAAATCCTGCAAAATCTCAAGTCTACAGCTGTGGAATGAGATTACATATATATATATATACACATATACACAGACACATATAGAAAGATTTAGTATTGTCCAAAATAGGTTGGGTTTTCACAGGGATGGCAAAAGCCCTATCTCCAGTACAGGATTCTTCCTCCTTCCTCTCCCCTGTCTCGGTGTAAAGTTGGAGAGTGCTGGAACAGGACAACAGAGAAAAGCTAGCAATTTTTTTTTTTTTTTAATTGGTGCAAAACCTGGTTCCCCCCCTTTCAAGGGTCAGTTGAATGATCCTGATAGGCATTTTTCCAGCAGCCTTCCTACCCGAGCAGAACAAAGCAGGAAAATTATAGCCCAGATGTTAAAAACTCATCAGAGAGTTGCAAGGAGGGGACATAGCACGGATGCCCTGAGCTACCTGCCCCGCGGTCCCGCACCGGCAGCACTGGGTCCCGCAGGCAGCAGCACGGGTCTCCCTCCTTGCCCGGGAGATGCGGAGCCCAGCAGCGCTGGGGACCAGGAGAACCGCCCCGCCTGGGTGACCCTTCCACCTCCGAGAGGGCGTCTCTCGGGGGGTTTTGCTCCCGGGACTTGCAACGCTCCTCCCGGCCCCGGCCCGAGCGCCG
>WAAD01009695.1:9043-31109 GCA_013389945.1 Fregata magnificens | reverse complement strand
GCACACCGGAGTCGGTACCGCGGGGAGGGCTGCCGGGCCTGCCGCCCAGCGCCCCGCCGCTGCCCCTGCAGCGCCCCGGGACACGACCTCTCGGCCTGAGCTGGTGCAGCTCTTTCACGTGTGTGATCTTCAGAAGTCGCTTATATTCTCATCACCTTCCAAACGCAGCCAGCAGTGGCAAGGAGGTGACCTCAGAGCCCGGCTAGAACGGGGCTGCTCGCATGCTGCGCGATGCTTCGCTGCCCGTAAAGTCCCAGAGGGAACCCGAGCTCCTCTACTGATCCGCTGGTTGCGCCGAGATTCCCTGCCTGTTTGGGCTAGAAGCAGTTTATGGCTGGCAGTAGCTGATGCTATCCAGCCATAAACAGTAATAAGAAGGGCAGGACCCCCTATTGCTAACACGCCGCTTAATTCTGCTGCCAGATCCTGTAAGAGTGGACCAACACAGGCCCCAGCGCAGGCAGCAGAATCACAAGTGCCAGTACTGAGTGCTGAGTATCTCTCTCTGAAGCTGATCTGTTCCTCTTCTCACCTCACACTTCCCCTTCCCCACACCTGCCCTCCACCCTCTCGCTGGCAGCTGCGGCGTGAATTTGCAAGGACCCAGCTCTCCAGAGCCCCAGGAAGCAAGGCTTTAGAGATCATCTGGATTCTTGTGCACTTCACCTCTCAGCTGCCAGGAGCTGAGAGGGAGGGAGCAGAAAGCAGCAAGCAGGATGGGCAGCTTGGGAGGCAGCTGGGACGAGAGGCGCATGATATTTTCCATTTTCTCATCTGAATTACGAGCTCCAATAAATAACGCTGGAAATCTCACATAGTGTGAGTGCTGGCCTCCCAGGTATCCCATGGTTTGAGTCAACAGAGGTGAAAGCAGGTGGCATGCACAGTTTATCATTTCCTGGGGGGGGATTTCTTGTGGTGACTGACAAGCAGGTCCTTTCTGTTATTGTCATTCGTCTCTGTCAGCCCTCCCTTATCAGCACATTGCTAGGTCTCTCTCTGCCTCCCCCCAGCATTAATCATTCTAGTGATGCTGCCCACGCCTCTGCTGGAACCAGGTCGTGAAACTCTCATCCCACCCACTTATCACAACCCAGCTCGAGTCACGTTTCAGCCTCCGGCAAAACCATGTGGGGCTCTGTGGGCCGGTGCACAGTGGGAAAATCCCAGCTGCTCTTTAACCCGTGCCACCCCAAGGCAGGCATGCAGTCCCTGCTCCCCGGGGGGTCCTGCGGGTGGGAGAGGGCCAGCACAATGCCAGGGTGGCGAGGAATGCCATCCACGCACCGAGACGCCGTCCTTGCTGCCTCCGCCGCACAGCCAGCCAGGCCGCTGGCAATGCCGAGGCCAGACTACAAGTGATTATTGTCTCTGCGTGTGGCCACAAAATGTGTCCGAAGCTGCTGCCTGCTAAGTAGCTGCAAACCCAGAGCTGCAGGCAGAGCTGGGAGTGGGAGGGCAGGCTACCCGGGACCTCCCGGGATGAGAAGGGAGGGAGATGCTCTGGGGTCACCAGTGGTTATCTGGGACAGGGGCCCAGAGCGCTGCCGAGAGGGGATGATCTGGGGCAAAGCTGGCAGCTGCCTGAGCCCTGCTGTTCTCTCTTGTCCCTGTACTCGCAGCTGGGCTTGGGGTCCCTGCTCTGCTGGGGATCGGGGCCGGGGAGAAGTGCATGAGGGGTGCAGTAGTGCAGGGAAGCCTGTGTCAATGCAAAGGGTCAGGTTTAGCACCCAGAGGTCTATGCCAGTGAGAGAAAGTCCAAGTCACGGATGCAAGGGACCTGCCCAGAGGACCCTAGCTGTACGCAGCAGCTGCTCTTCCCCCTTCTCTGGTGGGCTCCGTGCTCACTGGCATGCAACCTCCCTAGCTTTCTAGTGACCACGCAGCTCTCTGTGGCCCCAACAGTTCTTACTGTCCTGTACGTGGAAAAATCCCCTCCATCAGGGCAGGGGATAAAATAAAGAAGGCTGGGAGGCCGGGGCATTCTCACCTGGGCCTGGGCCCCACCCCTGGAGTGGGAACTGGAAAATGAGATTAAAAGTAGCAATTTGCTTTCCCATGCTGAGAGGAAAATAGGGACAAGGGATTAGCCCCAGAGCGAACATGTCACGCCACACCTGCTGCTGCACGGCCAGCCGCAAGCAGCGCCGGAGCGAGGAATGGGGGCCAGGCTTAGCACCAGCCCCACCGACTGCCCGGCTGCCCTGCCCCAGCCCCTTATCCCCGTCCTTCCACCCCTGCACCGGCAGTCTTGCACTGCACGATCACACATAACACTGGGCAATGTCACAGGGCTTTTGGAGCTCTACCTACCTATGGTGCCGGATGCTGGATCCCAGCATGTCCACGCTGGGCAATGGGAAAAGAGACTTTGGGGCAGGCTGTCACAGCACGGGCAGGTGCTGCCTCCCCCCAGCTCAGGATGAAGCCTGGAAGGACAAAAACATTCTGGAATGGGGAGGAAACTGAATTTCAGACCTAGACTCTAGTACTGCTTGGGGCTGAATGGAACCACAGATGCAAATGTGCATTTCCAGAAGAGCTGGGTCCAGATCACGACCTTGTGGCCCAGGCTTTCCTCAGGCCAGTCTGAGGGAAGCAAGGCTTCTGATGGTAAAAATACTTTCATCACATCCCTGGTCCCAAATTCTTGTTCTGCCTATTTATCTGGCCAGAACACAGGGCCCGCAGCATTCCCAAGCACGTGGGAAGTCCTGGAGAATGTGTCTTTCCAAAGGGGGTATCAGGCTTTGCATCAAAATACAGGAAGAAGCTGAGAAAGGGCAATAAAAGAAGATGAATGATATGCAGGTGCTGGCTGGGATCCCCTGGAATGAGCCACACTAAGTCCCCAGCTCCACTCACCATCCTGTGTGCTTTTCCCACTGGCTTCTTTAGCAGGGACTTTTTTTTTTTTTTTCTTAATTGAAGTGTGTGGCTCGTGCACCGAACATGCTGGGAATTTCCACCCTCTGGTCCCAAGTTAATGGATCCAGCTGCAAAGATACTGAATGTTCTGGTCCAGGGTTTGCTTGCTCAGGTCTGTCTCTCATTTCGTTGTTAAAGCAAGTGAAATATGACAGATTTAAAAGTGAGACTCAAAGCAAAGCTTGGTGGGGAAGAACCTGTGGAGGTTTGAAAGCTGGGTAGGAAGTAAATGGAGCTGCAAAGCTAAGTTTGTGCTCCACAAAAAAGTCTGCCTTTTCCAGACCTGTTTTAGTTCCAAACCACTGTTGATCGCAGTCCCTAAATTATAGTCGAACAGAAATTTTGAAACTCTAGGACATGGGAACACAGCAGTACATCACTGATAATATACTGTAATACAAACAATGCAGTAATGCTAGATGGAGACACTAAATATTGCAAAGGAATGAGACACTCTGCAGCTTTTTCAGAGCATTCCCATCTGCATTATCACACTGAGCTCTCCCCAGCAACTCCATTTCCCTTTCCCAGACATGCCATGCCTGATTCCTCCCAGTGGCAGAGGCTTAGGGACGCAGGCACGCAGGAGATGGTGTGGCCATCCCATGGCCAGCGCTGCAGAGGGAGAGTTTCCCCCTGCCAGCCATGGGGCTGCAGCCCCACTCGGCCCCATCTCTTGCTGGGGCTCCTGGAGGAAGGCTCCTGCCAGCCCCAGCCCAGCCAAAGCACTGGCCTCCCAGCGCGGGTGCGCTCAGCCCAGTCTGCCGCAGGTCTGTTCACAAGCTTGGCTGGGACCATACTGCCACAGCCTGGGCACCCACAGCAGTAGGTGGAGAGGAGACTTCACCTGACTTTTATTAGTGGAGGTTAGCTAGCTGAAGGGCCAGCCAAAACGCAGCTGTGTCTGCTAGGTGCAGGGGTGACTGGTCATGGAGCTGGCCGAGACAGGATTTCCATCATGACAGCAAAAGCCAGCTGCGCTGGGAGCAGCCGGTCTGCTCAGAGAGCTGCCGTGGGCAGGCTGCGGCTGCCCCACCAGAGCTATCGGAAGTGACCATCAAAGAGTGCCTCTGCAGGGTGACAGTCACAGGGCTTTTCTCCTCAGGGCCCCCCTCTCCTGCCACTTCGCTTCCTCCCAGCCCCTGCACGCTTGCAGCTCTGCCCATCTGCCTCATCTAGCCTATGGGCAAGGACAAGCTATTGGAAAGAGGAGCCCGGGCTGCCTGCGCCACGGTGGGGCATCCTGTCCAGTGCACCCAGCTCCTGTCCCTGCCAGATCCTGGCAGCTGGCGGGATCGAAGGACAGGATGGTCAGCTGTGGAAGTGGGCACAGTGCCACTGATGGCAGCCGCCAGCTGATGGCCAAAGCGATTAATGTATCCACAGCCCCGGCCAGCCATGTGCCTGTGCCTGTGCAGGGGCTCTGGCTTGGCCCATCTGCACAGCTGCCAGCAAATTAACCCTGCAGGTCCTCGATGTCGCCCTCAATGCTGGCACTCGCTGTCCATCTGCGTGGGTCTGCAGAGCAGATGACTGCAGCCGGAGGGATTATCAGCTGCTGAGGAAGCTGCACAGGGCAGGAAGGGGCCCTGATCCCCTATCGCTCAGGCAGCAGCCCAGTCACTGGTTGCCTGCCAGGCTGGGAAGGCGGGTAGGGCTGACTCAGCAGCTGGATGGAGCCTGATAATGCAGCGTTATCGCCGAGACCCGATTTGGTTGATTGTTGTCTTGGGTGCTTTCCAGATCTTGATACTTCAGGGAGCTGCAGTGACTCACTGGGCGCGTCGGGAGGAGGGCATGCTTCCTGCAGCGTGTTTCAGTGTAGATTTGCCCCCGTTTCAGTAAATGAGTAAATTTTATTTATCGCAGTCGTGGTGTGCTGCCTGCCACCACCACTCATCTGAAGGGAGCGTGCCTGCTTGACAGAGACATTTCGAAACTGATGCTGACAAGAGCCCATATTTCAAGCCGCAGCGCAGGCGCCAGGGGATCAAACAGCCACCTCCCTCTTTCCATTTGTGCAGTGAAGGCAGGGATGTTGCGTGTGTCCCTGTGTGACATTTATCACTGAGTGAAGGCAGAGCAGCTCCACAACACGTCCTCAGCCCTCTGGAGCGTCTCAGAGGCTCTCGACTCTTCCTGCATGTCCTTTCTACACACAGTGCTGCTCTCTGGTGAAAGGGCTGGATGTTTGTCCTGTGGCTGGCTGCCCTTTGCCTGCCTCCAGGCAGGGTTTGCATGTCCAGTAGTGAGAGATACATGCAGAAATCCTTGACCTGATGAAAGCACAGGCCCCCTCCGGCAGGATTCCCCTTTCAGGTACTCTCACATAAAAATGGTACTGCTCCAGGATAAGCCAAGTGGTCTGAAAGTACTCCAGTTTGGATAGCAACTGGCTGACTCACAGTCTGGAGCAGGTTTGCTGGGAAATTGGTTCTTCTACACCTGCTTACAGGGGACAATGCCTCCCTCTGGACCTCACCCTGCTGAAAACAGCCAGCCTCTGATGCCCTTCCGTTGGCCTGCCTGCATGTTGGCCCTGTGGCTCCTGAGATGCAACCGGCTTGAAAACTCCCCTGGGATGCCCCAGGCAGACATCGGCAAGAAAAGCCTTCCAGGAAGGCTGGTATTCACAGCCCCATTCCTCCTGCCCTATTTCCCACAGTACAAGATCCGAAGATGGGTTTTTGCATGTGCTGAGCACATTCCTGCTGTTTCCTTATCAAATTTCATCTCATCGATCGGAGGAATGACTGCTAGCCAAACTCAATTTCTTCTTAATGCACTTCTGGTGGAGAGAAGCGCCCTAGCAGGAGGCGCCCAGCCAGGGCCTCCCCAGTCCTGTGCCTCTGCCCTGCACTCCCCAGCCGTGCAGCCTGTGTGCCCCCATACTCTTGCCTGCTCCAGGTAGGGTGGCTGGCACATCTTGATTGTCCTTGCCATGTGCGGCAGTAGTACCTCAAAGTGCCAGTCCTAAAGAGATCCCTTATGGATACGCAATTATTGTGCTCCCTCTTGTCTTTTCTGTCCAGCCCCATGCAGGATGGTGAGCGCAGAGGTTGTGGAGCTGCACCTGCAAGGAGCCTCAACGGGATGACTAAAGGGGGCTTGAGAAAGTGCTGGCAGTTGGCAGCTCTCACCCCTCATTGAACCCCATCTGGGAAAATGGGTTCTGCCTCCCAAAGTGGCCTCTGTAAACCACTCCTGTGGAAGCCACGAGCCAAACCCCTTGAAGCTCCCCTGGGCTCAGCCAGGGATCTGTTTGGTCTCCCCAGAAAGGACACAGCTCCTGAGAGAGCTCTTTGCAGAGCCCATTCCCTTCCCAGCCGGGTCAGCCAGGGTTTGCCACTGCTAACCTGCACCTCTGCAAGATCAGCGCTGGAAGCTCACAGGCAGGAACATGTCCTCCTCTCCAACAAAACCTGTCAAGCCCCACGGGGCTGCCTTGCAGGTCAGCAGCTGAATCACTTCTTTCTAGTTTCATGCCTGCTGGAGCAAATCTGTAGCACAAGGACAGAGCCAGCCTGGCTTGTCTGAACATCCTGTGTTCATTGTCCTCTCAGAAAATTAACCTTTTTGTGACTGCCACTCCCCTCCACCCCATTAGCCAAGTCATTGCAATGGGCAGGGTGTGTTGACTGGGCGTGTGGTGTCCCTGGGGACCTTGTGAACAGCTGCATGTGTAGCCTCGGAGACTAGGGGCGCAGGGTGTTGCAAAGAGATGATTGCAGGGTTCAAACACAGGCCTGGAGACCACAGAGCCTGAAGGGCCAAGCTCATCTCCCACATTAACTCATGCCCTGATGAGCAAGTCATTTACTGCTCTGCTGAGACGCTTCGGAGGCCTCATCGATAACAGCCGCAGAGACAGGATGCTGGGCTGAGGGTCACGGGGCGAGGAGCTGAGCCCTGCTGCAGGCAGAAGTAATGGTGTTCCTCCTGGCGCCGCTGAGCTGCGTTTTGGATCAACACTCCTAATGGGCTGGGGAGGGCGAGCTCCTTCTTCCCATGCCTTTGAGCTGGGAAAGGCACGGGAGCAGCAAACCATATAGACTGAATAACGTGGACTAAGCATCACAGGGCCCCCAGACTCTGGTAAACGAACATTGCAGCCCAAAAGCTACAGCTGCCATTAGGAGAGGAGTCTTTAAAAACCTCAAAGAATCCGTGCCTGATAAAATTTGGGAAATGCAAACCAGATTTGGGGGCATTATTTTTGCATCCGGCATCCCAGGGCAGACGTCATTAGCAAAGAGTGCAACACAGATGTTCATATAGCAGGGACAGCAGCTGGGAAGTGTCTGTCTGCAGAGCGTTTATCATGAACAAAAGGAAGGAAGAGGAAGAGGAAGAGGAAGAGGAAGAGGAAAAGGAAAAGGAAAAGGAAAAGGAAAAGGAACTGCCACGGACTCAATCTCAGTCAATCTGCTGCTGCTCCACTGCAGAAACACGTCTCAGGACCCCACTCTCTACAACAGGTCCAGTCCTTAGGCTACTTTCCAGTGACTGCTGAGAGAGCAAAACAGGCTGCAGGTTGAATTTATTTTGCCTGAACAGAGCAAGATGAGGTGACTCAGTTTTGAGCACCCTTAAAACAGACATCAGATGGCAATGGCATCTGGCTTCTAGTGACCTTGGCTGATCTGGCTATTGCAGCGTGGAAGGCTCCATGCTCTCACACCATGTGAATCCTGCAGTTAGCGAGCAGAAAGGAGCTATGTTTCAACTTCACATCCCTGTGAGAGGATATCAGACTTTGTGGATGAGGCAGCTGCTGCCAGACCAGCAACCCCAGGAGCACAGACAGCTGTGTCTCTGGGCTCCATCCAAGGGCTGCCCCTGCACTTCAAACAACTCCAGCATTTCCCAGTGTGGCTCAGCACCCCCAGGCATCTCTAAGTTCTCTGCCTGTTCCTTCCTAACATTTCTTGGATGAAATGTTTGTTTCAAGGGTTGAGGTCTGCTTCACCATTATGGAAGCTCCCAAAGCTCAGCAACCAGGCAGATAAGGACCATCGCACTCCACCTCCTAATCAATACTGAGCATCTCAAAAGAAGCCTTGAACGCTCCCCCCAGGGCAGATGACATCATTAGTCGTGTGTTGCAGAGAACAGGGAAGTTGATCCATTTAGTCCTTCATCTGGGAAACATTTTGCAGCATGGAGCTGATGGAAAATAATGGCTCTAGATCGCTGTATTTCATGGTGAGGAATGTGTGCTTAGGACATTCACAATAGCTGCAGTTTTACTGGTGTGTCCTCTGGGAAGAGGTAAACCTCAGGTAGCAGTTTTTACTCAGCAGTTAGCATTCACTGCTCAATGAATGAAGCTGCGTTTAGCCTCTGAGTCAGAGAATCCCTGAACTCCATTAGCCTCCATGTCTCCCTCCACCCGGCTGCCTGGTCGATAGCATTGTGCCAGGGCTACGGCCACCCAAGGCCTGCTAACGGCAGCAGTTAAAGCAAGGAGCGCAGCAGCGACAGAAATCAGCAAGTCACTTTTGCGCAGCCCTTGAAGGTCTGGGTTTTCAGCGGAGACGTATGTCAGAGCTGAGCCCAGGTCAGGTTGCAGAGTTCCCAGATGTTCACTCCAGAAAGGCCACTGCTCTCACATGCCCCGACCTGTTCCAAGGCATGCTATTCTAGCCATTTTGCTGAAACAAACAGTGTGGCAGATAAGCAAGTGAATGTCAGGACCAGGGTTAGAGCCTGTCCATTTACCACTTCACTGCCTGGACACGCAAACAAACAGCAGTTAGGAAAAGGTGGTGAAGGCAGTAATCCTAAATTAGGAGCAGACGTGAATTTAAGTGCTTAGGTTGGTGGTCAGTTGCCACTTTGAGGTTTCTCCAGATAAGCTCCAGTCTCCCAGAAGCCCCGGCCTTCCTGCAGTGCTCTGCAGGAATGCCTTCCAACAGCTCAGTCAGCTCCTGGTGATACCCTTGTGCAGGGGGAAGGTGCAGGCTCCCTCGCACCCCTTGGAGGTGACCGTCGTCCAAACTGTGTCCACAGAAAAAAGACCAATTGCAATGTATGAACTGCTAATTTGTTCTCAGTGGTGCAGCCATGGAAGGAATTCCAGCTGAATAAAGTCCTTTCTGCTCTGATTAATTGTCCCCCCTGGTTATGAACAATGCAGAACAAAATAGGGATAATATTCATGCTAGGGAAATGGGGAAGACAGTCACCCAAATGCTGCCATTAATGAGTCCAAATAACCAAGGCTGATCCTGAATGCATTAAAGTCGTGGAGGAAGTCCTGGGACGAAAGAATGTCCCCTATTAGCCAAGCTCCTAGTGTCTCTCGT
This sequence comes from Fregata magnificens, assembly GCA_013389945.1. Classification (NCBI taxonomy): domain Eukaryota; kingdom Metazoa; phylum Chordata; class Aves; order Suliformes; family Fregatidae; genus Fregata; species Fregata magnificens. The sequence goes on along the minus strand of WAAD01009695.1, from coordinate 21,873 downwards.
ATTACAATAGCGGAGCGATTCCTCGCTCCTCACTGCCTGCTGCTGCCCTGGGTTCAGTTAAATGTCAGCTCAGCATCGACAAACTACAAATTACCAGAGGGCGTGTAGCTCTTTCAGTCCCACTGAACCCTATCAACGGGGAAATAATAATGTGTCCCCCAGGCTGGCCGGGGTGGAGGCACATCCCTGGCAGGACGGGACTGGGATCGCTGCCTCCTGCTCCAGGCGAGGGAGGAGGGAGCAGCCCCGGCCCCTCCAGCCTGCCCAGAGAGCAGGGAGCTTCCCCCTCTCCAGGAAACAAGGGCACCAGGAGAGCCTTCCCGAGGAACCCACGGCCCGACCCAGCGGCAGGCCAGCTGAGCGGCAGCATCTCCAGTGCAGGCTCTGGTTCCCAAAATGGGGAGGCAAAGGCAGAAAGCTCTGTGTGACTTTTGCCCCCCCAGAAGCACTGGAGCCGATACAAGGCTCAGTCTCATCAGGGGGGACAAAAGTTGTGGCTGGAAAGCTTTTGGTTTTCCTGGGTCCCAAGATATCATTCGGTTTAGTTTCTCCAGAGAATTTGTTTCAGAAACTGGCAAATATTGGTTAGTGGAAGCCAAAAGAAATAATAGAAAAGTAATAACAACATCCTCCCCTCGTGGGAGAATAAACCCATTTGTGATGTTCCCACATGCAGGTCAAGCTGACTGGGGCAGGTAACAGAAAGACGGCTGGAAAGCTTGGCCAAAATTTTCGAGCCCTCTTGCAGAGGTGGAGTCCCTGAGATGGAGCCGGGGTCCCAAGAAGTCGATGCCTCTGGCTGCAGTTACCTGTGGGGCAGGTGCCCGTGGTCAGTTGCATGAGGACTCCTGGGGAGCCGGAGCCGGGTGGCTTGCCGTGCCCCAGAGCCCCCAGCTTGGTAATCAAAGTGCACAATTTAGAGCAGCCTGGGAGAGTTCTCAGGGGAAAAGAGAGGCTCCAGGCAATAGCTGGTCTCATCAGGAAAGCGAAATATGCTGCCCAGGGCATTGATACACTTATTTTGCCATTGTCCCTGGAAAAGGAGCCGTAGTGCTTCCCTGCTGCTGGTTTTAAACTAATTACATTCCGTTTAAAGCGGGGAAAGTAACAGGCGCTTCGTTTACTGGGAAGCCTGGTAGCATTTTACAATTGCCGCCAAAGCACTGAGCTTTTAACCACAAACCCCTACTTATGCTGCCCCTACCTAAAATTGCCTTCGGGCAGTGACCTCCATGGCAGGGGAAATACTCCAAGCAGTTGAAAAGTGGTGTAAAGATTGCGCTTTATTTTTAAATGCTAGTTTTTAGCATGTAATCTTTCATTCCATGGGTCTGTCTGCTCTCTCTGAGCCAGCCCCTCTCCTTACCCTCACCCATTGTTCTGAGCTGTTTATTTGTTTTCAATAGATGCATTTTTAACTGATTGCTAGTATTTTTCTCCCCTTTTGCATAGGAGCACCCAAAAAGCTCTGAGCTATCTCTCTGCTGCTCTGGAGTATGTCTCACCTGACCTGTTCACCTCTGTCCCGCACTCCGGCTTGCTCTGGGGCATGCAAAGGGTAGATGGCCATGGATTTGTTATGCTGTGGTATCATCCATAGGTGTAGGGCTGAGATGTGCCATCCCAAAGCAAGCCAGCTGGTTGCTGGGAGGACAGATGTCCCTGTGTCCTCCCAAGGCGTGCAGTGGAAGTGGCACCTGAAGGCAAAACGTCGGGAGCAAGTCCCAAACTTGCCACTGCCACGTGCATGTGATACCTGGCACAGGCAGGGTCAGGCTGGACATTACCCAAGTGCTCTTCCTAACCATTCCCACCTCCTGAGCAAGCATGGCAACACGTCCCTCACTTGCGTTCATGTTGCCTACCCGATCTGCTTCCTATTCCAGCCCTGGCTGGACACAGGTACAACAGTTACTGAGACCTCAGACAAGCGAACTCGCTGGCACAATGCTTGTGAGGAGGCAGAAGAGCTCCTCCTGTATTTGCCCACTCTTTCCTCTGCTCTGGCCCTTGGAGCCAGCTGCTTTGAGTTTGGGGTCACTCCCAACGTTGTATTAACGCTTCTTCTGCAAATCATTATGGCAAGTCTCTAGAGACCTGAACCTTGCTGCTCATCCTCGGCAAGAAGGAGAAACTAGGTAAACAACAGCTTTTGAAAGCTATGGTGAGTGGGAATGGGAAAGGGAAGGTTTATGGGGAAGCTGGGGACCCTGGTTGAGGGCATCTGTCACACAGAGAGGGCTTTGCTGTAGCATTCCCATGAGAACAAGTTTCTGTGCTGAAATGCCTCAACCTCCCCTGCCCGCCTCTCTCCCCTTCTTAATTGGTTTGCAAATGTTAAATGTTTTGGCTCTGTGTTCAAACCGCTGTCTGGCTCTTGTAGATACGGCCTAACCCTAGGAGATCACCCGGGGCTCCCGGCCCCTCCAGCTCCCCCTCTTTGCCATAGCAGCAAGCCCCCACTGGGCTGGCCATTGTGTCCTCCTCCCCTAGCCAGAGCACCTGGAGACCTTCTTGTAAAAACTTCATTTGCTGGGGAAAGCTTTGATTAAAACAGCCTGGCAGGGGGCTCCCCCACTCCCGAGTCAATATTGGTTTTGGAACAGATGGGGGTGATGACAGGACAGGGGGAAGCGGAGCAGCCAGAGCCGCAGTCCCGGCGGTGCCAGCGCCGGGACCGGGTTTTTCTGTGCGTGGATGCCTCTGTCCCGAGTGCCTGGGGAGTGGCAGGAGGCCCTTAGCAGCGCTGCCGAGATCAAAGTGGAGCAGCCACCGAGAGGTGGAGCAGCCCTGTGTGCTGGAAACCTCAGGGAACAAAAGCATCAAAGTAAATCAAATGAAACTAATTGAAGTGCTTTAACATTAAATAATGAGGGAGAGGCTTTCATGAAACGCCAGCTTCTTCCCGTCAAAATCGAGGGACATGCTTCCAAGAAAACCAAAGCGACAACCCCCACAACAACAACAACAAAACCCCGAACCCAAACATCTCGCACAAAAGGGCAAGATAATTCCAGCTGGGTGGCTGCGCGGGCCCTCCCAAAGCACAGAGCCCTCTGCTTCCACAGCTGAGCAGCTCCTGAGCGAACGGCGGGCTGCAGGCGGTCTGGAGACCCAAGCACGTGGCCCATTTTCCCAGACTGGTTCAGTCCCTGGGGCGGGTGGGAAGTGCCTTCTGCTCGCTCCGGGCACTTCACAGGCGGCAGAAGGACGTGTGCGGCTCAGGACGCCCGGAGCTGCTGGTACACTCCAGGAGCGTCAGTGAGGGCAGCTGCCACGGAGGCCCTTGCTGGAAGTGCCGACGGCTGAAGGCAGCCTGTGCGTGCAGCAAACAGGGAAATGCTCCGCGGGTGCAGGCCTGCCTGGTGCCACGGCTAAACCTCAGGTCTGCAGGGCATGGACCCGGCCGCCTCTTGGCTGCTGGGGAACCCTGTCTTTGCAACGCAAAACTCTGAGAGGTCTGATAATTGCCGGGACTTAAGGTTAAACCTGGCTTCCAGAGGTTCCCAGGACAGCCGCAGCAGCAATTACCATGACCTGCGTGCCATTGCCGGAGAGCAAAGGGAGGACTTGGCAAGTCCACTCTGTGCTGGCTGGGAGCAGAGGGCTCCAAGGAAGCGCTTCTGATTGTGGCTTAGCTATTTCTGTGGCTCACTGTCTCCGGCAGCAGCAAGGAAGGACATTAATGGCAGTTTCTCATCCTTCTGGCCAGGGCTTAGGATTTGCATGTTTGCAATTACTCCCAGCTAGGCAAAAGGTAGAGCTGTTTTTCCCTCCCTGCTCCCTGAAAGCGGGACGTGAGCAATGAAGCAGGATCAGTCATGGGATCTATACCAGAGCTCATTGCAGAGACAAACATGGTCCTTCTCCCTGGTTTCTCCCATGCTCGGCCCAGCTCTTTGGAAAAGTATCTCTTCTTCCCATCAGAGAGCTGCTAGCAGCCCTGCCCTGGGAAACTGAAAGAGAAAGAAGCAGCAGAGATGGACTAGACCGACATCCATTGAAATGTCCTTGCTAGCTGCTGGCTAAACCGGATTGTGGCCATGATGAAAGAAACCCACATGAAGACAATTAGACTAAATTATGTCCAGTCGCAGAAGACAAGTTAGCAGTGAAATGTGAGGCAGTCCGACTCCAGCCAGGCTCAATGTCTGGCTTGCCCCATCGCTGCCACTCATACATCACCGATCAAGGGAAGCCCCTGCAGGTTGTTTTAAACCAGGGCCAGCAGGAGGTTGGGCTAATGAGTAAAATCTGAACATTCCTCAAATTTCCCATCCATCCCGAGTGAGGGGAGGGTGGAGGAGGGGGATGGGGACAAAGTGCCTCTCTCCGGAGAGAGGCTGATCCTAGCGGAGGGACAAAATGCTTGTGCTGAGAATGGGGAGCTGCTAATCCCAGTCCTGACCCACGCCAAGCCAGCCTCGGTCTGCACCACAGGGAGGTGAAGATCTCCTCAAGATGGGGACCCAAGCCCCCTCCCCTCTCCCTCCCTCCCTGTGTGGAGTCCAGTCTTCCCTCAGCTCTGAAGCCAAACTGGGGGGTGGCTGGGAGACAGCCCAGTCGCTCCCGTGATGGGAGCAGGGTGTTCTGTGACAGCCAGTTTATCCACCAGAGCCTCCTCCTCCTCGGAGCATCCCGGGAAACTACCCCAGCTCCAGGCCGGGGGCTGCCAGGGGGCCAGGGGCTGACACAAGGGCTGCACGGAGCAATAACTGGGCTTTTCAGCCTCTCCCGGGAAAGCAGCCCCGGCCCCTGTTATTGCATTATTCCCCTGAAGATGACTTACTCAAGGAAGAGGTTGTTCAACACCCAGCCTCGTCCATAGCAAAGCCAATAAATAAACCTTGCCCACCTATTCAGAGTTCTTTAGAAGGGGGATGTGGAGGAGGGGGAAGGTAATTAAAAGACATCAAAGAGATGGCAGGAAGAAAAAAGTCATTTTGAAGAGGAAAGAAGAGGGAAAACCACCATTCCTGATCAATACCATTACAGTGCTTTACAGAGCTGCTGTAAAGCACAAGCATGCAAGAGCCCAGCACCAAGCAGCTCAACTGCATGTCTCTGCTAAGGACGCACCAGGCTTTCCAGGAGCACTCGGGATTCTGGGGCTGCGGGGTTTGTGTTCCAGCCCTGAGAGCTTTAAAAGGACCCCAGTAAATGAGTTCCCTGAGGCTTCTGTCTCCAGCCAGTCACTTGGCAAGCGGAGGCAGCTTTTGAAATCTTGGCTTGGCTTTTCCAGCCAGCAGTCACCACCAGTTCCCCTCCCTTAGCATCCCTGCACAGTTACGGTGGCAAGGCCTGGAGCCAGCCTGCTGCAAGGCAGGCAAAGGTGACTTTTGGCTTCCTAAGGATGAGGGGATGGCCAACTCCTGCTACAAGAGAGCAGGGTAGGGACGTGGGGTACCAACTGGACCGAGAGCAAGGGGAAGAGCCGTAGAGAGCTGGGCTTGCGGCTCCGGTGGTTGCCAAAGGGAGAGGAGAGACATGGGACAGTGTGAGAAGAGAAGGTCTAAAGCTGTCACTGCTGCCAGAGTCCTGAAAGTGGCTGGGTTTCTGCTTCACGTGGGGCCAACTCCAGCAAAGCTGCTTTCTACTGAAAAATTCCTGCCCCAGGTTCCCAAGCACTTTGCTCTCTTGCCTATGAAGCAGTGCCTGACCCCAGGCTCTCCTCATACACATGCCACTGGAAGATTTTGGGAAGTATCTTCTGCAGACTTCTTGCAGCTCATCATCTGATACCAGTAGCCTCTTAAGCCAGCGATGCTCAGAGGACAAAAGTTTCTTTCATCCACAGGCAGTGGCATGAAGCTTTGGAGGGCAAAACCTCATATCTGGATGCAAAGCCTGCAGGGGCTGGGTTTACGTATCAAGTCAGACTGGATGGTTACACTTGTCCTTCAGGCTTTAAATCCATGCAATTTTTTAAAAAGGCAAGTAGAAGAGAGGAAAAAACAAGAATTTATCAGTAATAAGTTTCTACCCTTTTTCTTCATTAATGAAATCAGCATATGGTCCTTATCCTGAAGACTAGCTGCCTCCTGTTACTTGGTTCCTCGCCCTCCACCACTCTTTCTCCCTCCACTGCTCTTCTGTGTGTCTGTCTCCGTCGCTCTCTCCCTGGGATTTTAATTACATTCATCTATTTCGACTCACTAGGTCTGTCACTTTCCAGCAGGACTGCTGTAATTATATTGTGGGAAGCACCGTTCACTTTGCTGAAGCCTGAGCGGATTAAGGATCCTCCGCGCCTTTTCCCACCCCTCTCTGCCAGGTACCTGCACAAAGATGACAGATGGTCAGGGGCCATTTATTTCCCCTAATGAGCTGGTACAAAAGGAGATGGCTCCCAAAACACATGTATATTTTCAGTTAACTAAAAATGCCCCAGACTCCCGGGGCTTTGCCTGAAAGATGGGAGGGGTCTGAACCCAGGCAAGGCAACGTGCCAGCAGACGGAAAGAGGGGTTTTCAGGCGCCGCAGGAGGAGCCCAGCTCTAGGTTCAGAGGAGCCTGGACTGTGGAAGCGTGTCCTGCCCTGCGGTCTGCCCAGCACCAGGGTTACTTGAGCTCAGTTTCTCTCCCACATTCGCTCTCAGGAGCTAAGAAAAGCTGACTCGTAGAAGGGTATTAAACAAAAGCTCTGAACCTTGCCTGCATGATGGATACCTCTTAAAAGCAAATCTTGTGTTCCTCTCAGGTGATGAGGAGAGAGCTCTCTGGCCTTATCTCCATGCCCCTGTTAATGTGTGATGAGCTCCAGTGCAGTTTAACTTTCCCAGGGAGCACGAGACACAGGGCATGCTCGACGGTGGTCCGGCAGAAGCTAACACAAACATGAAACTTAGGCCAATGTGGATGAGAGAGGGCTGTTGGTGGGCATCAGAGGATGTCAAAGGATGAAGAAGATAATTCCAAGCATAAGCGTGTGCGGAGATTACAGCATGAGAAGAGAGCATGGCTGCCCATAGCCTGAGCTGATGTAAAGCACCAGAGCTTTGAAGGATCCGCACAGATTTATGCCAGCTGAAAGCTTAGCCTCAAAAGTGGATTCAGTTTAACCCTCTGGAAGCATGCTATTAGACTGTGAGGCATGGGAGATAAACTAGGCACTGCATCCTCCCAGTTTGCTGCAGCTGGTATCTTGACCCCAACGCAGCTGAGGCCTAACAGTGATTTAAAACACATATATTGTCTTACAGAAGCAAGGCCTCTCAGTGGTGGGGACGGAGGTGTTCCAAAACCCACACACGTTGGTTGCCCCATTTCACCCCCCGTTGCCAGTACGGCACCCAGTGCAGATGTTGTGCCCCCCTGCCACTACCCAGCCAGCTGCCTTCTCATCTGGACTCTGAGGTTAAATTTGCAAGTTGTCCTCTTTGCAATTCTGAGGAAACAGAAGCTCAATTGTCCCCTTGCTTAGCCATGAACACAGCAAGGAAGTGACTGGGATCTCCTCTTCCCAGGCTGCCTGTGGGAACGGAGGGAAAACCACACAGGGAAAGGCTTTCTTAGCTCCCTTCTACATGGCCACCACTTAGCCCTGCTTTCAAGGTGTACACTGGAGAGGCATTGCTTCCGCTGACTGTTTCCCAGAGGAGAGAAAATAAATTAACCTAGAGTTTAAATTAAATCCCATCAATGGAAAAGTTCCTTCAGGGCTGAAGATGTCTCTCCCAAGTGTCTCCAAGTTCCCTGAGCTCTGCTTAAGCCCACGAGGTGCAGGTGGAGCCAAGACCTCAACTTGCCTCTTCAAGTCTTCCCATTTTTATCTGGGCATGGCTTATATGGGAAATACAGGCTCCAGCTGCTCAGCATTTCCCGAGGTCCCACAGTGAAGGCAGGCACCAGGTTCTGGAGACTGATCTCCACATGCAACTTTTTTCTGGGACAAGAGTTTCCTTTGTGCCCACAGATCTTTGGCCCCAGTCACGGAGAGCAGCTCTGTGGAGCAGGCACAGCTGTAAGGGCTGCGTGGCTGTTCCAGAGGCTGCCTCAAACATTTACCTCCAGCCTGTCTCCTCGGGGGATCTGCAAAACAGATGCCTGAAGCAGCAAGCCTGAAACCTGCTCGTGAGATAATGCTTGTTTGCTGCTTCCATATATTTTCAAGAGGCGGCACCTGTAAAATAGGCACAATTCAGTGCTCCAAAGTTAATGCTGCGGCTGCTGCAGCGGGCCCCTGGGCTGCCAGCAATGCTGTCTTAGAGATGAAATGTGCTGGTAAAACCAAGGGTCTTGACCTGCGGTGGTAATTAAAGATCCCACAGCAGTTTTTGCAAGAGTAAGGGAACCAGCCCTGCTGTCCTGGCCAAAGTCCAGCTTGGGTAATTATATTCACCCCCTCGACCCCACCGGGCTGGGTCCATGGCAGCTGTGACATGACATAGTGTGTGCTGGGGCTTCAGAGCCCAGCGGGAGCCCGGCTGGCCACAACTGGGGGGACCTGGGAGCAAGATAAAAGGTGAGTTGAGGGTATTCAGCACATAACCCTGCTGCTAGCTCATTAAAAGACAACATTTGCAGGTCCCCTTTAAACTGTTTATCCATTATTGAAAATACCATATGTTACATGTCCATGAAGATCAGCTTTCAGCCGCAAGATAAGCTGCCTCCATTTATTGTTCTTCCCTCTCTCCCTCCTCCCTCCCTCCCTCTGGGCTTTTAATTACATCCATCACCTCCCACCCCTCTGGTGGAGCTGGCTTCTTGTCTCACCAGCCCAGCGAGGGAACAAGGCCCATTTTTTCTCTTGGAAGGGAGCAATTGTTTCGCTTCCCGCACACAAGTCCTAGAGCGAGAGACATTTAGCAGCCGCTGTGAAATTTCAGCCAGGATTGGAATTTATTTTAAGATGCCGGCCTTTAAATTTTTCATTAAACCTTTTCCCCCTGCGATGCAGCAGGCTTCTGCAGGGACCAGGGGAACATCGTGTTTATATGCCTGGCACGTCGGGAGAGGACGGAGGATTTCACACCACCCTGGGCAAAGGCTTCCCAGCACAGTGCACAGCGCTAACGAGGCCCTATAGCAAGAGCCGCTCAGAGCAGCGCTGCAGCCCCCGACCCGGGACGGCACTGCTGCCTCTGCAAACCGCCCCAGCCTGGCTTGCATTTCAAATGCCACCCACTTCACTGGAGTTCAATACGCTTTGCTGGAACAGGGCTACCTTGCAGGAACGGCCCCTGCGAGTTGCCTTTTCGGTTGGCCCATTTCCAGGCCCGGCGGTGACCCAGCCGGTGAGCTGTGTGCAGGAGGGACGGGCTTTTCGCCTACCGGGGCACTGAGCCCACAGCACGGTGCTGTAAGCTTGCAGCCAGTGCCAGAGCGGTGGCTTGGAGCGATGCCTGCTGTAGGGATTGCTTGAAGCATCCTGTTGAGACCTCGGGTTTTGTTGCTTGTAACTCTGCCAGACCTCAGGTGCCTAAGCTGAAATTTTCCATGCTAGGTGTCTGCTTTTGCAGGAAAGGAGATGCCTGCAGCAAACTCAGAGGGGATGAAACTGCCTGGAGGAGATCTTCCTTTTTCTCCCCATGCGCCCTTGTTGCATTTAACTTCCAGCTCCTGCTCTGTGTGAGCCAGGGGCTTGGCAAACATTGACCAAGCCCGTGTACAAGATGAGCTGGGGCTCCTACAGAGACATGGCTCACGACCACGGTGTTAAAGACACCATCACGCACAAAGGTGGTCAGATGGGGCTGCCTGCACAAGCTGAAGCAGCATTTCTAAAGTGTTGGGTGCCTGACTTTGCAGCCTTAACCAAGTTCTCTCTTTTTGGCATGCAATAATTTTCTAGTATCAGCTCTTTCAGATCATTGGCTAGTCATTATATTTTCCTGAATATGACCTGAAAAACTGCTGCAAGGGAGTGCAGTAACTCCTGACTGAGCAGTTTCAGCAAACCAAAAGGAAAAGCTTGACCAACCCCCTGCTAGAAGTCTGCTGGCCCAAATTTGGTTGCTGTCAGATCGGTCATTTCCCTGAAGAGCGATTACAAACCCAGGAAAGCCCACCATAGGGGGACCGCTCCACTGGCAGAGTCGGACACAGATGGGACCAAACCCCACCTCCACATGATGCAGTCCAGCTTCTCGGCTCTGCAAATGTCTCTGTGGCTGAGGAGCGTGGTTTAAACATAGCCCAGTCCCACGGGCACAGCCAGATCACGTTAACAGGGTTTAATCTTCCTTGCAGACGAAGGGTGCCGCAGAACTTGGCAGGGCTCCCCACGCCCTTCCACATGAAACACCCTGTCCGGAGCCAGCTTTCCACACGCCGCCCCACAGTAACGAACCGATCTGCCCGCACCCAAGCACTCGGCCAGGTTTTTGCACGGCAGCAGGTTTCAGCTGCAAGCTGCCATTGTATTTAACGTACAGCAGCGAGGTGTATCATTAATTTATTAATTATTCATGGAGCGCCAGACGGGCACGCAGAAGATCAGACAGGAAGAGCTGGCTCCCAGCAAGCTCCCGGACTCTCCTTATGTCAAGACTTGCTCTTCAGTCACAGGCACGTTGTCACTGGCCACCTGCACGTGATGGGCCAATCTTTGTTAAAATCCCAATTAGCACATAATAAGGTAGGCACAAAACCTGACTCTCCCAAGCCAGACGGCCCCCACTTCCCTTTCTTTCCCTTTTTTAAATAAAAGGTTTCCTGTCGTTAAAACCTGTGGGTAAGAACAAGGCTTTGGATTAGTGGCAGGGGACTTTGGGGGGGGCGAGACCCAGCGCGTGTCCCCAGCCCGAGGCCACAGCCCACCCTGTGGGGAGCCCAGGGAGCCTCTGGGCTGACCGGCCAGCCCTGCTGTGGCCCCCAGGACACTTGGCAAAAGCCCGGCAAGTGGAGCTCCCCCAGCGTCCCTTTGAACTGGCCAAATGGCCCTGGCATTCTCCAGAATGGCTGGTTTTGTTATCCATCCTGGGAAATGCAGAGGGTCATTCAAAAGCCCTCCGCAGCCAGAGCAGTTCCCCTTTCATCGCTTGCTTCCAATTGCCATAAACTATTAATGTCGGGCGATAAAGGGTGAGTACTGCAAACAGGCCAGACAGCAACTGCAGCCCTTTCATCCACGCGTAACCTTGAGGGTGCATACTCGGGAGCCTCCTTCCCGATGATCCAGCTGGAGCAGTGACAGAGCTGTTTGGCCAGGCACATCGGCAGGGACGTGGTAAAGAACGGGCACAGAAACCTGCATGGGCAGTCCGGGATGGATGGGGAGGACCGGCTGGGAAATGGGGGGGTGGTCTACTGAATGGGTTTCTACTGACAAACAAGTTGGTGTGCAAAGGCAACCTCGATGCTTCGCTGACCCAGCCAACAAGGGGGAAGGGTGCCGTGGTTGCTGAGGTTGGTGATCTGCTGACGGGGGGCTCTGGAGCCGGCTTCCATGCAGACAGCCGTGTCCCTCCCCAGCTGCCTCAGGGAATCTGCCTCGAAATGAGTGCGTCCCATGCAGTGCACCGCTGCACTAGCGATGGGTGCTGCAGGTTGGCCCTGGTCTTAGCACAGCACGTCACTGCTCCGTCGGCAGCTTCTCAGGGTCTCACAGATTAACTTGTACTAGGATCTTGGCTACTTGTCTCTGGATATGTCCATTTTCCTTCCTCCCATGCCTCACGCATGCTGTTCCTTAGAGCAACCGGTTACGTTAAGTGTAGGCTTAAGAATGATTCATTTGAGTTCTACTTCCTTCAAAATACAAATCCTAGACTCATTTTTCTCATCTTATTTTCAAACAGGTTTTAATCTGGGCATAATGTCTTTAGTAAGAATAACAGCCGGAAACTAGAACAAAAGTTACTATTTTGCCTGTTCAGAGGAAGTTTGGAGCGTTCAGGTTCAGAGTATGGAGAGAAAAAGCTACATGAGAAATGTCTGGAGATACAACACTCTTTCTGCAATGCTTAGGGGAGCAAATGTGTCCTAAGACCATGAGCTAGCAGGGGACTACGACTGTTACTGTTTTGCAGGGAGTGGGAGGTGTGCCAGATTGGGTGCCCTGTCTCTCCCGCCCAATTAAGACAACTCTTTTTGCCATTCAATGCAATTTTTAATATAAAGCTGATACCATGAAAAATTACCGTCTTCTTCCTGGAAGACAATAGGGTATTTTTCAGGGAGTTGTTTTGGTCATTGTGTCCATTGTGGGATCTTCTTTGCTTATTTTTAACTGGGGCAAGTTTTATCAAAGACATGAAATCACTCTAAGTCACGGTGACAATGGCGGGGGGATGAAGTCACAACGTTAATCTTCTCTGTGCAACTCTAAAGAAGTGGAAACTTCCACTGAATGCCATGAAATCCTCTCCACAATGAAGTTGTTCAGACATGCCAATCACAAGCTCACAAAAAATACACAAGTGAAAATCTTCTTGGAAGGAAAAGGTCTGGCGTGATGCTAAGAAGAGGATCTCTAGATGTTGAAACGTGTGCCTGTATGGGATTTTTTACAAGCACAAGTGCCAACGCATACCTGTAGTGAAATGGGAGGCTGGGAGAATGAGAGTTTGGACTCCCTCCTCTTCCTGGTTTTGCAGGACGCCCCATTCCTGCGCTTGCAGGGATGTGCGGGAAGATGGGTCCCCACACCCACCAGCCATGCCATCGGGCTGGCTCCAAGCAGTCCCCCCTTTCCACTTTTGCTTGCAGCCACAATGGTTGTGGAAACAACTCTGGGGCTCACCACACCTATGACTCAGGCGGCACAGGAAGGGCTCAGCAGGGACCGCGTGGTGCATGCAGCCCTGGCTGGTGCTGCAGCGCTGCACCGGGGCTGGCTGCGGTGCCGCACTGGGGCTGGCCGCGGCGCCGTGTTGGGGCTGGCC
>WAAD01009692.1:0-19901 GCA_013389945.1 Fregata magnificens | reverse complement strand
GGATCAGAGAATGCAATACTAAGTGCTGAATGAAGGCCAATGTACCCAAAATATCCCACTGAAGGTTTCAGAAACTTAAGCATGGAATTTAGCATTAACTGCAACAAAGCAATCATTGAAGTTCTATTCAGATAATACATGGCACCTAAATTGGGCAAGTTCTAATTTTCTTCCTGGTAGCATTTGTTCATCCCTAATTGAACCATTAATTCTTTTTTTCCTCTCCTATCAGCAAAGACCATTTGTCATTAAGATGAAATTCCTGTCCAAAAAAACCCAAAAGACAACCTTCCTCCCCCCCAAAACCACTTTTTTCCTGACCTTTACAGAGGTAGCTTGAATGAAGGAGATGAAGTAATTGCAAACCTTTCAGAAAGTAATAATAGAAACGTTAACAGCAATCTAGTTTATTCATACATGTCCTTCCTCTAATTGTTCTCCAGCATGGCCTTGGATTATATCCAACTGAAAGCTGAATTAAATACATACATTATTGGCATCACTACATTACAAATAGTGTGGAAAAGATGTGCAGTTTCTGCCTTACATCCAGAACTAATGCAAACCAATTAGCATCTTTTAATCATGGTTGAGCAAACCTGAACACACACGAGTAAGTGTCATGATTCAATTTGGTCCCCTTCTCACCCCATTGAAGTTCATTTAAATTTCAAAAAGATCTGTTCTTCCCCATAGTCTATTTTTTATGCCTAAGTAAAGTTTAAAAAAAACCCACAACCACCCGGAAACCCCCAAAACCCAGAGAAACCCCTGACTATTTACAAGACAAAGTAATCATTAACACACCAAGTGGTCTTTCTGGCTACTTTTTGTTGAGCTTTGTGGGCAGGATCAGATTCAATGAGGTAACTCTCCAAGTGCAAGCCCTTAACATAGATACGCTGCAGCAGAAGTTGCACTTGCCCTAGTCACACACAGAAGCAAGCTGCACTGGACTTGGTGATTGGTTCGTTGGGGATTTTTTTTGTGCTGTGCTAGAACAACATTATGGTTTGATGCTAATTACTAGTTGATGTGCAAATTAGGACCTTAGCTCATCTCAAATCACAACACGAGATCCTGTTCTTTCCATACCTATGCACGCTGTTCAGAAGGCAATTTTATTTATAGCGGTACACTTCTCTGCAGAGCAGCACAGGATCCAGAAGAGAGTTTTCAGTGAAGCAGCAGCAAAACTGGAAGTTTTTTGCTAACCTGTCTTTTCAGAATTAAAAATGTCCTGGGGACACCTGTAACCACTTCGTACTGGAGGGAAGTACATACTGATATTTGAGAACAATCACAGTAATACAGGTATCAAGGAAAAATATTCCTCTCTCTCTCTAGAATAAGAAATCTGGAAATTCTTAGAATTCCCTATCATTTTTTGTAAAAGTAAATTTAAATATGTAGCTGGTGACTAGTTACATAATAGGAATAAGCAAAACAAGAACCAGATTCAATTCATACTCATTACACAAAAGCTCAGTGACTTCACGTAACTGTGGTGCTGAATAAAAACAACTGAGACAACTTGGTCAAGGGAATTACAGAAAATATTAAGATGATTGTAAAAACTGTGTTTTGACTAAATTACTATGTAATCTTGTAAATTTCTGTTCTGTTTTTTAAATCATTACAGAAATTAACCTAGTCTCCTCGTTTAGTCTAGCTTTCAGGCCTCAGAGTGCCACTATTAATAATCCAGAGACAGAATGAGATTTATGGTCCAATATATGGATCCAAAGGGATTTGTTTTAACGATCAGATCTGCTGAAAAGTAATCAAAATTATTTAGTCTCTAACATTTAGTGATGCAAGCTACATGCCTTGTATCCAGACCCAACACACCCCTAAAGCCCCTAGGGAACGGTGACAAGAACAGTACGTCAAGGCACCCACATTCTTGTGTCAGTCATGACTGTCTGCACTGCAAAAAAAAAGCTTTTACACCTACGTATGCTTTCTAAATTGTCAAAGATTGCCCTGTGAATATTTTATTTTAAATATTTGACTATAAATGCGTCACTTAATGAAGTTAAACGTCATGCTCAGGAACAGGTAGACAGGTTCTTTTTACATCATTGTAGAGACCAGCAGTTACTGTCGTTGGATATAATTCAAATACATATTCATATTTTCTCTGTCTTGGAAGGAATTAAGGACAATTGTACTATGATGGGTCAATCCATGTTCTCATGATATGCTGCCTGCATTGTACCAAGTATCATCTACTAATTTGATGCAGTCATACACATTGCCTGACAGAATACAAACCCCGCACAACCATCATCAGAAATGGAGGTTTGATTTTGCAAGGTTCTTGAACTTGTAGCTCTGCTGTTGTCAGGGACTGGAAGTATTTCTTTGTGGTGGCCACCTGCACAGAAGAGTTGCAGAACACAAATTTTATTAGAAAGCTACATATTAAAAATTAAGAGCATTGAGAAAAATTTGAGAGTCTCTGATTGCAATGTATCACACCAAATCTCAAAAGAAACCTCAGTAGAATATGAGCTATACTCCAGCAACTAAAAAGAAGACAGAGCGCAGTGTTCCAGCACATGATCCATTCATACAAACATGTCTGATGCAAAAGGTAAACTCAACATTACCACTGTCAATTAACTGCTAATTACAGTTCAGATGAGCATTAACTTGTTCAAATGCTTTAGCAATTTAAAGCTAAACAGTTGCAGTAGTCAGGGTAAGCTGCCCAAACACAGCAGAAAAAAGGAAAGGATTATTCTGACTCTTCTCCATCTACAAGAACATTCTAACCTCTTCTTCCCTTCTTGTATTGCCCCATCTCATCCTACCATTACACTTGATAGGGTTTCTCTTTGGAATTGTTTTGATTCACAGTGTTTTGTGTTGAGAAGAGCTTGTATCTTTTTTGCTTGGAGCAATGAAGCAGAAATAGGACTCGAACAAGTTATGGAGCTATGCATCAGCAACGCAGCTGCATAGTCCCTTTATACCTGCATCAAGATTATCTAAATAAATTAATCAAAATCCCATTTAATCCTGTCTAAGAAGAGATTTTTGTTATTTAAGCATTTGCTACCTAAAATATTTCTTAGCTTAACTGTAAAATGTGATAAACTGCAATGACAAAGATGATCATAGAGCTTTAAATAGCCTGTGAACCTTATAAAGGCATTGTACTTTAATCCGAGTAACAGAAAGTAGTCAGTGGAACACTACCTATGCACCTGCATCCAATCTGTTTACATGTATGGAGTGCCTATTTATTAGAAATATATTAAAAACAAAACAACTAATCTCAGCAGAGCTGACAAAAGAAACAAATGGAATAGGGAAAAGCAAAGGAAACAAGACAGAATCTGCAGGTTATTAGTCCAAAGCCAAGAGCAAAGGCGTTAACACAAAACTACTTTCTATAAGAATATACCTCAATATCTGTTAAAACGGAATAACAGCACCGCTATATTTTGCCTGTCCTGTTTACATAGGCCATAAACTCCACCAGATATGCACTTTGTGTTTCAGCAGACCCCAGCATAACAAGGCTTCCACTAATAGTCATACACAATAGAAATAATAGGTGGTCGGAAAACAAAAAAAGTGTAAGGAAACCACAGTGGAAATTTAGATGACATAGTAAACTACATGTTTATTTTCAAACGTGACAAATATGGCAACAAAATACAGCACATAATCATGTGACAACAGGTATCACCTTCTACCCGGTGAATAAAACCAGATGCCAGGCTAAATGGTAACATACATACTTTTTCAAACCTCAAATGAACCCCTCTACCACAAAACATTTCTTTTTATATTTTATACATACACATATACGCACACACACAAGCTAGACTAGTTTTATTTGCAGAGGAAACATGCACAATGCAAATGGATGTGTCTTATATTTGGCTATTTCATAATAATTTCTTTTGTGATTATTATTATTATCTGCAGAAAATCCAGAAAGACAGAAAAGGGTACTGAGGGAGCTGGCAGAAGTGCTCACCAAGACACTTTCCATCATTTATCAGCACTCCTGTCTAACCAGGGAGGTCCCAGTTGACTGGAGGTTAGCAAACGTGATGCCCTTCTACAAGAAGGACTAGAAGGAGCATCCGGGGAACTACAGGCCTGTCAGTCCAACCTCAGTGCCAGAGAAGGTTATGGAGCAGATCATCTCGAGTGCCATCACGTGGCATGTACAGGACAACCAGGTGATCAGGCCCAGTCAGCATGGGTTTATGGGCATGTCCTACTTGACTAACCTGATCTCCTTCTATGACAAGGTGACCCGCTGAGTGGATGAGGGAAAGGCTGCGGATGTTGTCTTTAGTAAAGTAAATTGACTTTAGTAAAGCCTTTGACACCGTTTCCCACAGCATTCTCCTGGAGAAACTGGCTGCTCATGGCTTGGATGGGTGTAGTCTTCACCGGGTAAAAAACTGGCTGGATGGCCGGGCCCAAAGAGTTGTGGTGAATGGAGTTAAATCCAGTTGGCAGCCGGTCACAAGCGGTGTTCCCCAGGGCTCAGTATTGGGGCCAGTTCTGTTTAATATCTTTATCAATGATCTGGATGAGGGGATCGAGTGCACCCTCAGTAAGTTTGCAGACAATACGAGGTTGAGTGGGAGTGTTGATCTGCTTGAGGGTAGAAAGGCTCCACAGAGGGATCTGGACAGGCTGGATCGATGGGCTGAGGCCAATTGTATGAGATTCAACAAGGATAAGTGCTGGGTCCTTGCACAACACCACCATGCAATGCTACAGGAGGAGTGGCTGGAAAGCTGGCTCATGGAAAAGGACCTGGAGGTGTTGGTCAACAGCCCGCTGAATATGAGCCGGCAGTGTGCCCAGGTTGTATCCTGGCTTGTGTCAGAAACAACGTGGCCAGCAGGATGAGGGAAGAGATCATCCCCCCGTACTCAGCACTGGTGAGACTGCACCTCAAGAAAAAAAAATGGTCAATTTAGAAAAAAAGGTTCCTTCACTGCTTCTGGAACCACCTAAATGTTCAGAATGTTATCTTATAGATACGTCATCTTGGAGAAAATTTAAGTTTGTTCTCAAAGTCAGAATCTGCTTTCACCTCATGACAACCCCTGCAGAAAACTCAGGCAGATTTCTGCAGTACTTCAATTGTTACACCTCTCCAAGCTTTATGAGCAGATTTTGTTTCCCCTAGATGGTTATTTAGTTTGCTAACTGAAACTTACAGTGGACCCAGCAGAGTAAACAGGAACTCAGATGGCACAAAATAGACTACTGCATCTTTGTTTCATGCAATAACATTCCTCTCCTACTCATCACATATGAGACCACATCTGGAGCACTCCGTCCCATTCTGAGCTCCCCAGCACAAGACAGACAAACGGGAGTGAGTCCGGCACAGGGCCACCACGATATTCAGGGGCCTGGAGCACAGGACATACAAATATAGACTGAGAGTGCTGGGTTTCTCCAGTATTCAGAAAATAATTACTAAGGAGGCAATCTTACTGCCACTTTCAGCTATCTAAAGGCAGGTTGCAGAGTGGATGAAGACTTATTTTAGAGGTGCAAAGTTAAAACGAAAGGTGAGAACAGACACAAGTTAAACCAATGATATTCTGATTAGATATTAGAAAACAAACTTTCAATGGTGAAACAGGTCTCCCAGAGATGTCATGCAATCTCCATCCCTGGAGATACTAAAAACACAGCTCTGCATGACCCTAAGAAACCTAATATAAATTTTAAGTCTGATCTAACTTCAAAGTTGACTCTGCCTTAAGCAAGGGGTGAGACCAACTGCATCCCAAGGGTTCTTCCAGCCCAATTACTCTCAAATTCTAGTCTATTTAAATGCTTTAATTTGTTACAAATGTTACAGTCATTTAGTGGATTTATGTTTTATACACACATAGATACTATTTGTGGAACTTTATGCTACGCAAAACCACATACATGCAGAAAAAAAAACAAATCTCAAAAAGGCAACCCCCAAACCCTACCTGCCTTCATAGAAGCTTTGTGGGAGATCTGTTTTTTCTTCTATGACTCTGGCTTTTAAGTAATAGAAAAGCTAAGGAGATCACTGTGACCATTACATGGTTGAATAATCTAGCGAAGCAACACTGCAAGTATTTGTTTGTATCTTGTTGGTTGTTTTGCTTTGTTTTAAACTGTCACATTGTGTTTCAGACATTTCTGAAAGGAAGCCCAGCAGTTAACTATTGATTCTTCTAAGTCTTGTCAGGCTTACGGAATTTCTCTGCAAACACCCTCTGTACCAGGATTACTGACTTTGGCATTGAGTTACGCTGTTCGCGTTTGTCAGGATTTTATCCCTGCCTAGAAAAACTCTTCTCATCAAAAGTGCTATGCTAAAAATGAAAACTTCCTGGTCTCAGGCAGATGACATTTCTGACATCTAACAAAAAAAACACCCCCGTTTTCTCCACAAGTTCCTGATAAATTCTATTCCTGATCCCAGTAAAGATCATTTACGGCTAGGTAACAGACACAGCACCTTTCATCCTAGAGCGCTGGCTAGAATGCCAACCAAAGTTTTCCTCTACTAGCATTCAGTGATCCCCTCTGATTTTAAAATGTAAGAAAGGTCAGAGCATGGTGGTTTATATTTCTCACATAGAAGTTTGAGGATTGCCCCACCTTCTAGGCAGAACATGGTTTCTCAGTAACACTGCACAGTCTATATGAACTGCAAAAGTTATCTTTTTAGTCAAAGACAGTAAAAAAAATAGTAAGGTAGTGAACAGAATTTCCAGAGCTGTCTCCTGCAACCAAACAATACAGTGACAAACTACAAGAGTTTGAAGTATGCTCATCAAGTATTGCAGACATGTAATTCCCTGTCTAGAAAAGTCAGAGTCAGCAACAGAAGCTATTTGGAACAAAAAGAAAGAAGAAAGCATTCTGATTAGGAGTTATATACCAACAGGAATGATCAAAAGGAGGAGGAGTTATGTATAATGGGATCAGGGTGGTGCAATCAAAGACTGAAAATAGATAATTCAGCAAATGAAAGTGAAATCAAGAGATTTTTACACACGATAGAGAAAAAGTAGCCAGGCATCACCACCTGATCCTAAAAGTCCTGCTTCAGCCCATTTAAAGTTGTTGACCAGAAAAATCAAATTTACTTTTACAAATAATTCTGACACTGAAAATGCTGATTTTATTTCAAAATCAGAACTAGAAAGATCAAAATTCTCTATTCTTATCTCTAAATACCTCACCACATGCATGGCACATTATTTAATGTAAAAAAAAAAAAAAAAAGTTCAAAAGATACCACAATCACGTTTTGGTGATGTTAAAAAAAAAAAAAATCTGCAATTTCGCTGACTACAAGGAATCCACATGAGAAGTACATCTTAATTTCAGGAAAGACTTCAGCAGAAGTTCATAAAATTGGAGGTCCTGAAGCTTGTACCATACAATACAAAGAGACAGTAACCCGTGTTTCCTCAGCTCTGCTGCTGCTCAGGGAAGTTCTCGCCCTTTCTGGTTTTGCATTTTAATCACTAAACCAAGTAACTAAAGATTCCCCCACCTCTAGTACTTAAGCTCACAATTACAGTCTCTGCTCATTTGTCAAAAGTGACTTACCTTTTCCACAACACGTGTTGCAATCATTTTGCCTGTTACAAAGATCTATGACTTAAAAAAAAATTGCATCCTTTTCTCAACATTTTCAAGAGCTGCAAACAATCTGTTTAGGCTATATCATTGCAAGGTAATCTCAGAAAAGTATATTGGACTTGAAAGCACTGTGACAAAAAAAGGGTTTAAAATATCCTGACATCATGGTAACACGTGCCATAGGCCATTAACCATTCTACCGTTACTATCCCAGGAATATCTGAACACTGTTTCTAAAACCAAAATAATGACAATTTTAAAAGAGATATGATACAATAAGATAGGGGAAAATGATGCTGTTTTCAGAAAATCATCTTTATTCATGAGGACATTTTTGATTCTTGTATTTAACTTAGATTAAGCTACCCACCCAGAAAATCTTTGCGGCGTTCATTTAATCTCCTGACTTAGAATGAACATGCTAGGCAGTGCTACTCTCATTTCTACTATTAATTTTTTTTTAACATTTCTGCAGATCTAAAAAGCATGAAATGGTTTAGGAAAGACCAGAAGGTGCAAGAATAAGGAATAAAATTGAGATTTCCCAATCTTTAGAACTTCATCCTCACCATTCCTAAGTACTAGCTCCCCAAAACATGCACTCACATAACCAAACCAATCCAATCAAAAACAAAACAACCAAACAAAAAGCCCCAGCCATTACCATCTACCTGGCAGCTGTGAAACATCCTCTTCAGAGCCAAAGAGGTATGACAAGTCAGCGGAGCCCACATGGCATCTTCCAAAGACATCTAGCAACTTACACGCCACCCCAGGAGGCAGGCAGGAAGACCTACCACCAGCATCGGGAAGACAAAGGAGAAGAGCCATATAGCATTAATTAGGCCAACCCGCCCTAAGCAAATAGCAGGAATGTTGAGAAGCTGAAATGGCAGCAATCACCTGTTTCTCTGGAGGGTCAGATGTAAGTCAACAATAGGTTCAATCCAATCATAAGGGACTGGTGAACTATAAATGAAAATCTGTGTGAAAGCATCAAGAGAAAAAAACAGAGCAAGGGTTAAGAGATTAACAGATTCACTGCTGTCAGTCATGTGGATTTGATAAGACTGAGCAATGCCAGCATGGATGACTCAGTGGCAGAAGTCCTGCACTTTTGTAACAGGAGGATGTCAATGAGGTTATACCACATTTTGTACGCCACTTTCATTTCTGTTAAGCCAAAAAATAGGTTATAGCCCTAAAGATACCCTAAATGAGGAAACAAAGACACAGGTTGCCTTTTGTCTCGTACACACATCTCTCATAGCACAGGGCAATTTTTGCTAGAGATTTCTACACTATACTGGAGCAATGTTATCTATTCACTTCAGGCATTTCTGTGCTGAGAAGACTATAAAGCAGTCCATAATCATATGAACACAAACATGTAATCCTAAATAAAACACAGATGTATCTACCCCTTCAGAAAAATATTTCACACATTACCCAGAATTTGAACAATTATAATATTTTTTAATATTTAAAGTTCTCTGTACAGTCCTTATAATTGTATCTCCAGTTCCCAAAATTCTCTCGATAATAATGTAGTGCAGCAATTACAGAAAGTCAATTAATATTGAAGTGTCTTAGACAGAATCCCACAATGCTTTGCAAGCTGACAATAGGCAGACTCTGTGTGGCAAAAATTGTCTAGCAAAAATATTTTCATACAAATGAAAGCTAGTGACAGCTTTATTTCATTCACTACTTAGCTCATTCTTCTTTTCTACTGCACATAGCATCTACAGCACATGTTCAAATTAACACATTTCTTAACTGTTCTGCTAAGAATCCTACCTAACTTCACCTCTCCAGTTCTCCACACTATACATATAGTATTGGGGGTTTTGGTTTTGGGTTTTTTTGTTTTGGTTTGGTTTGGTTTTTTTAATGTGAAGAGCTTCTTCTATTAGATTGCCACCTGGCAGAAGAGGTAGCACCATTCCGCCACTGGTTTAGATTGCACAGTTCAAATTCTCAGCTGTCGTAATTCATCACATGCTTATTTATGTTACAGATTTCTACCATGCACAGGTCAAACCCTGTATGTGAATAAAAGGTATAACGAAGGTTTTTATGAAGACACAAAAATGCATGTGAACAAATGCCAGCAAATAACCTCTAATTACAAGTAGGAATAAAGTATTCATCAAATTATAGGTAAGATTGTAAAAAAATATAGTCTCCTGTCACGTCTCAGTAAGCCTCATTTATATCCTGTCTCATTAAGAGACAGATCAGTGTGAGAGCCAAAGGAGTAACTTGCTTCTTTTTGCAAGTTCCCTATCCATCAAGCCTTAGGTTGTTTTTCTGTTTGTTTGTTTTCCTGTTTTGATAGAATGGACACTCAGATTGTCTTACACTCCCCTTACAGGGCAAGCAAGTAGCATCCAGGTAATTCTCTCTAATAAAGTCATGTCATGAGAGTTTAATGGTGTGAATGCTCATCAGGAACACTCATTCTGATATGCCAGCTCCCAGCAAATTATGAGTTGCCAAACATAATCAAGAGAATGAATTACAAGAGCTATCAGCAGTGTCGAGCTGGATAAGGAAATGTATGCTTATTACACAGCCATAGTTGAGAGATTCACAATACGGTAAAATGCAGAAGGCTGTAATTAATAAAAGCTGTGGAAATATCGAACAAATTTTTGCCCCAACAAGATTATGAATTTCAAATAAAAACAAATATTCAAACTATTCATCCTGATTGCATTTTCCAGTTTTTTAAATAATCATATATTATTTTCATATGTTGTTCAGTACTCCAGTATCTGGAGTACTGAACATAAAAGTTCGGGCTGCCTAACATCTCTAGTATTAATACCTCTCTGTCAGAAGACAAAGAGAAATACTGCTAGTTTTTGCTAGCAAGCACTGTCCTCAAACACATTGGAAAATACTTCAAGAAAGAGCTACTTTGGATAACGGGAGAACTGGGGACAAAAACTCCAGGAATGTTCCCCTGCAGAATTTTCCTGAAGTATTACCAAAATGTTAAGATATCTGTAAGAAGTTAAGGCCTTTCACCCTCCAGTCAGATGCTTTCTGTTGAGAGCATTTTCACTTCAGATGTGTCTCATGGAAACAGCATCAGCAGATAACCAGCTATCAGTTTAATCACTTTAAATGCCCAGTGTAGAACAACCAAAAGAAAATTTAATTCAAACCTAGGGAATGAATTTTCTTTACTCAGCAAATAAATTTTAGGCACCCTGCCACAATAGCACTAACTGAGGGTGCAAATATTCAATTCGTGTAAGCATTAAGATTCACAAAGGTTAACTTACTGATCAAAGAATCATCTGTATCAGCCAGCTGGGAATACTCAGGTAGGAATCTGTCAATCACTCTTCCTGTAACTGATTCTCTGTGGGATACATATTAGTTATGATACCAGTGAGAATTACTGAATACCCTAGTGGTTAGTGTCCTTACCAGAGAGACATCAGTTCCAGCCTCTAGTCACATATTTGTAAAAATGCTTAAATATTTTGAAAGAAACTGAGGTATTCCCTCTCTTAGGAAGAGTCTCTAATCAATAAACTAAAGGCACACTTTCTCACTCAATGTCAACAATAACTTAATTACCCCAAGAAAGATAAAGGCTTCAAAAAGAGGGATTTAAAGACTCCCACTGTAGAACACTTCCTCTACATTCATCTCTACCCTCTACCCATGGTTCCATAACCAAGGAATGCTTTAATCCAAATAAAATGGAATGATAACTCTTCCTTCGTTCATATTTTGTGGAGTTGTAGATATGTTCGGTGGCTCTGCACTGAGCGATCTGTGAGTTAGCTAATGCACAGCTTGCACCTATGCTGGCAAAAAGGCTATGCTTAGCTAGTAAATCCATCTGGAATTTAGGAGATAAGCTGGGTATTCAGCTGATAAATACCATCAAAAGGCTGGTACTTCTATGCATACCCAACACTGGCCTCACTGAATATTTAAGTAATTAGGAAATTTCTCTAGGGCAAACCTAGGTGGGTGGAGTTAATAGATGGCAGCTGAGGATAGATTTATGGAGGTTTACATTTTGGGTTTAAGAGGCTGATGTAGCACATATGAAAATTTTGTTGCTCTACCCCTTGCCCTACTTCCCTCCTGGGTTAGATCCCAAGCCAGAAGGGTACCAAAGGACAGAAGATGGGAGCATGTGACAAGATACGGGCACAGAATCAGGCGGATGACAGAATGATCAAAAGAGACCTGGTTTTACACAGGAGGCAGTGCTCCCAATTCATCAGCTCTCTAATCGTCATCCCCTGTACATGAGAACAATCAAGCAAGATCAGGAGTAGCGAGGTACATGACCAGACACAGGCACTGCTAACAACATGGCTCAGGCGGTGACCTCCACTGAAATGCAGTCCCAAATGCAGGTGGAAGAGGCTCCCAGCTTCTCCCAGCCCTTTGAAATGTGGCCCAGCTGTGCACACTGTGATAAGATTAAGATATTTCTATCCCTTTCCAGACACTACTGCACTCCTTTGTTATATTTCTGGTCTAATAATTCATGAGACTTGACAGGCAATCAATCAGACAAACAGTAAAACCAAAATGCAAAAAAGCCAAAAACATCTACCAAACCTCCAGTATTCCAAACAGTTCTAATTTTAATTCATAGTTAGTCAATCGTTATTGACTCTGAAATAACAGCCAAAAGATTCCTTATTATCAGCTGTGATACCTTTAACACATACCTATTCACCTGATATGCTTATAGCATTCCTTAATTCTTATGTTCCCATACACCATTTCTGCATAGCGTTTTAATACACAGGCTCCCTCCAACTCATAGTAAAATCAAAATTGTTGTCACAGTTCAAAGTCACTTATGTCCTCCTGGCATTCGTACTTGTCTTAAAGAAATCTTGGAACTAAATAGTATGAAAATAAAAGTGGAAGTAGAAGGAAGAAAAATAACTAGCATATATATTACCTTGACTTCTGTAACTACGACAAAGAAATTATGAGAAACGCAGTGTTTTGGAATAATAGAACAGTATCCAAGGCAAAAGATCTAGGAAATCCTGAAGAAATTTCTGAGGTTTTTTTCTTCTTTTTTGTCTCCTATTAAATTCCATCCCTCACCAAAAACTCAGAACAAAAACTGCAAACCATTGTATTGGGTTTGCGTGACAAGGTTTTGGTAGCAGGAGGGTTACAGGGGTGGCTTCTGTGGGAAGATGCCAGAAGCTTCCCCTATGTCCAACAGAGCCAATGCCAGCCAGCTCCAAGACTCCAAGGCCGAGCCCATCAGCAATGGTGGTAGCACCTCTGGGATAACGTATTTAAGAAGAGGAAAAAGTTGCTGCGCAACAGCAACTGCAGACAGAGAGAGGAGTGAGAATATGCGAGGGAAACAACCCTGCAGCCACCAAGGTCAGGGAAGAAGGAGGGCGAGGAGGTGCTCCAGGCGCCGGAGCAGAGATTCCCCTGCAGCCCATGGTGAAGACCATCGTGAGGGCGGCTGTCCCCCTGCAGCCCAGGGAGGTCCATGGTGGAGCAGATATCCACCTGCAGGCCATGGAGGACCCCACACCAGAGCAGGTGGATGCCCGAAGGAGGCTGTGACGCCGTAGGAAGCCCACGCTGGAGCAGGCTCCTGGCAGGACTTTGCAGACCCGTGGAGGGAGGAGCCCACGCTGGAGCAGGTTTGCTGGCAGGGCTTGTGACCCCGCGGGGGACCCACACTGGAGCAGTCTGTTCCTGAAGGACTGCACCCTGTGGAAAGGACCCACACTGGAGCAGTTTGTGAAGAACTGTAGCCCGTGGGAAGGACTCACGTTGGAGAAGTTCATGGAGGACTGTCTCCCGTGGGAGGGACCCCACGCTGGACCAGGGGAAGAGTGTGAGGAGTCCTCCCCCTGAGGAGGAAGGAGCAGCAGAAACAACGCGTGATGAACTGACCGCAACCCCCATTCCCCATCCCCCTGCGCTGCTCTGGGGGAGGAGGTAGAGAAAATCAGGAGTCAAGTTAAGCCCCGGAAGAAGGGAGGGGTGCGGGGAAGGTGTCTTAAGATTTAGTTTTTTATTTCTCATTACCCTACTCTGATTTTGATTGGTAATAAATTAAACTTATTTCCCCAAGTCAAGTCTGTTTTGCCCGTGACAGTAATTGGTGAGAGATCTCTCCCTGTCCTTACCTCAACCCACGAGCCTTTCGTTGTATTTTCTCTCCCCTGTCCAGTTGAGGAGGGGGAGTGTTACAGTGGCTTTGGTGGGCACCTGGCATCCAGCCAGGGTCAACCCATCACCACCATTTACTCTGTTCAGTGTTTGCAAAAAAACTCCTGAGGTAGCAGCATAGACATCTTTATGGCTAATAAAATGACAGGAACTTCTAACTATGATTCAAAGTATTCTGAAATGCAACAGGCCAAACAAATTGGAAGTCAAAATGTGCCTCCACTGAAAATAAAGGAAGTCCAGAGAACTCTCTCAGATAAATTTAGCTATAATTGCAGCTATATCTGAAGTCAGGCATGGTGAATCCCATGACTATTGTCCCTGTCATACATTCATCTGGGAGAAAGAATCATAGCTAAATGACAGCTGAAATATATATACTTACTTCATTAATTTTGATTGTTGTTTTCATTCCCCAGTCATTAGTCTACATTTTTTAGAGAGAAAGTTTAGTTACAAAAGTATGCTGAATGAAGAAATACTTCAAAAGCAGCCGAATCAGGATTTAAATCAGATTATGCACTAGATTTTATGTTAAAACTGCATTATTAGCATCTTTCCAATTCCACAAGTGTAAATAAGCCTTATTATTACAATCACACCCTGCACTTTGTAATGTGTTATCTTCACTTCTGTGGCGTGTATAAATAATCATTGGAGGTATATCAGCATCACAAAATTTGTCATAATAAAAGGTACCATAAAAGTTCAATGATTTAATTTACAGGTAGGAAACTAATTCAACGTTGTATAGTTTGTTTCATCCAAGAAGCTCAACTTCAGATGAATATTCTCTGAAAATTATAATTCAAAACAGGTTCTTATTTTTAAACTGAATTACTACCTTCCATCTTCAAACCAAAAACCAGAGGCCTGAAACAATTTCTTCATGCCCCCACAATTCTTTACTTATTTTTCTAGAGTAGAGATGAAATCTCTTCTTTAGTAAAGATGAGCAAAGCCTGTGCATTTCCTGTGTATAAACTTCATGGTCACAGACTTACCTCACTAGGGATTGTTGAATCCTATTACCATGGTCTTTTGAATAGAGAAAAATATATTAATTTCAGGAAACCATCTGTTTTCCTATGATAAACCTCATTTTCTCCATGGAGCTGGAATTGGAAACTTAACTCTGGTAAATTATTTTATAAATACTGCAGTAGTAAATGATGCGAGGGTTGCAATTCCTTTAGGTTTCATGATAGATCATTCCTGCTTAACATTTTAACTGTTTTGCTGTTAAGCAAACGGAAGTAGGAAACTAACTATATTTCCAAGGGTGAATATCTCTCAGGACTTCCAGAAGTAGAATCGTTAACACATCTGCGTATCACTGTGTACCATAAACAAAATACAAAACACTTAAAAGAAGTATATTTTAAAGGAAAGTATTCACTGAAAGGAAAAATGAACTCAATCAAAGTACCTTCATGAAAAAACCACCATACAGCATTTGTGGCATTATTCTAAGCCCAATCAAACAACTTTTGGCTAGCTATGGAGATACTGTTTTCAAATTGAACCTGCAATTCTGTACGTTTATCTGTTACTCACATTTTCTGTAGATAAACCTGAATCATTTCACTTACTAGGAAGATAAAGCTCCTGGAGAAGAGGTGATCACATAAGAATGCCTTGAAAGAATAACTGAAAACCAAGGGCACCTTAGGGAGAGAAGGCAGAATGGAATTACCTACACTGAAAAATTAGTGTGGGACTGAGATTTTCTGCTATAGCTGAAGATAAGCATATTCAATTCTTTCAGAGTATCTAAATTCTCTCTGGTTTACTGTTCAATCTGAAGTAAAATGTTATTGCTCAAACCCTTTTTGTTATTTGTTATCCCCAAACACGATGGGAGAAGAAATTTTAATTTTATTTATGTATTTTACAGCTTTTGTCAATGCCATAGTCTTTCTTGTATTTCATTACTATCGCCAAAAAATAAATTTTTCCAGGGGAAAATTTACTGTTTTGATAGAAGCAGAATCAGTGTGAACATAGTCAGTAAATAAAACTGTTAATGTGTAGTTGCATGACTGTATTTGAAAAAATGCAAATGTTGTAAGTAAAAGGTACAAAGAAGTCATAAAGATTGGGAAGCTGATGATTAAACACTCTTAGAAGGAAATTTGTTCTGGGAATGCTACTTATACGCACCTGAATGGCAACAGTTGCACTTATTGCGCTTGCTGTTTGTTGATAAATTTCAACTTCTACATGCAACTGCTTTATGGATACTTCTAAAAGTTGCCCAATTTTTAATCTCTTATCAAGCACATCTTTTGTTATCAGGGTCCCAAGCAATTTCTATAGGTTGACTAGAACGCAAAAGATTTAATAATTTTCTTCCTAAAAAAAAAAAAAAGAATTAAAAAGCATAACATTTGTACTAGAACACATAGCAACTCCTCCAGAATTTGTAAAGCATTTCCAGAACATTGCATTATTGGAAAAAAATAATTCTACGGAAGTGCACAAAAGCACAGCAAAAATAAACACGACTTAGCAGAAGTCTTCGAATAGTGGGAAACATGAGCAGCAATGCGAGAAGTTGTTCACAGGCTTTCTTTAATCCAAACAGCCTTGCTAAAGCCAACTGAATCTATCTCTAGCACTGTAGATAGATTATTTGCCCAGTCCGTAGGTGGTTCAATACCTATAGTGGCTCTAATACACGTATACTGCATTCTTGTGTGACAGTATGGCAATAAGTGTTAGAAACCACAAATATTTGAGGACGTTAATTGAACAGGCTATACCCTTGAGATGGCTCTGAGCACTCTTGTTTGGCAGATTTACGTACACAGAAAATAACCCGTACTTGGTAAACTCTGAAGTCAGCAATGCCAAGTTTCTCCAAGGTGTGGTGAGTTGGGTTGGGGGGGGTGTGGTTGTTTGGGTTTTGTTTGATTTTTTTGTTTTAAATCGTCCTCAAATGTAAGCAGCTATCTGGATTAGGCAGACTTTCTTTGGTAGCTCTGCAAAGATATCTCCTCTCTTCAGTAGTAAGATGCATTGAGCATGGATTCTGTAAAGATTTTCCCTGTTCCTTCTCCTCCTTCTGTCAGTCACATGTTATGACAAGCACCATTTAATTAGAAGTGTGTGTGGTTCAATAATTGGTTTAAGACTTTGACTTTTGTGTTTGCAGGGATTAGAGTCTTAGGCAAAGCAAACAACCTTTTCCAGTTTGTAACCATTTGCACCCATCTTGTTCATGCTGCTTTGTGAGTCATTTTAAGAAGTTATTTCTCCAGACAGGTGTAATTCAGTAAGACTTTCTCAGCTGGAAGCCAGAGAACTTAGGTGTCCCAGTCAAATCCTAATGGGAAATTATATTCTACTTATTTAATGCTCCTTCTTAGTATATGTTATCCTGCAGAAACTACAGTATTCTTCCCCCTTCCTCATGATCTGTTGTGCTGCTATTTGGTATTAAACATCTCTTCTTGTACATCTCAAAAAAATGCCTAAGTTTCAGTAGAAAATATCTAGTGAAGAAAGCACACTAACAAGTTGCAGGACTATCTGCACTTAGCATGGTCTTTGCTTAATATTAATTTCTATCATTTCGGATGCACAAAGGTGCTAAAAGGTGGGATTACCAAAGGATGCTCACTGTTAAAATGTCTTTCACTGATCCAAGGTCACATTTCTTTTCTCATTTTAACAACTCAGTGTAGGAACTGTTGTAAAGCCGACTTGCTTGCTTTTCTTATTGATACTCTAGATATGTAGTTAGGTTCATGATTTCTTTTTCCTTCACAAATACATTTTGAAAGAACAAAAATATACGGTTGTTTGGCATCCCTCATTTTCGAGGGCATTATTATCCATCAGCATTGATAAAACTGCTTCCTCATATACTTTTCAAAACATAGTAATTTATGTGAATAAAATTTCATTTATTTCTCCTCACTATTTGAGAATACTTCCCAAATAATACTTGAGATACCTTCTCAGACAACTTCATGTCTGACATTTCCTTTCCTGCATTTTCTTTCAGTTCTGCATTGAAGACGTGTGTTTGGATAACACACCTTGACATTAACCTCTGATGGGCAATTTATTAAATGTGTTTGCTAAGAAGGTTTGCTATGAAGGAGTAATTGCAATTGTGTGTTACTGTCTGTCTTATTTTCATATTTAGCAAACGAGATTAGAATGAAGAGCATTAGAATACATTAATTACTTTCCTTGTCCTGTTCAAGAGATCTTTGTCTCTCTGGGCTTCTGCAAAATTTCCATCAGTCTAAGTTCATTAAAATTCATGCATGTGCCTTTACGTGTAGCTCCAGTGGCAGGTAGAGTTCATCAGAAAGTTATCTGAAAGCCTAAATTCATTCAAATGTTATTCACTGATAAACAAGGCACTATCATTTATGTTCTTTAAGCTAGAGAAAAGTCTTATTTAAAAAAAAAAAAAAGTTGCCTGAAGTGAATTTTGTGGAAAGTTGTCTAGAACAGAACAAGGTATTGCAAAGGACAGAGGTTGTACTTTATCTTCCATTAATTAGAATTGCATTTCTCTGCCCCAGTTAGAAAATAATTTAGGCACTTAATTGAAGATAGTTCTATGGAAGAAGCCATCCAAATTTTCAATCACAGGGCTACAGATGTGCAACCTGCCTCACCAATTCTGAAAGCTCCACTGTGTTCATCACGCAGCAACTCTGTGAGGACTGCAAAACTGCAGGTCACTCATGTAATTACATGCTTTGAGTCTCTTCTCTTTCTTTGGTGTCCCGTGTCCGCCCCCGCCCCCAATTAATGCTGTTCTTATATGTGAGTGGTTCTGTGGTTTTGTTTAAATCCAAAATCCCTCCCTCCCTCCACAAAGTGCATCAGTATGAAAAAGTGTAGTTCTTGCCAGTAGTCGCACCCTAGTTTTAGGTAGAATGTCTTCTGGTGAATGGTAAACTATCATAAAAATTACGCGGCAAAGAAATGACAAAATATGAAACCCTTGGATCATTGACAACTTTATGCTAATCTTTTCGTATTCAGCTTGACATTCATAATGGAATGAAGCTGCGTCAGAGAAAGTTCAGATTGGACATTAGGAAAAGGTTCTTCCCTGAGAGATTGGTTGGTCACTGGAACAGGCTCCCCAGGGAGTGGTCGTGGCACCAAGCCTGTCAGAGTTCACGGAGTGTCTGGGCAATGCTCTTAGTCATATGGTTTAGTTTTAGGTAGTCCTACGAGGAGCAGGGAGTTGGACTCGATGATCCTTATGGGTCCCTTCCAACTCAAGATATTCTATGACTCTATGATTCTCATAGTAAAAACTTCTAAAAGTTACACAGCCTCTTCTACTAGTGGATGTGTCTTATGACATTGCTGAAGAGATATACAAGTTTGTTATTATTTCTTTTTTTTTCCTTAATTGGCTCAATCCATCCCTCATAAAATTCTACTTTGCTGAACTCTTGGTGTTATTCCTTTGGGTCATTCTGAAGAGCATTCACACCTTTCTAACTTCTTGTGAAAAAACTGGCCAATTGATCAAAACATCTGGGCAACCCTTCACATTTTGGGAGGCTTTGTAACTTTCATTGCTCATTTACTGTTTTACACTGTAATTTCAATCACTTCTAATTCCTTTGGCCTGTTTGAGTGTTAAGCAAAAGAACAACAAAGTTCCTCCACTGACAGAGATCTATACTGGTTAAACAGAGTCAGCCATGCAATATTCATTTACCACTTCACTGTTCTTGCATTTACCAACTACTTATTTGTTACTGCATGATTTATTAATATAATTTCTGTCATATAAACAGTATGAATCATTTAAACTACAGCAGACACCACTAATAGGGAACCATCTCATTATCTGATTGTGCAAAAATGGGTGAAGCTAGCCTTCTGACAGAAAATATCTCCAAGAGCCAATCATTATCTGGCCAGACCCTGGCCATGTTTCAGACTAAAATACTCATTTGGAAATTTTTATAAAAGACATAATATAAACTTACAGACACAACTTATATGCATGTATATATCATAATACAAAGAAGTGTACACTATAATTTAGGCAATCTGAAGCATTTGAAAAA
>WAAD01009686.1:14044-92510 GCA_013389945.1 Fregata magnificens | reverse complement strand
CCTTTAAGCTAGGAATATTGCAGATCAAATCTGAGTTTTCAGTCTAAGGCGGTCACCTTTTAATGGCACATGTAAGCTTGTTCTCAAATATCTGAGAAGCTAAAGTTGGCTTTTACTTGCAGCTGGATTTCCTAATCTGTCCAGATGATAAAACTCTTTTCTTAGATTATTTGAATGAACTGTAGGTAGCTGCCATTTTCTGTACCTGCAAGAAATTTTCTTGAGCTGCCTTGCAGTCGTGTAAATGAAGCAGTCATCTCTGTTGCTGTTTTGAATCCCAGCACTCTTGTGTTTACAGCAGTCCCCTGCTTTGGCATTGTGCTTGAGCGGTTGCTGTTGACAGGCAGCCTCAGAGGTGATGAGCTGTATTGCAGAGTAGCTTCTTGAGAGTTGGACTGGTGGTCCCGAGGGTAAGTGGTATATAACATGATAGGAGGAAACTGCTCTTCAGTGAAACAAAGTGGGCTTTAAGATGCTAGTTTTGTCATTGAAGCTGTAAACATCTTCCAGTAAAAGACAGCATGGTTTGTGGTCATTTAAAGTTGTCCTCGGTTTTCAGATTTGATGGTTTTGCCTGAAGAATTTGAAGCCGTCAGAGAAAAAGTTAGGTCATAGTAATCAGATTCTATTTTTTTCAGTTTGTTTGATTTCTGGGGGTGGCGAAAAAAAAGTCAAGTTTTCACTTTTGAACCAATTCTTGCTTTTCATCTATGCCTGAGTAAGTTGCAACAGGAGGCTGTAACTTTTAGATGCCTCTCCACACAAACACCATGTTGGATATTCCATTAGGAGTGGTTGTCGGTACTATTTATGAAAATGCATGGTTAGTACTGAGGATCAGATAAATCGCTTGAAATCTGCTTTGAATGTTCTTACATGTTTTAGTGCTAACCAGATCGGCAAAAAGCTGTTATGGCACCACACATGCTTCTGACTTTTATCTGCCTGGTGAAGGTGGTCCCTTGTTTGAGAGTTGGTGCTTATAGAGTTTTAAAACTTGGGAAAATTTGGGATGGAATGTGGAGGTTTTTCTGCTAGAGGTAATGAGTTTAAAAAAAAAAATCAGTAGCAATTGAAAAATGCTGCTATTACATGGCTGTCTAGTTGTCTGTGTGAAATAAGCTGGTGGCATCTGTCCAGTTGCAGGCAGATGTCCACATCACAAATCATCAGACCCTTATATACAGCAGAGAAAATCAGCCCACGCTCTTTCAGTTCAAGCTGGGAGAGAGGGCTACAGTGAAGAAAATTTGCACTTACCTTCTCCGTTCCATCTGCATTTAGAAAAGAAAAATATACATCTCTTTCCAGAGCACTGCTCCAGCATCATTGAGTAGGAGCAAATTCCCTTTCAGGAAAGCATAACTGAAAAGTACTGGAATGAGAAATTTGTTGAGACAGATGTGTTCTTGTATGGACCAAGTATTTTTCTTTGAATAATCTAGTGGAACTTGCTGTTGTGCACAGAGATTCTCCTGGCTAATAGGTAGCTAGCTGGTGGGTTTTGTAGGCTCAGTTTGGGATGATGGACGTACAAAAGGCACTGTTATGTTACACTTTGGTCCCTGCTACTGCCCTTAATTTTGACATGCCGTTGTAAAACTCTTTAGTTTTCATATATAAGTAGGTGCTAGATTAAGTGGTTAGCTAATCGATATCTTTGTTCCAGTAACAAAACCATGGTCTCTTTCAGCACTTCTCCGTTTACGGCTCTGTATGCTGTTTATGGCAGTAATGGCAAACCTTTTCAGTGTGTCTGCCAAATTTATTTTAAAGATTATGGTGTTTGGTGCCAACCCTAATCTCGCTTGGTGCCAAACTTGGCTCCAGCAGCAGTAGCTCTACATTGTTAGTCTTGTGCAACAGTTGCATTACATCATGGTGAAAGGAGGAAAAGGGATTTTAAAAATTCCAGTTATTCAAATGCAATAGTCACAGGGGGGAAAACAAGACGGGAAACAAAACTCCTGCAGTTCAAATGTCAGTGTCCCTCTGTACTTTGGTAAGTCATTTGAGGCCTGTTGAATATCATAAAATGGCACTTTCAGGAAGTGTTTTTCTTTATCAGATCAGACTTTGCAAAGGAAAATGAGGACATTTGTGTGAATGGCATTGGGTTGGTGCATTTGTCATTTGGTATCTTCACTTCCATGCTGCTCTGTGGTGCATCAGGGACTGGACGGCAGGATCTCTGCAAAGGTGCTCTGTAACTCTTCCTTGTTTGATAATATCCTCTGGTCATCCCTGTAAAATCCCTTCCCTCTGTCTTGAAAATAAACCTGATGCTAACAGCTTTGGGATCTTGGGTCCAGGTTAGCTTTCGCCCGGGCTTAAAGGAAAAGCTTCAGCCTATTGTCACACCAAAACTCTTGGGAAATCAGACCTCAGCCCACCTGAACCCCCAAAGTGAATCAAGCTGTCCCATTTGTTATTTCTATGTTGTTATTTTAGTCTGACTTTCAAATATTCACGGAAAGAAAATATTAATGGAATAAATATCAAGGAAAACACCATGTGACCATTTGCTTTGAGTAAACTCCTTCTCCCCTTGGCTATTTCCACACTATTAATTGGCATGAGTGACAAATCAAAGTGCAGTTGTTGCTCAAGCATTGCTTTTGATTAGTTGTGTGGGTTTTTTTCTCCTAACATCCCCAAGATATGCAACAATTAGATTGTGTTACTTTGCTCGCGGCTGTTGTACTGTAGCTCTTTAAAATGAGAAGTCTGCTCCGCTTAACTTTTATCTATAAACTATGACCATCAGCCTGTCTCCTGATTCAGAATATCCCTTTTGAACCTTCTAGTGAGAGATACAGGAACAAAAAAAATTTACAATTTGTTATTCCTACTGATGAAGTAACCAACTTTCACTACAGAAATAATATTTACCAGCAGAGTAACTCCTACACATTTCACACAGATTCTTGAAGACCTTAATCTAAACAATAACTTTTTTTTTTTTTAAAAGCATAGGAGGAGCTCAGTACTGTAAAAATGCATATCTGGTATGCATACATAGTTGCCAGTAATGACAGCACAAACCTTTCTGCATTTGTATGGGCAGATGAAAACCTAGCACTTGCACATGCAGATAACCAAGTTCCAGTAACCAAGAGTTACTGGGGTGCAGAACTGCTTGCTCTCAAGTTAAATAAACCTTTAACAGCCGTATAATAGGGAATGGACAAAGGAGATGTGCTGTGTATGGCCAATGAGGTAGTGTCGGAGCTGGGAATGAAAACCTTTGACTTCCTGGCTGTAACCTCTAGAAAACATTTTCTTCTTCAGATAAATTATTTGAGATTAATAATCATTATTAATAATGACATTTGATTTTTATTTTATTAAGAGTCAAAAGAGGGGAAGAAGACAGTTTTAATTATATCAGTGAACAAGGGGAGGGAAGGATAACTTCTTGTAGTTTAGCTGAGTGATAGCCTCTCTTCCAGGACCACCCCCTGCTCTTTTCAAACGAAAAGAAAGGCTTGTGACTAGTGAATGTTAGAAGCTTATAAATTTGATTTATTAAGCACAGTATTTACTAAATCCAGATCGGTAACCTGACTTACTTCAAATCAAAACAGGGAAAGTATATCAGAGTACAGTTGGATTTCATAATTCAGGAGCAAATCAGCTGTACATTCAGGCCATGCACCTGGAAAGCAGCTTCAGGTTAAGTGGTAATGAACAAGCACCAGCATTCATAGTCCTCTTCATAGCAACTGCATTAGTGCTGTACAAGCTTTGCCTACTGCATTTATGAAGAAGAGTGTGTTAAGCAGGATCTAAAGGAGGGATGCAGCTCTTTTTACATTATTAGGCTTAACTAGTTTGTCTCAACATGTTTGAAGATGATCCAGCCAGAAATTCACTGTTGATCACAGAATGGTCTAAACTTTGTGAACCCGGTAATTCCATAAAACTTAGCACTAATAGAGCAGTTTTATTTGGAAACCTCATAGGCTTATCACCATCATTCCTGTCTTATCGGTAAGGAGAGCAAGGCAGGAGGGTTGAAGGGCTGCTTTCCCTAGCAAGAGCATACGGGCCTCTTGACTTTGGTATTAAATGTGGTGTCCCAATTTTGCAGAAGTGGGACAAGAGAATCCTTCCCACCCGCATAGTGTTGAGTTTCAGGGTGAATCCATTGCCCTGGCAGGCAAACTGCCCTCAGACCAGGTAGCAGGGCTTGCGTCCCATGGCTGCCACAGACATGCTCAATCAGCAGTTACTTGGGAACCACAAGTTCTGATTTAGTGATGCTTTAATTAAGACTACAGCAAGGAAAATCCAAAATAAAAAAGAAAAAGCCAACCCCCTCTCCCCCTGCCCTGAAAACCCTAACCCAAAAATCTATCAGGCGAAGAAAAGCAATTAGGGAATCCAGCTTTGGGGGAGGTTAGAGTTTTTGTTCTCCCTCATGTGTAGTAATGGACTACCACAAAGATGTTTGGGGGTTTTTTTAAATATGAGGAGCTGAGAGATGATTGGGAGCCTGCTTAAATTCCATACTATGAGACCAAGCCAAAGCAGTACAGGGTTTTCAGACACATTGTTAAATTATATTATACTTCAGTTTCTTAAGAAAGTGTCTTCAGTTCTAGAGAGACCACAAACTTTGTCGCGTTTCCTTCTGGTCTGTAGGGCATCAATTGCATTTAAGACAATGAGGCTGGCATTTGTGTTTTCCCTCATCAAGATACTTCAGGAATAGGTGAAACAGTGCACTAAAGATATAAAACATGAGACATTCGTTGCTGCTGAATCCCTGAGAATGATTTTCCTTGGTTTATTCCTGCAGACAGATGAGATAGTCTTCCCTTCCCTCACTGGGGGCGGGAGGGGGAGAGAAGAGAGTCCCAAAGAAAGAAAGATGCTTTCAACCTTCTGCATGTACAACAGACCTTCCTCTTTGCTGTCTTCTCTGGTCAGAGAAAGTCTGACTTAGGGGATTTGACCAAGGAGAGAGTACGTCATTCTCACTCCAGCCTCACCTGTACTGCTATGCTAGACTTTTCCCTCACATCCAAGGTCCTTTTCCCAACTTATATTTCATAGTTCTTTTCCCATAGCTCTTTTTGAATTATTATTCCCTGAATGCTACTCCTTTACAGGCTGAGAATGGAGGTGCTGACACAGGCCTGTTATAAAGGGGCAGCCTTACCTTTCTCACTGGGTTGTTGGAGCCATTGCAGAACTCTGACAGGTTTAAGGAGTAAATCAAAAGGGTGAAGAAACTCTCATAGTCTGGGAATGGAGAGCTTTTGGACCAAAAATGAGTGAGAGAACCTGCGCTGAAGGACAGTTCTCGTGCCTCACCTCCTTCTTGGCTGTCTCATGTTCAAGAAGGTCATTATTCATCGGCATGGATATTGATACTACAGTGGTGTAATGGATTTCACCTGAAGATTTCAGAGCACTTTCCAGTCCCTAAAAAGGACTTAATTGGCAGTTTATACTGTATTTCCCATTTTTACAGAGGCCTTAATGTAGTCCTGAGAAACTTGCCCAATCTGTTAGTGACAGAGCTTGGGAGCAAAACTAGAATTGCAGTTCTTGGTTTTCTCCTTCAACAACTACGCACAGTTCTCCCTAGTTGGTGTCAGACCCAGCCGTGTGACAACATGCACCTTTATACTGCCCCACATTGTTGTTTGTAGGGGCAGCTGCCAGCCATACAGCATCTAAGGCCCCAGTGCACATGGGCAGTTGAGGCTGCCTACGACATCCCTCTGGCAGGGGTTGGTCAGGGCCTTCTGGATTATCCAGTCTGTCTTGTTTTCCCTGGATCACGCACATGATGTAGCTGCAAAGGTGAATATGTCTGGTGAAGATATTCAGGCCAGCACAAACTGTGGGTCAATGCATGCTTGGCTCATACCATGGTTAGCAGAGGTCCATATCTCCTTCTATCTGGTCATGAAATTATGTTTTTGTGGGACAATTTTTGCAGCATCTTGCCTGTGGACAATGTGGATGCTAATGTGCTCAAGACACCCAAGCACATTTTTCTAAAATCTCCTGCTGTTGATGTAGTGGTAGTAGTAGTGCTGAGTCTGACGTGGTCCGGTCACAGGGGATAAAACAAAGTGCTTTCCATATTGGAAGAACTTGGTAGAAGCCGCTTTGTGTTACTTCAAGGTAAGCTGCAGCCCTAGGGAAAATTGTATATGTATATTTTTTGTTATTGCTGTTGATTTAGTACAGCAGTTCCTGGAGGTCCCACTGAGAGTAGGACACCATTGCACTGGTCGATGCTTCACGTGTACAGAAGAGGAACGCTTGTCTTGCAGTCTCTGTAGGGAAGGCACGCAAAAGTCAGAAAGCACAGTGGTGGCACAAAGGACTTGCCTAGGGATTAGCTGAATTACCAGGGGCAGAGTGGGGAGAAAACTCCAGGTTTCCTGAGTCTCAGACCAGGGCTTGATCTGCTATTTCTCTGCGGCAGAAGTAATTTGTTCTCACTGTGTCCTCTGGGAGGACTGTGAGCACCACCCTTTCCTGCACACAATTACCTATGGATTTTATTAAGAGTTTTACTTCTCAACTGTTGTGGGCAAGTGTTTTCTGGTACGTTCATTTTTCTGTGGAAACTTCATGAATGATGCATTGCTACCCTTTGAATCAGGAGTTCTTCCTAGGATCTGGCTGGTATAAATGTTTATGGGTAACTATGCACATTTAAATCCACAACAACATGAAGCCATCCATCTGTGGAGAAAGACAGCTGCCGGCGCTCCCTGCAGC
Organism: Fregata magnificens; assembly: GCA_013389945.1. Classification (NCBI taxonomy): domain Eukaryota; kingdom Metazoa; phylum Chordata; class Aves; order Suliformes; family Fregatidae; genus Fregata; species Fregata magnificens. The sequence continues at coordinate 85,760 of WAAD01009686.1, read as the reverse complement.
CAGCGTTCCTCTCCCCAAGGTAAAGCCGTCCGGCACTAAACTTCCTGGAAAATGTTTCCCCTTGGCACTCATTCCAGCTAATGGCCAACTTTCACTGCGTGAAACCATCTTTGTTTCTCCTGGTGTTAAGAAACTATCCAGCTCCTTTCTTCCTTCCCTTGACTGCTGAGTAGCAGAAGGAAAAATGAAGTTGCTACTAACGTTCAGCTCAAACCGAAACAGAGTGAAAGGCTCCTGAGTGGGACACGTGGCTCGAAACAAGTTGTGTTTGCGGTGAGAGAATTAATGTTGCCCCATAACTCATGGATGTGTTCAGCCAGCGGTCATAGCTGCAGTAGCAGCTCTCTGCTACTTCAGACCTGTCTGGCGATTGCTTTTGTGTGTTGTTTGCATGGTGCTTTCTCTCCTGAGCCCTCTGCAACTCGTGATGACTTCTTTGACTTGTCCTGCTGCACTGAATATAGTTTTGCAGAGGTTATTACCTGCTGCATTGAATATATAGCTTTACACAAATTATTACCTGAAAACAGGTTCTCTCATGCCATGCTGCAACTTGGCCACTGGAGTCTGGGCAGGTGTACCCAAAGCTTCATGGGTGTGAAAGGAAAGCTCTGTTTTCCACTTGTGATTTTTCACTGCTTTTTGAAGCAGATGTTCTTCTGTGATATTTAGTGCTTTATTGTCTGAATTTCATCTTGCTGTGGTAGAGGTGAAGTAGTTTGTGGCTGCTTAATTTTGCTTGTGTAATTGCTTTACGTTACAATGTATCAATATGAATGTTTTATGAAATAAGGCCCCAGTTCTGCAAACACATGCACCAGTGTTCACTCCTGAGAATGAATGTTGCTAAGACTGGAGTTTCATGTCCAAACACAGATGCTACTCCTTCCTCACCGTGGCATGTGTAAAGCAGAAAACTCAGTGAGGGGGGGAAAAAAGCCCAAAAACCAACAAACCAAAAATCAGGTTCAAACCTTTCTGGAAAGAAGTGATTAAAAAAAAAAATAGAGAGAGGAAACAGTATAAAAGTACTAGCCTCAGTCCCATGGTGGCAAACATGGAGGTGAGCCACTAGCATGGATGTTGGGGAGCATGCTCAGAGGAGGGTTGTGGGCAACAGAAAGAATCTTTCATGTCTTTCTGAGATGGCAGCTTCATGGCTGGAAAAGTTTGACATTTTAAGAAACAAGTATGATGATTTCAGCATTTCTCTTATTTACTGACCAGTGTTGTTGAAAACATTCTGATATATTCTTACAGATTTGACAGAAATTACTATTCTGGTTGCGACCTATTCGGGTTTCCCTTTTGTTTTGCTTCCCCCTGTGAATTAGCCATGTGCCTGCTAAAGGCCCTGCAAAATACAGTGAAAAGGGATGTCAGAACATCCAAGTTTTTCCTCATTCCGTGTCAGAATTGTGCTGCTTTTAGTGCAGTTAAATCTATATTTTTTCTGCAATTGCATGTCGATTAGCTCCTGCAGTAGCAGCAGGCAGAGTAACTGCTTTCATCTGTTCTTGCGTGGAGCATGGGGTGCATGGGGGAGCGCACTGCTGCCCGCACCCATCCATTCTGTGGTCCCATCCCACAAACCCCACACCTCTGCTGATTCTGAGTACTGCAGAATTTGTGGAAGGAGTTATTTTATTTGTTTCCTTTTGGCCTTCTTCTCTCTGGGGGTTATTGTTCAAGAATTGTAGATGACGTTCTCAGAGCTACTTTTCCTGTAAATTTCAAAGCGAGATGAAATCAGTGACTTGACATAAAAGTAACAGGTAGGCTACAAGACAAAACACATTCTTGCACACTCCTGTAACAGAACCCAGATGATTTCAGCATGAATATCTAAGTTATCAGCTGTTATTTCCTCATTCCAAATCTCATAGTTTTTCTTAAATCATATTTTTGTGATTTACATTTAAATGAGTTTTTAGCCCTTGTGATTCTGAAGAGAAGGGATAAAAAGCATAGTTCTTCTGAGTGAAAAGAGGTGCCTCAGTAGTGACAAACAAGTCTCATGAGCTGGACCCGACAGTACCTGGTTTGTGAAGCCCTGTCTTTGAAGGCAGTTGTTTTGTGTTGTGGGCCATGATTCTGCAGCTGGAGCTGCTAGGGTGGTTTTCTGCAGTCGCATGCAGCCCTGGTGTGCTTGGGGGTTCTGATTAAGAAGAGGTGTAATGGAATTAAAAAGCTTGTGAATGTCAAAGAGAAATGTGGAAACTGAAAGAGATTATATATGTACGTTTGTGTGTATGCATATATATGTATGTATATACATACAATTTTATTTTTCAAATGACTGTAGGCTATAAGCTCGTAGCGTTTCTTTACCAACTTTAGTCTGTTCTGTGGGGTACTTGATTGTCTGCAATAAGACACGTGAGTAATTTTATTCTTTGGCAAATAATAAGATCTTTTACAAATGTTGCTCTATTTAGCAAACAGGTTCAATAGACCAAAAAAAAGGCATTCTGAAAAATTCAACTTTCTCATTTGGACTTATTCTAAGGGAAATACTAGTGTTAAAATTAATTTTAAAACGCCCAGAGACTCAAAGCAATTATATAATGTATTTGCTGGTTAGGCTGCCAGATTGAAAGTCTGTGGTGCAAATCCCATCATTAGCTCACTTAGAATTTTCAGGCTACCTTTCAGGCTGTGCCTTCGTAACAAACAGTGAAGGTAGCTCGACTTGTTTGTTTTTATGTGCCCTGAATCCCCTTTACCTTGGACTGCTCAACCAAAAAATGCTGATGCTTCCCCTGGTCTATCTTCCTTCAATCTCTTCCCGAGTTAATTGCAGGAAGTGCACGGGGGGATCACAACCCAGCCCAGCTCTCCTCTTTCTTTTCGGTATTGCTCTGTATCTGCAACGTGGGGATCAGAGAAAGAGCACGTGGAGAAGGGAGTAGTGAAGCCTTGCTAGGAGTAGGAAGAATATTTATTTATATGAAGACAGCCTGCTTTTTTTAAATCAACGGGTCTGAGACAAGAAAGAAACAGCATGTTAAAAAAAAAAAAAAAAAGTCATTGAAAAGCAGTCTAGAATAGCAGGTGATGAAGCCTGGTGAAGCAAGCCAACACTTCCGGAAATTCAGGACTTCCAGGGAAACAAGGCATGCAATTATTTTTGCCAGTCCCAAGCACTCAAAAACCTTAAGGCAGGCTTTCCTCAAGAAAAAAATTCATGAGACAGGTTTTTTCATCTGTATTTTACTGTCTGGTACATTAAGACAGAAAACTTCCAGTGAAAGTAAAATTTTGATCAAAAAAAAAAAAAACCAAAACAAAACAAAACAAAAAAAACGTGGGGAAGGATTTTAAAGCTGTTGGAATACTTTGGATATTTTTAAACAATAGTGGTTTCAGAAGTGGACCAGAAATGGTCTATTTTGTTATTTTCTCAGTTATTTTTCTTAAAATTGTTTAGAATTAACACATTTTAAAAAGAAAAAGGAATTTGAAAATCTTAATGTAAACCCAAACCAACTTTTTTTTAATGTGAAGTGATTATTTAATGTGAAGTGATGATTTAATCATCTTAGATGTACACAGAATTAATATGGAAAAGGATGGGCTGTTTTTCTTTGTGAAAAGTTTTATATTTGACTGCTAAATTAACAAACCTATTTGTGATCCAGGTCTTATTTGGGTGCTTGTGCTCTTATTTCAAGTTTTGGGGTTGTTGGTTTTGTGTTGGTTTTTTTGCTTAAACAGAAGCAGTACGTGTGTACCTCTTTTACTTTGTTAGGGTTTTTGTAGCTTTTTTTAACATAACCTTATGGCCAGCTATGCCAATGCTGGACTCAACAAAAGATGAATGTTTTGGAAGACGAACAGTAAGATTTAAAAAGTGGGTGACAATACGTGCACATGGGAAGTGATGAGGGGGTGCGAAGAGGCACAGCTTGATACCGCTGTGCTCGAGCCAGGGAGGGCTTGGGTGTCCCTGCGTAATCCGTGTGCAGCCTCTGCCCAGCTTTCTCTGAGGCACATAAAGGCACTGCTCAGATGGGGCTTTCTCCCCAGCTTTTTCAGACAGCAAGTGGCATCCTGCTTCAGTTGAAATGAAGATTTTCCTTGCTGTGGGCTAGAGTTTAGCCGATACACCTCCCAGCTCCTCCATCTCCCCCATTTATTTTTTCTTATCTCTCATACTTGACTCAATCCGATCAGCAGTTGCAAGAAGGGTTAGCTGTGTGCCTGTCATCTGGAGCAGCCTCACTACCACCTCATTTAATTTCTGATTTCAGCCTGATGTGCTTTGTCCCTTGCCTATTTATCACAACTTTTCTATCGTTCCTCTTGGTTTAATCCTTAGCCTGAGATATTCTGTGCTGGAGAATAATGCAACTATGTACCCCCAAGCCCAGATGCTGTGCTACAAGCCGTACTATTATGAGTCCTCTTACTTTTTGTGTCTGGAATGGGCAGGGCAATGATAAATCCAGACAAGTACTGCCGCTTTTATTGTCCGATTACGTCAGCGAAAGGCAGCTCTGAGGAATATAAACAGCCTGAGGCACACTGCCCTGCAGGTCACCTTGAAAGGATATCTTGTCATTGCGGCTGTACTGTCAGTCTTGTACATGAGCATTTATGCCAGCTCAGGTTTAACTTTATGCCTGTTCAGGCTTTTCCTGCATATATCTATCAGATGTACTTGTGGATGAGCTAAGATTCATTATAAAAGAGAAAACAGTGTCGTGGTTTTCACCTGCTGAAGCATTTTTGAGTTCTCAAAATGTAAGGAACAAAGGATCTATTATAGATGGAGAGAAAATGTCCTAACAGTGTGAGGAGGAAAGTACTGACAGAGGAAATGAAATTCCTTTCCTCTGCTTTTGAAATGTGTGGATGGAAGTAGCCAAAATCTTCAGTATGGGAGATTCCCTATTATTATACCACCTGGAAGGTGGCTGCAAGATAATAGCGTTTTCCCTGCTTATGAATGATTCCTTTTTTTGTGCAGGAGCGGAGTAAAATGGGGAGCATAATTTTGCAAGCAGTTAGTCCTGGCAAAGCTGGCTAAGCTGCCATGATTCCCAAGGAATTAAAACAGTAGAAGTCTTAATTCCTAAGGAAAATTAATGAGACATAGCAGGTGCTTTGGAAAATTTTACGTGGAAAAAAATTACAACAAATCTCATATTTCTTAGGAATGAAGACAAGCTTTTTAGGATTGGGGTTTGGTTTTGTTTGTTTTCTTTGAATCAGAGATTGAGAAAGCCATCTTCACACTTTTTTTGCAGTTACCTTTTAGTAATTCATTTACGAAACAAAGTGGGGAATCAGACTGTCTTCTTTTTTTATGATGAGTAGCACTGGAGTCATAAAGTTGCAGATTTCTGCTTAGTAATCTGCACCATTTTTTGAGGAGAATAAAGGTGAAAGCAGTTGATCAAGTAATAAAAACCAGATAAAGTCATGAAAGCAAGACAAAAATGTTACTCTTGCAATTAGGCTGCAATCTCTGTCTCTACTCCTCCCCTTCCCAGCAAAGCTAAAAGCAGAGGACTTGGCTTGTACCACTCCTGCCTAGGGCTCTGTGTTGGCATATGTGTATGTTTAGGAAGATCTAGTGGTTTAAGCTTGTATTTGGCCTCTAGCCAGATACAAGTAAAAATTCTTGAGAAGATCATTCCATGGGGTTGTTGCAGGGAGAGTAATTTCTGGATTTGCCTCTCCCCTAATGGACAAACTTTCCTTGCAATTTCTTACTTCCTTAAAGTATCTTGTCTTTCCCGTTGTAGGATCTGGCAGGTTTTTCTCAAGGGCAGGAGTCCTGTCTTTCATTTCTCACCCGCTTCATTCTGCGGGGCTCCTAACTCATCAGTTCCTCCACTGATGGCAGATGCAGAGCTCATTCTCTTTATTTTTTCCACTACCATGCCAGCTTTCCACCCTCACACTGTCTTTTACTCCTGGTATGTCCTTTCTGAACTGTACCATCAACCTCCTGTTGCTCGAATACTCTCCTACAAACTGCTGTCATTACAGGGCAAATGCTCTTCCTTGCATACATTCCCTCTGAAATCGCTTCATCACTTGGCCATTGAGTTTACCCTGGTACTACCTACTACCCAGGTATCTTATTTACTGAAAATGCCCTGGAAGTGCTCTTTTGAACATTTGTTCCACTTCATGTACTTTACGTATTGAAGCCAGAATATAATCTTCTCACCCCAGAAATGGAGTAGAGACAAGTGAAATATGCAGACTCCCAGGAACAAGTCCACAGCCTCCACAGTGGGGATGGAAATGCCCATGGTCTGGAGATAATGCCTTCAGTGTGTTGTGGGGAGGATCTTAAAAGCAAGTTAGAGCAGGCTGAGAGATGCTTTAAATTATGCCCGAACAGTGGAGGTCCAAGCTTTGGAAGGAGTCTCCTACAACTCTTGCTCATGCCTTCTGGCCTTTCAGCTGTGCTGAGCAGAGCTGTGGTGTGATTGCATCTGCCCACAATGCCATGGTGGTTTCCTGTTTCATCCTTTTAAAATACTATCCATCAAGTTCTCATCACCATCAGTATCCAGAGCACCTTGTTGACTCAGTCTGCACACTGGGTCCCGCTTCAGCATGGCACTTACGCCCATCTTTGCTGGAGAGAGGTGGGATTGGTCAGTAGTTTGATCTTCAGCACATGTTTGATTGTTTTGAGTTGGGGTCTGGAATTGCTGCCTTCAAAACATCATGGTAAAAGAAAAAGTGATTTGTAGGTTACCCCAACACCTCGATCAAAAATGTGAAACCTTAAAATGTTTAATTTGGCATTCCTAGCTTCAGAATGACTGAAAAAGACTTTTATTTTTATTTTTTCTTTTCTAAACACTAGTAAAGAGAAAAGTTTCTGCTCTTGGCAGAGATTTTGTGGGCCAACTTTCAGGGCAAAATACTGGTTTTTGAGTAGGGGATTCTAATGGAAAAGCTGAGCACCAAATTCACACAAGGTGGTTCTTAATTATAGAAGCCAAAAGCTCTTCCAGATGTCTGTCAGCCCAACATGCTAGATGCTGCCATCACTGGTTTTAATAAAAGCTCATATTCAGCAAACTTTATAACTGATTTACTGTACTTAAGCCAGAAAATGTTTGTGCTCTAAAAAGCGAGCAAAGATCTGATATTTTCATTAGTTGTACTCCAGCATGTCATTTACTGTGTTAAATACCATCCCAGTTGCATTACCTTACTGAAGATTTTCTGTAGATTGCCATTGTTAAAACTGGAATTTCAGAAACTCTTGTAAAGAAGTACCTAAGCGAGAAATGCACGTGAACAAATCGGTAAATAGTGCGTGCAAAACAGGCAAAGCCACTAACAACACAAACGCATACGTGACGTGCACAACCAGACAGGCATTTGTGTGAAAAGTTACCTGTTTGTACATGCAACTAATATATACTCTAAAGAAAAATGGAAGGTGAAAAAAAAACCTCAGGAAAATGTTATAGAACAAATACAGAGAAGTGTGATGTGACTTTGAATACAAAAGTGAACAGAACAAAACCAATAGAAAAATCGTCAGTCAGGGTAGCTAATGAAATCTCTGAACAATGATGTAATTAAAGTGCATTAATCATTATAAAAGATCATTTCCCTTTAAACATCTGCTCCCATTCACTTGGCAACAGTCTGGGCAGTGTCATGAATGATGGGGTTTTGGATTGTGCTGAAGGGCATGTGTTATCTGAGAAACAATGTAGAACATCCCCAGCTTGACAGGATCTGGGACAGCAGCGCTTTTCCTCAATTCAGGTATAGCATTAAGGAAATAAGGAGGAAAAAAACTGGACGTTGCTTACAGTGGAAAGGAAAACCTGCTATAAAACTGAACCCTGCCTTCTCAGCCATGCAGACAAAATTTAGTTTGGTGCCAATGGATTCAAATAAAGTAATTCCTCTGGGAAAAGAGCCCCTGCCCAGCCTGCTGCTTTTAAGAGAGCCTTAGGAGCCATAGTTCCTTGCAGGAGAGACCTTGTTCCTCCCCACTGAGAAGTAAGCACCACAAAAGCTTTCCTGACCTCTTTCTCTGTAGCAGCCTGGCTGTACCAGCGAAAGAGTGAGATTTGCTGTTTCAGGAGAAAATTTTTTTTTTTTTCTCTGGCATAAGCAAAGTGTGCAGAAGGGCCATGACGATCCCTTATTCCCTGACAGTCTGTAGCTCTGAGACATCTGCCTGCCTCCCCCATGCCTGAGACTGCCTGTGGAGCAGATGCACATGTGCTTTGGTAAAGCCTCTGTCTGCAGGTACCAGTTTGGAGCATAACTTGCTCCAGTGCTATTAGGACTGAGTAAAGCTTCTTATGGGCTGTGTTTTGTTTAGGGTTAGGTCAGGAGTCTTGGATTGCCGTTTTGGCTCTGCTGTTAGACTGAGTCACTTAGGGAGGAATTTGTACAGATAGGGACTATTTTTTCTTTTTTTTTTTTTTTCTTGTATAAATCTGGTACCTTGTTGCATTTCCATGCAGTTGGTAGCATGGGCACTGGTGGTGGGCACAACTGGTGGCCCCTGTGCACCTGCATTTTTACTTCTGTCTTGCTGTGCTCTAGTGTCTGTGTCTAAGGCAGGGAGGGGGAGGCAGGAGTTGTGCTTGTCTTAGAGGGACACATCTGAAGGTGGAGCCCTTTGAGGCCCACTAGCAACAAAGATCCTCCGGCTGCAAAGCAACACTGGTTTTTATGCTAGTGTTGTTTTCTTAGCAAATCCATAACATAGAGCAGTTAGGGAGCATGGGTCTCGCAAGTGTTGGATTCGGAGTACCGTATTTCTACCCCATTGGTCATTTACTGCTGACTTAAGGTCTCCTTCATGGCACATAATCGGGAAGCCTTTACCAGCCTCTGGACTTGAGGCTACATTGGTGGTGAAAATGCATATGCCCACATGGATCTCCAAGGGAGGCAGACAAGAGGAGCTCAGATCCCACTTGGAGAAAGGAGGACTGGGGCTGCAGACATTGTACATGGTTATGCTGCTTCGTACCAGTTTTTGGCAGTTCTGCAAATTCACAGAGGATGGATGCTGCTTCTGCCCGGGCAGAGTGCCTTTCCAGCTGTTAAGTGGGGAAAGTGAAAATGAACTCAGCTTTGGTCTTTGCTGTTCAGTTACAGGTAAAATACTTCATCTGGTTTGTGCCTGTTCGTAACAATACTTAGTCTCTTTGTAAGAGCTAAAAAGTATGTGGTTTATTGCTCTCTGTTTCTCAAAGCTGGTAAAGTCATACAGTGGTATTTAAACAGAAAATCAAAACAAACCTCTTTGCTTCTCACAGAAGTGCGTAGATTAATATTGCAGAAGCCCAGTGTCAAGATTTCAGGTTTAAGTGCTGTTGTCTTTAACTTCACAATGTTTTAGGTGTGCTATGGATTGCTACCGGCCTGTTGCTGCCATGCCATCTGCTACCTTTATAGTCCAGCTTAGATAGGTCCCAGCCTGAGAGCAGGGGTGTGCCAGCCACCTTTGCAGGTAGCATGTTCAGTGCTGAGCGGAAAGGGGAGCCCATGCAGGCTGCAGCCCAGTGTCTCAGATCCGCTCGCCACCATATGCCCTCTCTCCCATCTGCTCTTGCCCGGGCCCTGCTCTGTCCAAGAGCACAGTTACACTTTTCCCTAATAGCCCTAATTCCCCCCAGTAGCCTCCGGGGGACTGAAGTGAGGATGTACTCTATGTGGCTGCAGAAAGCGAAGAAGGACGTAGCATCTTTGAGTCCTCCTCTTTTCATCATTTGTTCTGGACCTGAACCAAAAGCTGCAAAATACATTGGTGTAGTCTTAGAAAATTCAAATAGGTTTCCATGGCAGTCTGTGCATTTTAAAAAAATGAATACAATGAATTGACAAATTCAGCTTCAGGTTTTCTTTGTCCAGTGGGTTCTTCACAGTTCCAGTTGCAGGCATTGGTTGCACAGGAAATAAGGGCAGAACATTATGGGGGTAAAGGTGTCCAGGAAACCTGCCTTGCATAAAAGCTATTGCGCAGGTATCTAATGTAACACACAGTTTCCTTACTGCACTCACCCAGTTGTCTTTACGTAAACTTGCAAACACAGTTATGCAAATCTATGCACTTAATGCCATATTTTCTAACCATCCAAAACATCCAACACTTCCAAAGGAAGCAAGCAGCTCTATTTCAAGCAGGTGTCTTCGGAGCCCACTTCTGAAAAGGTATATAGCTGGAGTTAGACAAATATATTGAAAATGGTGGTATTTAGATGAATAGACCTATTTGTGTTGTGTATAGGGTCTGAAATAATGAGTTAGTCATTCTCTTCTCTGAACTGTTTGTGTAATTAAGAGTTTGTAAGCTTTCATTATAGCGTAGGTCATGTGCACACACAATTACGTTTGTCTTTGGACATCAAGTCCTATATATTGTTCATTTGAAATTTTCCGTTGAATCAGATGAGGTTATTTATGTGAAAGGAACTGTCCTTGTATCACTGCCACCTAATGGTCAGGACATTGTAGTTAGGTGCTGGGTTTAGGTGTCCCCTGGAAAACTGATCCTATCACCAGTACTAACCTTACTATCTTGTAAGACTACATAATGCTGTTCACTGCCCTCAACTTCATTTTCAGTCCATAATAGTCTGTTCCGGAGCCTCACTGGACACGGGTGTGTACATCCTCGCTCTGATGGCATATAGGAGATAAGGGAATTTAGTTTTCGTATGGCAAAATCCAGGAAGAAAGGGAAAGCATTAATCAGATGGGTGTAATCTCCAAGGGAGCAAGTACTTCATTTTAATTCAGCATTTCCCGTTGATGAAAACTTTAGTGAATGTTATTATGTGGAATTTATATGAAGCCTGGGTTTAGGTAATCAGCTTTAATATTTATACTCTTAGGGAAAAAAATGAATCATTAGTAAGCATGCATAATTAATGAATAAATTATATTTTTCCTTTGTTTTCCTTCAGGTATAAGGAAATGCTAGATCTAGTGATATCACCCAGCCTGACTGTAAATAGAGAGTGCCCTGACAGACTGAAGCTTAACCTTTCTAACATTTATGCCACGGCTCCAGATGACATAGAAGGTAGGCTGCCTCTTTTGCTTACTGTTTACTGGCTTTAACATAATGTGTGTATATATATGTAACCAAAGGGAACTGGCCACATGCAAGGCGCCTCTGCCTCTGACAATTAGTTCTACGGCATAGTGAGCAACTGAGATTTTTGAGTATTTTTTGTAGACACTCCAGTTGTGGCTGAGTCCTTTAGTTCAGCAGTGTTTTGAATGCAAATGGAATTGAACTGTTTTATATATAGGTATATATTTGTGTATAGTAGGTGCATACATAGGCACACGTGCATGTATATGTTTGCTCCACTGGAATAATTACAAGTATAAAACATATTTTGCATAGAGCTGGCGGTTTTTGTTTGGACCTCGCTAGAGCCCCAGTCGTGGCATGAACGTGAGCGTTGTGCTTCGGTGGCGCTGCTGCTGCTGCTGGGCTGGGGAGCGTGGGGGCTCCCAGGCCCAACAATGTACCGTGCAGCCAGAAAACATTTTGCCAAAGCAGCCCCGTGCCCCAGTTTGCATCACTCTGAGATCATTGCTATCATCTCCAAACGGTTAGCCCTGCTGGCCTCTGGTCTGAAGTTTCACATTTGGCAGGTACCAAGAACAAATTCTTTCAGCGGTTGAGGCTCTGATGGAAATTTATCTGCTCTTCTCCTCCTTCCCCCCCATCATACTATTCAAGTGAAGGAAACAGAAGAATGTTAAATCTGCTAAAAAAATTATTGGCAAGTGATGCAGCTGAACTAGTTCTTGCTAGTACAATCCCAGCTATTGTTTGCTGTGGTCAGGATCTGTCAGCCCTCCTGTTGGAGGGGAGTTAGCAAAAGACACTGGCTATTATGTTTTAGTAGTATGTTTAACCCTTCATTTATAGGCTCTTAGAAGCCAAGGAGATGTTTTGCTTGCATGTTTGCTAAGGCATTAGAAATTTCGTGATTAAATCACGTACATCATGACTGCCTATTTACAAGAGCAGTCAAAGGGATAACAATCTAAAGGAAACATCCTTTTAAATATACGTGTTTGCAGAAAAGATTACAGCTAGAAATGATTTTAAAATACATCATTTTGTAAACTTCTTGGTGCAGGAACTGTTTGTTATTATGCGATATAAATAAGAGCCAACATAGCACTTGTGCTGTTGGACACCAGTTTGCTAGTGACAGCTCATGTTGACATGTTTCTTATAGAAATATTATGGTTATTTTTCTACAGAATGATCCCCTGTGCTACCAAGATTGTGCTCTTCCCCTTGAAAATACTACTTGTTAATTTGAAGAACAGGAAAATACTTGTGTGTTTGTCAAGTCTCAGACTGCCAGAGCTTTTAATGCAATAAATGCACACAAGTGTATGCTCTGTATTACACATATAGGTTTAATTTTAGCAAGTCTGGTCACAATACTTATGTAGATGTCCACGTAGATGTCTGGCTTGATGTTTTCATGGGTGCTTATCATGAGATATGCAATTATATCAATATAATTTTCAAATGCACATTTTGCCTGTAGTCCTACACTTTTGGGTAGAAACACATGTAGGTTTAAGTTGCCTTTTTTTGGCAATGACAGTAGCATATTGCATATTCACATGCAGTAAATCCCCACTTGACATTCTTGGCAAATGTATTTACTCTGTGCTTACCTGTTTCAAAAATGAAAAATTTGAAGATGTAGTATTTTTCAAATAGAGAAGAAATTAAGCTCCTGCTCAAACTGTTCTGCTGTTTTTCAAATGTAAAAGGCATTACAAATTAAATGAATGAAAACTAAAGTATATTTCTTCCATGCAACTCTGGGAATGCGGAACAGTGTGACAGAAATGGTATCGGTTTTGTTGTCACAATCTAAAAATCTAATTTTCTAAACTGCTTTCTTTCAGGTAAGTCAAAGCAAATTTTTCATAGTGAGTTTGAAGGTGAGTCAGGTAAGCCCAGCTTTGGATTTAAAAACAATCTTTTTTTCTATATCTGTGTGTGTAAATGAATATGTACATTTGTATAACACTATCCTTTGTCAATTTTTGGAGTGGGGTTTTTTTTTTGTTTGTTTTTTTTAACTAAACCTCTCTGCCTGTTGCTTGGGAAATAGGTTATTGATACCCACATTTTATAGGTAGAGGAACTAAGGCAGGATTGCTGGTGCATTTTGCTTTTCTAAGGTGTTTCAGGGTTGTAAGGGCATGAAGAAGGAGTCCTTATGGTTTTGCTTCTGTCATTGATTGGGGTGATTCTGTTAGCAATTAGGGCTGTATAGGTTGCAGGGTCCCTCCCCTGGCGCACATTCCTCCTGCCTGAGCTGTCCTTTGCAAACAGGTGAGTGCTCAGAGCACGTAGTGTCTGCAGGGGACCCTGGAAGAGGACAGAAAGAGGCTGTAGCTGTGATATTTGCCCTTCTGTGGTGTTTTGGGGGTGTACTCAGCCAGAGGGAGAGCTCTGGCAGAACTGGGGGGACAGCTTGGGAGAGGTGGGATAAGAAAGGGCATGAGCCTTGAATTTGTTGTGGAGGAGGGTGCAATGAGAGGGATATGGCACAGGAAAGCACTTTGGAGGAGGAAGAGCAGAGAGTGGGTGATGAAAGTGTGTTTGATCACAGTGGCTGTATTTGGGCAAGTTTGTTCTGTTCCTTCTTCATACCCAGAGAGGAGAGGAAGGGAGTGGAACAGATGTCCAGCATGGTGCTAGGAAAGACAGAGTCCAGCGCATAGGCCTGTGGACAGATGACTCGGGGTCTGTTGCTGCACAGATAGATGTACCCAGGGTGGATTTTTTCTCTTAATAACAATAATAGTAATAAGCAGCGGTGTCGATGCAGTCGTGGCCAGCTCACTCTGAAACCTGTTCCCCCAGTCATGAGTGCCTTTGTTACCAGAGCCACCTTCGCTAAGGCAATGATGCTGCGGTAACACTGCTCTGATACTGCATGTGAAACAGTTGGGAGACTCTTACAGGTATGCATGGGACAAGAAAGTGGTCACAGTCAGCTTGCAGCCACTTGGCTGGGTGACAGGTTGCTGGGAGAGAGCTGAGAGGCTTGGGAACATGACCAAAAAAAGGTTGTTCGCTTTCAGGTGCAGAAAAGATTTCAGGAAGCACCTAAGCACAGACACCTTTATTTTCACATTTTTTTATCTGTTCTAACCTTATGTGTGGTTCTTGTTAAACAACTGCAATTATCCTGGAGAAGAGAGAAAGGAGTACATGGATATTATTTAATTTTTTTATTATTTTGAATAAAGTTATCTCTGAAGATTTCCGAGTTTCTGAAAAAAGGGCCTCCTTTTTGAAGAAAGGGTGCATTTTAGATGTTTCCATCTTTTAATCAAATTTTATTGTTTCCTAGGAAATTCAGCTCAGTCTTACTAAGCTCATTATTATGTTTCCTAGGAAATTTAGAATTTCAGTATTATTATTATAGTAAACATTATACAAATGAACATTCTAAAAAACCCCTTGTAATTAATATTTTCAATATTATTATTACATATAGTAGACATTATACAAATCAACATTCTAAAAAAATAATATCTAGTAATTAGAAGTTTTAGTTAGAGCTTGTGCACCTCCATTGGGGTTTTTCCATAAACAAGTGAAGAAAAATAAAAATGCATTTTTTAATGAAATTTAGTTTGAAAAGGTATCAGGTTAAATGTCTGTGTTTTTAAAAATAGTTTGGTGTAATCTCTATCTTATAATGTAAAATGATAAAGCCATGTAAAATATTGTGAAAAAAGGTTGTGTAGGAAAGAACACTTTCAAAAGAGAGTTAAATTGGGAAGAATGAACATTTCATATGTGAGCATGTCGGATCTTTTGGACATTCTCTCCATGTTTACAGCATAAGAAGTTACTCAAACCTATAGGACTATTTGCGTGTGTTTAGATTTTATATGTACTTGCATATTTCATTAAATAAAACATGCTTTAAATGTTTAATTCACCAACTTACAAATGGCTGAACAAATGAAGTGGTGCTGTTTTGGACAACTACATACTGAAGATAATCCTTCTACAGCGGGTACATCCCTGTCGATACGTGGGACAGCACTGCAGATGTTTCCTGCCTGGCGGTAGCAATGGGCAGGCATTGGGGGCACTGCAGGAATCTCCCTTTCCACCCAGCATGTGCACCTGCAGTTGAGAGATCATCTTCTGCATGAGATTGGGTGATATTTCCTATCCCGTGTAACAAGATTACACTGTAGATGCCAGCAGCCGATGTCAAGGATGGTGGTGCTGCTGTCAGCAGACATGATGCTTTATGTTCTATCTGTGTGGAGAAGCTGTGTGCAATTAGTCTGGTGTGTTCATTGATGCAGCCAGGAGATAGGGAGGCTGAATCTGTTGTGCCTAATGTCATTATTGATGATTGTGAGGGTGTTTTGGCATTTATAGTGCTGTAATAACATCTAACAGCTCCAGCCAGGAACCAAGAAGCAAAATTTGGATGGCGTTATGGAGGCAACCTGCATAATACTCATGGTGGCATTTAGCTGTGATGTTTTCAGTACAACTTGCAGGTTTTAATTTTGTTTTTTAAAAATTTTGATTTATTAAACCTAAATTTAACTCTAAATAAAGATGATGACATATTTTTCTTTGGTAGTGTTGCAGGACACAACTGCAACATTGGAAGGCATCCTGCACATATAACCTGTGTGATACATTTTCTACTGGTTTAATATTTTGTTTGTTGGCAGGTCAATAAGGTAGGTTATAGTTAACTCAAAAAATTCAAGAGTAAGGAGATTTACAATGATCTATTCTTATTTTGATCTGATGTATTTTAACGAACATTAAAGAGAGTCATGGTCTAGGGGAGTACCAAAAAAAACAAAAGGGCAAAAAGTGCAGTGAGCTTAAATCACTTCAGTAATCATAGTAGTTGCTTTTATAGCCTTTAGCATATGAGTCATCCCGCCAAAGCCCAGCGTCATGATTGATATCAATCCCATGAGAAGAAGAAACTGCTAGCTCAATCAGTATCACCCTCAGTTAAAAACTAAATCTATATTTATTTGTTGTTAAGTGGAGAACAACTTTCTTGTCTACTTCAGTTTGTGGAGATTCACTAAAAACAGTCTTCTAATTCCTGTATATTTTTCTCAAACCAGCAGTGGTAGAAACAGTGGTATCGGCTTGGCCATAGAACAGAACATGATGAAAATCTAAGACCCTTTAATTTTGTTTTCCAGGCAGCAGCAAAGCAGCACCACAGTGTCCTCTCCATCTGTACTCCACAAAGTGAGTGCTCGTGCCAAGTGCTGTAATTTAAAAACCGTGTTTTGCTGAACAGCCATTTTGTGCAGACTTCTATCACCTCAAAAAGCATTTGCCTTAAGCCCATCCACCTGTTCCCCTGCACATCTCTGGCCCAAAGAAGTAGCTGGTTCTTGATCTTGTTAGATGTGGAGTGAAAGAAGGTTTGAGGTACTGTGCACTGTACTTTCATACCCCTGGGAATCCAAACCTTATCAGTTTGATATGGTTGTTTTTATGAGTGACCACAGAGAAATATGTTGAAATGTCAGAGGTTTCCCATGACACTCGGTTGTTTGGCAAACTCAAAATGAAACATGAAAAATCAGAGTGTTGATTTTATTTTTTTAACTTGCACATATTTTGCACAGTCTTAAAGTCCCCATGCATTTAGGTAGCTTAATCTTAATAGCTCATATCAGGAGCCATATACTAAAAGAAACTTTTGCCCCAATTTAGTCAATTCAGAGTTCCCAAAATATTCACCATCATACTTTGGATATTGTTTTATCAAAATGTCTAGAAATGTTCTACATGTGCTGTAGAAGATCATGTACAGTAACTATTGCCTTAGACCTTCTGTTTTCTTGTTCTGAATAGACATTATCCCCATATAGTGACAGTCCCATCTTTCCCAACAATGGCAACGTATGGACAGACTCAGTACAGCGCAGGAATCCAGCAGGCTGCTGCATACACTGCCTATCCTCCTCCGGGGCAGCCCTATGGCATACCCTCCTACAGTGAGTACTCTGACATCATGTTGCCTTTGAGGACACCTTCCTCTTGCTCCTAGAAAAATATATTTGAAGTCTTAAGCTTTAGAATGAAAGGTCATTTCTGTCTTGGCAATGTTCTCTTCTTAGGCTTAGAAGAAAAACCTGACTTTGTTAAAATTGTTAGGATTACTTTGAACTATCTATCAGCTCTTGATATCCTGGGTTATGGTCTTACAAACTAGGTAAGTTTGGAGCTAGTCAGTAGTGGGATATGAGGCAGCATGAGAAACTCAGATTCAGTAGGATGTGCCATTTAGGAGTGGTAGCTGGTGAGTGTTCCTATGACTCACTGCCAAGACAAAGTCTCTTGCAGTAAATATGATATTTAGGTAAACTACAGTTTGCCTTCCTTGATTCTTCCTGGGGTTTCAATGATACAAGCCACTTTAAGAAAACCTTTTTGTATATTATTACAGAAGAACCAAGACACAGAGCAGAATAAGGTATGGGTGAAATGATACAGAGTGCTTTGGTTTTGGAAGATGGTTTGTATGCAAATGGACAGTTGTTAGTTGTAGGTGCAGTAGACATTTCTAACCCCAGTCAGCTTTGTCCCCTGCTTTCCAGCACAGCCTCGCCAGCAGCTGTGGGGAGATGGTGCTGGGCAGGAGCAACTGGGGGATTCAGGTGGGGGACCAATTAAACCAGCACCCCCAATGGAGGAATGCCTGGTAAACCAAGTGTTAAGAGTGTCCTTAAGCCCTGCGTGGAAATACTGAGCTCTTGAGGGAGCTGGGAAGTTCTTTCCACTCCTAAAGACCAAAGAGATACTGCTCTTGCTTACGTACAGCTCTTTAACATAAAGCTTTGGGCCCCCTATTCCCAGCTGATCCTGAGTGCTGAGTCTTGCAGCATTAAAATGGCTTCACAGTTCTGTTTCCGCTCCTGGTTTCTCTTGTGCTCTTAAACATCTTTGTTTGCTTGGCAAATACAGTATCCCCTCCCAATAAGAAGCTTTTATACAGCCATTGACAAGACTTTTACTGAAGGGAAATTCAATGCAATGGTCTGGAAGGTCGGGGAAATGGGCTTGGCAGAGCTGAAGCTCTACCAGGATGATGAGAGGAATGTTTTGAGACCCTTCCTGGAGCTACTTGTGTGTTTGCATCAGCTGGCTGATTTCCAAGGCAAACTCTGAACAGTTGTCCTGTTAGAGCAGGTGAAAGTAAAGCCATTTGCTACTGCCTAGAGTCTTTAGGGCATACATGTGTCATGCCCATATGCTGCTTATAAATCCTGTGGATGACCTCTTAGCATCCTTGAACAGTGATTTCCCTCCCCCAGCACATATACCCTCTTTAAGATGCTCCACACAGCATATGAAAAACTCCACCTGGCTGACAACCAACAATGAAGCAGTATTGTTTTTAGGCACAAAAATAAAACTCGGCCAGTTTCTAGACAAAACAGAACATTGTGTGGAAATTAATTTGCTGCTAAGTTATTTTGCTGTCTTACAACAATTTTTAGACTTCCAAAAAGGCCCATTTGCTGAAGATTAATTGTAGTTGGGGTAGGTTGAGTGCTTGCATGCGGAGTGCTGATGTAATTGAAAAGCATGGGATGTTATGAAAAGCGGCTTCTCTGCGCACACTTGCAAATCCCTTGCTTCCCCAGCAGTAATGAAGCCGGACGCTTGCACCAACACGTGTTCATTCACTGTCCAAATAAATTCCCTGCGTTTCACAATGCAGCATTGTCATCTTGTTGCTAACTTGTGGTCAAATTGCATTACAGCTATTCTCACCTAAAGCTAAAAGAAGTGATTTTTATTAGAGAAAACTTTACCTGGGAGAGCTTATTCCCAACATGAGCAAATGCAGACTTGTTGCTTTTAAGAGTCATTAAGCTAGAAAACAGCATGTTTGGTGAAAGGCGTGTGAATTCGACTTGTCTTTTGGCAAGTTTGCTACAAGCGCTAAAAGATGGCAACAGCCTGGGAAGTGTATAAATCCAAGGCCAGAACATCAACAGGGTCTTTGTTTAGTCCCAGCACTCGGGGTGTGTCCAATGGCTATTTTCTGTTTTGTGCAAATAGGCATGCAAAGGAGGGAAGGATCATGCCCAAAGGGTTCATAATAAGAGGCACCTTTCAGCTGTTTATTTTAATAATACAGCTGTACAATCTCAGCAGCATTTCAGAATAAAATATCAACCCCTTTCACTACCAGCAAAGGTTTCATCTTGCAATGTTTAATTCAGCTATTGCTGTTCCCCCTGTAAATTGTCACTTTAATTGCCTGATTTTAGTAATGAAAAGATTTTTTGTGTCTTCAGGGCTTACCTGTTGTTCCTGAACTGTGTGTTATATCTAACTGAATAGATGATAACTCTCCTGTATGACTTGCCAATAAATATTTTGTACCAAAGCTGAAAATATAATGCAAGTAACAGATAACTCTGTTGAGAACAGAAGCTTGAGGTTATTTCGCTGAAGATCCTGTTGCTTTGTTAATCATTGCTTGCATCTGATAACTGTTCAGAAAGTTCATGAGTCAATGAGTTTGTTTAGTTCTAAAACAAAACTCTTTGGTCAGAAATTGTTTTTGAAAACAATATTATTCATGGTTGTTTCCCCATCTTAGCAAAAATTCATTCAGGTGTGGATACAGGATGTAGCTGACTCAAATATTATTTGTGATGAAGTTACTTGACTATTATTTGAGACACCTGTTTGGGTAATGCAGATAATTAAAAAAAAAAAAAAAGGAAGTGTAGGAAAAAAAGAGTTTATTAGGTTAAAATCTAGCTGAAAAATTGTTAATTCCTAAACTTGCCTTTTTACACCTTTGTATGACAAACACTCATGCTCTGCTCTTGGTTCCTACTACATGCCCCAAAGGCATCAAAACAGAGGACAGCCTGAGCCATTCCCCAGGACAGAGTGGGTTTCTTAGCTATGGATCCAGCTTCAGTACCCCGACTGCCGGACAAGCACCGTACACGTACCAGATGCATGGTGAGTACAGCTTGGTGTCTTGCAGGATGTGCTATGAGAAGTCAGAATCCTGTGGCCCCGTAATAGACCAACTCTTCTTCTTTTGCAATTACAATGAAAAGCTTAGGTATAGGCAGTCAGGATAGGGAAGGAGGTAGGTCTTCATAGATCTGTTTTGCTCATCAAGGAATTAATTTCTGGCTGAGGTACTGGATTTAGCACTAGGATACCCTAGCAAAACTTCACATATGATCAATATAAGCTTTGCCTTTCTGCAGAAACTGTGTTTTCTTTTTTTTTTTTAATTGATTTTGTGACTGCATACCTGGGATCGTTGTATTAGTGTGAATTCCTAGATTCTGAGTGGAAACAAAACAAAGGTGGTTTTATGCTTAATGCAAACGGTAATGTTAGTATTATGCTTCTGTCCTATGCTGTCCTGAACAAACTGCTCTGTGGTTAAACTGCTGTATATTCTCTCCGCTATTTTTTGTTTTTAAAAGCTGATACCTTGATACTAAAAACAAATTTTTACTGTTAAAGCATAACTAATACCTGCTAAGATACATCTGCCTGTTTTAACTCCCAAAGTACCAACATCATTAATTACCTACAGACTACTGAGGTAAGGTTCAGAAGAGCAGAGCTGAAAGCAGCTCTTTTTTCCTCAAGGTTATTGGGCTAAGATTTAGTAAGCTTAGAATAACTGTTTTATTGTTGTCAGAGTAATAATTGATTATAAAATAATCAGTTGGATTCCCTTAAGGCTTCAAAGACAGTGCCTTATGCTTGTAGCTTTATAACACTTTGTTTTGTTGTACAACCAGGAAGACCAAAATATACTTTTATTTCTAAAAATAAAACTTAAAGTTCTTTTCTGGTCATTCCATTTGAGAAGCTGTATGAAACACCAGCTCTCAGGAGATTGAATGTTGACTTGCCAACTCCAAGAAAGTCATGAAAGGGTTTAAATCTGAATTGCCAAGAAAGGTAAGTAAATGAAAATGGTGGAATTTAATTTGTAATTCCCTTTAGCCCATTTCTAGCATGGTATTCAATTTCTTTGAGCATTTTGGTGCTGTTGGTCAGAAACCTGAACTATATATGGCAGGCAGTTTTTCATTATTTGTCTGGTATTCCATGTGCTTTTTCCTCCAGGGTGTACTGTTCCTGATCTTTGTGAATTAGGTTGATTTTTTTTTTTTTAATTTATATTTTTATTTTCCTAGGACTTGCTGAGTCATTAAGCATGAATTGGAGGAGGAGTACTAGAATTTGGATGTACTCTGTGTAATGTGAATTTAAAAACCTGTCCAGGCAATCCTGCAAAGAATGATGACGAATTCTAACAAAACAATAGCAGATGAGAGGAACCATAGCGTAACCACTTCAGCTTTATCAATTGTTTTACATACAAGAAGAATAATAAGTATATTCTGAGAAACAGATTATGTCCTTAAAATGTCACTCCATCTCTGTGCCTCTACCTTGAGGCCCCTGGGAGTGCAGTGTCATTCCTCACCTGTAGGCCTTGTATTCGGAGTCCACTTTGGTGTTTGTATTGAACTTGACTAATAAAAAGTAAAGATTAGATTTTGTCTTCTACTAAACCTCAGCACACCTGCATTTGAAAGTGCCTTGCATTAAGCATGAATTGCCATGAGTGCATGAACGGAGCCAAGTGTTAAAAAAACATTTCCAGAAGATCAAAATGCAAATATTCTTGCTGTTTCTTAGCAAATATCTTCATTACTGTCAAAGATGTGACAGTAGCACAAACGAACATACCTCAAGTAATTTAAAATTGCCCAATTTAGGTGCTGGTGAATGGGAATAGTCAGGAAGCCCATCAGCCATGCAGGCTAAATGTGCTGCACCCTTTGCTGCTGTGGCTATATGTATCCAGACTTGCTAGTTTAAAAGCAGCTCAGGTACAACTGCAGCGGGTCTCCCGGCAGCAGTGCTAGTCTGTCTGTACCACATGCACATGAGCTCTCTGAGAGGCTGTTTCACTGGAGGAAAAAAATCACTCCAAGGGGAGTGACTTTGCTGGAGAGAAGGCGAATGCATGCTAGGATAAAGCTCTGCCTTGGCTTTGTCCTTCCTTCAGAGATTTTCCAAGGGTTGGAAAATGAAAGAGGAATTGCGTGGCTTTCCCAAGTTCTTGTAGAAGGCATGAAAGGAGAGAGAGATCGAGAATCTCTCACTTGGCTTTTTTGATTTTGTTGGGGGTCTTTTTAA
The DNA here is from genome assembly GCA_013389945.1 of Fregata magnificens. Classification (NCBI taxonomy): domain Eukaryota; kingdom Metazoa; phylum Chordata; class Aves; order Suliformes; family Fregatidae; genus Fregata; species Fregata magnificens. Next base: position 63,514 of record WAAD01009686.1, on the reverse strand, counting down.
AAACCTCTAGGCAAAATGCCCTTTTGTGTCATTACACTTAGCTATCCCCCTTGCAAAACTGTCTTTGTCAATTCTCTCAATTCTTTTCAACCCTGAATGTGAAAGGTGGACAGACACATCCGTTTCGATTTTAAGTCTGAGAGCAAATAAATCCTAAACAGTTAGGAAAACTGGGAAACAAGGTAAAACCCATCTTATTCTAGAAATTATTTAAGAAAGCTGAGGATTGGGAGGTGACCCTCTTCTGAGACTTCACGTGCTAGTTTTGTCCGAGCACGTGTCTCTAACACTAAGGTGGTTTTTGTGGCTTGAATCTTTCATGGGACATGCTGAAGACACTTGGGTTGAGTGTGGCACAAAAAAACCCTGTAGCAACCCTGTAGCCTATGTTTAGGTTTTTTATTTTTTTTGTCACCTTGACTCCTGCAAGCTTCATCTGCCCTACTCCTAATGCGAGTTCAGTTTTTGGCTTCTATTTTGCTCCTTGAACATATCGATCTTGTCTTGAGATTGTGTTCCAATGTCAGCAGTGGAAGTCCTCTCCTTTTAGTAAAACTGTGGCTTGCAGTTACCAGCAGTTGTAGGTGCTGGAGTGTCACAGCTTCATCGGTAGGCTGAAGTGCCAGATCTGTGCTCTCCCAGAGCAATAGCAGCCATGCTGCCTCCTGACTAACTGCTATATGATTAGATACTGATGGCTGTAACACCACTATTGACAAAGTACTGGTGTTTTCTTTTGCTGCCTTGGAAGATGCTGTATTCCTGTCTAGGTTTCTGTCGTTTTTTGTTTCCCCAGAACACAGCTTCCACATGTGCTTTGTGTTAGCTTAGAAGAATCTGAGCTGTTTGAGAAGGCAAACTCTTGACTCACTTGCGATCGAAGTTTTTAAGATGGCCCCTTTGTTCAACCAAGAGGTTTAGACCAGCAAATTTCGTGTGTCAGCACTTGAAAATGTTACACTTGCACACGATAGTGACACAACCATGTGTTGTACCAAAACAGGCTGGGAGGAACTTCATGAATATGTGTATGAGCATGAATGTGCCCCGAGTGCTTTCAGATAATGTTCCCTAGGGCAGTGCTGTGGTATTAGGTGAAATAACTTCTTTTCAGATTTTTATGCAAGGAAGGTCATTTCAGCCAGCTCACTAAGCTTTTAATGCAAAAGAAAACAGAGAAAAACAGTTTCTGCAAGTGGCAGGTGCTTACTCCAAGGCAAAGGGAGCAGGAGTAAATGTGTCTTCCTGTTGTAAACAAGTATTTCCACCCTTCTTGCTCGTGAGAGGAACAGTCTGACGCTCCCTGACTGTACAGTTTATTTACCTTGCTGAGTGCTAGTGAAAGGTTTGAGTGAGAAGCCAGGAGCCTTCCTGTGCTGAGTGCTACTGAGGAATGTGTGCTCGGTGCTTTCCCACGCCACAGCATTTGGGGGTGGGGAGGCGATCACTCAGTCTCCCTCATGCAAGCAAGCAAGCAAGCAAAACTCTGTGCCACCCAGCTCCAGGACCATTGAGACTTTTGCTAAGTTCACATCAGTCCTTTTGGTCACCCTGTTGCTGACCCAGGCAGGGACTCTGGGTGACAGGCTAAACCAGCTGAAAAGGGCAAATTTTTATTTAAATATTTTTATAAAATCAAATTTCAGGGGGACTTTAAGAGTCAAGCTCTTCACCCCTACTTGAAGGACAAAATGTTTATTGCATCATGTTGAAAGAGAGGTCTTGAAGAGGGTGACGTGCAGGGCATCAGCAAGGAAAGGTAGCTCCAGGAGTGTGTGCTGCTCAGTTTTGTATTTTAAAGTGTGAGGAAAAATTATTTTCTTAAGCTCTGCAAGTATTGTAAGATAGCTCAAGTACATAAGTGAAATAACTTTGGTATTGTTTGCCTCCATTGAGAACCAGCTCCAAGAGCAATGTAGTGAAGTCATGTGCAGGCAGGCATGGGTGGTCAGACTGTGAATTGAATGGAAGCAGATTGTGCAGCCTACGTGATTCTTCCTCACTGTCCCCTCATTTATGAGTTACATGGTCCAGCCAGCAAATAGGCACCTATCACAGGTGTGTTACACCAATCACCAAGGAATAAATGACCTCTTGGGTCACAAATACTTTGTTCTCACAGGGCTCTAGGACAAATATTCTCCTTCAGTAAGTGCCAATGTAGTTGGTGCTGGTTTGTTTGCTTTCGTGTTTCTTTGGTACCAGCACTAACTCTGGGTGGGATACATGTGTTGGGTTCCAGCCGTACCTCCCTGATGGCTGTTGTCACTAACATGGTACTTCTGAAGCCAAATTCTGCTCTCTCTTAAGTCTGTTCGTTTTCATTACAAACAGATGATGCAGGTGTAATGGGATGGCATTCAGCTTTTCATCTTTAATTCCAAATATCAGCTGTATCCAGGTTCTTGAGCGAGAACAGAATTCACTAAAAAGTAAGAATGAGGATAGAACGTTCTTTTGGTCATTAAGAATGTAAAGAAAAAAACCCCTGTTTTACAGCCAGCCAGAAGGGGAAATATATTTTCATGCTTCGCTAGCATGAAAATAAATTAAATGTGGAAGGGTTTATTAGCCAAATAGCTAATGCAGTATGTCACACGTATATAAATATAAAAGATGAGATTGGAAAGTTCCATAGCTCATAAAAATGACATGAAATTATATCACAAAGGTACTATAGATTGAAATAATGATTTTAATTGCCATGTAACAGTGGATATGATAGTGTATCATTAGACTTTTAGTAATGTTCAAATAGACTAAAATCTGCTATTCACTTATTTACCCTGAAGGAGTGGCTTTTTTCTTTCTTTTTTTTTTTTTTTAACCAGTGCTGTATACAGTGTTGTTTTGTGTCATTATTGTATTTACAAAATTACTTTGTTTCATAATGAAGCGAAGATATTTGAAAGATGCATGTGACTAATTTGGGGATGCCACTGATTTTTAGAGTCATGAATCAGAAGAGGAGGCAACAGCTTATGTTAGTTTTTTGTCTTTAAAGTGATAAATTTGTAATGTTCCTAATGAAATGTTGCTTCAAGGTCTATGCCATTTCTTAATCAATCCTCATGTAAGTGTACAATTACAGCACCAAATCCCCAAACAACGTCCTAGGCTAGATATTAGAAGTAAATTGTGCTTTTTAGCACACATTTTTCTAAGTTTACATTTTTCTGACAATTTAGCAGTTCAGTGATTTTCTCAGACTTTTGGTAAAATTATTATTCAGTAATAGAAATTGAACATAAGACACAAAGATTATATTCAGCTTCTGCCCCAAAGAGCTTACCATCTTAACTGGCAATTGAGGAAACTGCTTGTTGTTGCTGAGGGTGGGGGAGAAATCTTTGGAATATAAGAAATGTATCATTTAATGAGCTATGTAAAATACAAAGAGAAAACTGTGCTAGCACATTAGCTACCATAGAAAACCATCGGCTATGCAGAGAGAGCAATAGCAGCCAGCTTATAGAGCATTTCCTGTGGTGGCATGAGCATGTGTTACCCCTTTATTGCACATCAGGCCATCTCTTCTCAGCTTGTCGTTAATTCCTAGACAATGCCTTGTTCTTCAGTTATTATTGCTAAAATGACAGCTGGTATGAAACTATGAAGTTGCACAACAGTTAAAACTGTGGCCAAAGACCACTGCAGATACTGTCGTTGGGCAGGAAAAGATTTGACCACTTTTTTTTTTTAATATCCAAATCTATCTACCCACAAAATACTTTTTACATTACAAAGGAAAATTCAGTTATGTAACTGGGATAACTGTCCTTTGCCAAGGAATTGCAAAGCAGTATTGAGTTCAGTACAGACATAAATTTGGGGCCAAAGACCTACGCAGTGAAATTCTTTGCTACTGCTGAGCGTTTGTTTTCTTTGAAGAGTCCATTCTGATCAGCTGTCAAATAATGAATGAATAGAAAGCAGCATTTCTTTTGTGCAATGCTGATTTGAAATGGACTAATTATGTATGCTGCTTATGTTTGTGGAATGAATTGGCTATGAATTGTTCTCCTGGCCTGAGACCCAAGTAAAATCTGAATATTTAATCAATTGAAATGTTTTCTTATGCTGGAAACATTTTGGCTCTTGTTAATATCTGGATAATCTACACAATTTTTTTTCCAAGAGATGCCTGAATTTTGTGCATTAGTGTACCAGTTTGTGTGTTACAGATTTAATATGAGCCCATAAATATCTATTTGGCATGAATAGTTAGCTCTGCATGCATGAATTTTGCAAAGGAAGTGGCATGTTTAATTTTAAGCTTGATTCTTTAAGTACTTTGTGATGAAATGTGTGAGAAGGGGAAATTTCAATCTACACTTGAGAAATGTGGATCATACTTCAGCATACAGATAGTGAATCCATCTGAAGTCCCAGAAAATAAAGGAGAGCGAGAGCATGTTCTAAGCAAACTGTCACTCAGATGCCTTAGATTCATAAAATTAAAACCTCCGTAAAAAATGAGTAGTCTCTTTGAAAAGCTTCTGCTTCACAGCTGGTTTGCATTAGTTGCAGTCTAAAACTGTGGCAGTAAAGCTGTGCTCTGCTCCGTGGTGAGTTCAGCAGGGAGAGGCCTCTCTTCAGGAGGGGTCAGACCTCACTTTTTATAGTGTAAATACAAGGTTCCTCAGAATAACAGCACAGTCTCCCTTTCAAAGATTTTTAAACACCAGGGGCTGACCATGCTACATTTACTTTGTTTTAAAACGAGCTATCTTACAGGAGAGGGAAGTCAAGGGGAGAGGCAAAGGTGTTGACAGTGATGCACTGTAAGCCACAAGGATCTGTGCTACTGCTACCCAAGGAGAAAGCCCTGCTCTAACTTTTTTCATTTACTGCTTTTTTTGAGGTTCCATTCAGAACTCATTCCTTGGTCATTATTAAACAAGAAGGGACTTGGGAAGAGGGTATGCTCTTGGAAGGAGTAGACACCAGGTTGGATGGTCTTGAAGCTAGGGGAGTAAATGTGTGTTTGCAAGAGACTCATCAGGTTCATCAGGGGTTTATTGTCAGTGTCTTTGTCCCTGAGGAACACCAGGGTTTGTGGTGAGGCTTAAAGCTTGTGTGGGGACGCAGGTTCTCATGGCTGAATAGCATCCATGGAAACGCAGAAGTAACGGCAAAATGATACTAACTGTAGAGATGATGGTGGTACAGCCAAAACCAGGAATCTTCTCTGAGACAGAGCATTTATTTTGGAGGTATCTTGCATCTGCTGTCTGCTGAGGTGCTCAAGAGGAGGTTTCACCAGAGGGATATGTGGAGGAGGGCTCTGCCCACACCCAGCTGCCTGCTGTGGAGAGCTGGCTTGGACTTCATGAGGCTTCATTCTTCTAGCTTGTTTCCTGTGTTTCAGAGTGTCCAAATCTCTGTGCTTAAGAACTACTACAGGTAGTTTTAGAAGGATATGTTTGAGTGTAAGACAAGTCATTGGTTCACTGCAGAAAGTGTTGGATAAAATTCTGTGGTTGTCCTGTACAAAAGATCAGACTTGATAGCCATAAAGTCTAGCTGGCTGTCTGGTTGTTCACACTGAAACAAAATGTATGAGTGCTGCCCAGTGATGGTGGTGATGCTGTTTGTACATCATCGCTGCAGCTATGAGCCTTGCTCATGGATTAGGGTAGATAAAGAGTTAGGAAAAGTCTAAAGGAAGAGTAATAATACTAACTTGCATTAGAAGCAGTAACTTGAGCATCTTGGCCTCCTACCCAGTGTCAGAAGTTTTGGAGGAACTGCAGAAAATCAGTATTTTGAAACATGAGTTTTGCAAATGCTTAGGAGGAACTCTTTCCTCAGTATGAAGAGCAGTGTGGGAGGATGCTTGAGAGTTTTGTTTGTCTGTCATCAGGCTGGCAGAGGATGGCATCAAGGAGATGGAAGCAGGCGTGGCAGTTATGAATGAGAGAGAAGCAATAAGGTAGGGGGATAATAGTGGAGGGACTGGGTAAAGAAAATACAGTTTGTGTGTGGTGTGTTGAGGAAGCGGGAGCCAACAGAGAAGAAAGGACTGACGTTTCCCTAACCTGCTGCTTGACTATCTTGGGAGCGTTTGTTGAGGTCAGATAGAATACTCAAACATGGGTTAATGAGCAAAATCAGCATAGAAAACAGTCACAGAGATGTTTGGATGTCACAGAGACTTCTGTTTGTGGATTTTATTTTCATCACTTTTGTAGGATGTTAAAAAAAAAAAAAAAAAGACATAGGATGGTAACAGCTTGGGAAATGATTAACTTGGCCTTCATTATTCAGCTTATAGTGCAGTTGGCATAGAATATGCTAAAATGTCATAGAAGCTTCACTGAATAATTGATTTGATATACCTAATAATTTTTTCTTGAAAATATCTAGAAGGCAATAGAAGAGCTAGTGTAAAATTACATGTAAAAAATCTCCATCAAGAAACATCATACCTGCATAGTCAAGCACTTGAAAGTTAGGAAACATCAAATTCATGATGCTGGTGCAGTATTGGTACTGCTTTCTGTTGTATCTCATTTCCAGGCACTGTGTGAGGTAATGCTCTGGTGGAAAAAAATAGAATGCAGTCATACGGTCAAAGACTGTGATGGTGTTTGTGGACAAATAAGGTCTGACCCTGCTTCAGTTAGCACAGGCTGTGCAATGCAGGAGTTTCTTAACTGCTGTGCTGGCATTGGATAACGTTCTTGCATGGGCTTTTTTATATGTAATTTGGATGCCCTTTCTATTTATACTGGCAGGGCTTGAACACTGAAACTTCTGCACTACAATACTGTGACCTCTAGAACTACGAGAATACCTGCACTGTCTGAAGAAGAGTCCATTGACAGTTATTAAAGATAAAAAGAGGATATAAACTTGGCTTAGAAAGTCTGTAACTGGCAGATTAATTGAAGCTGACAAGGCAATACCAGGGCAAAGATCACTCTGCTTTTGTCCTGTTTCTTACACTTTTCTTTGAGCATCCACTGTTGGCCACTGTTCTATTTTTTTTTTTCCTGGAGGCACTGCAGTACTGAAGCAGTGCATAGAGGGACTGGAAAAGCCTCGGCGCAAATGCCTGGCTCTACAGTGTTCAGCAGAGAGTTACCATGATCCTAAGTAATGGGTCAAAGAGTGGAGACATGCTGCCCAGATCGCTCTTTTCTTTTCCGGTGGTATCTAGAGATTCACCTTGCTCAAGGGGTGTGGAATGTGGCTGGGGTCACAGGCCAGATTTTTATCCCCAATTGCATGACAGCAGATGTTATAGGGCTAGTTAGATTTTAATGCTGACCTGGGAACTGGAATCTCGTAGCCAGTAAACAGCACAGGAGGTGGCAAATCCAGCTTTCCTTTATCATGTCTTGTTATCTGTCAGTGGAGGATTGTGTTCAGGATGAAACTGCAGCTGGAGGAGGAATCTTTAATCTTTGGTGTCTATGGAGTCACCCAAATAAAGTCCGTTTTGCTGGTGGTTTCTTCAACAAGGGATTGCACAGAAACAGTCTACATCGTTGTTGTAAGGATGTTCACTTTTTGGCCCAAAACATTTCTTTGTGATTTGTTTTTGGAGACAATCCAGTGTGATTTCCTTCTATAGCTGCAGCATCATTTGATAGGAGTGGTTAAAAGGAACACTTTCTCAAAATATAATAAATTTTAATTGCTTTCCCATGGTTCAAATCCTGAGAGTATACAAACTGTCCCAGCACTTTCAACACCATTGTTGAGCTGCATTGAGCTATACAGGTGACCAGGCTCAAAAGGATGGTAAAAGCCAGGCCCTTAAAACTGCTCCGGTCATCACTTGTTAAAGCTCTTTGAGGCTCTGTGGGTTGAGTACTCCCAGAAGCAGGCAGCAGGGGAAGAGCTTTGACTCAGAAAAACTGTACTGTAAAATGTGTTTTATATCACCATTCAGAGTGCCCTCAAACACCTGGTTGGGCTAGCAGGACTGAATGGAATTGTAGTGGGAGACAAATGGACATATTTTAAATGGCTTGTGTATCGGCGAGTATTATCTGCAGGAGGTGTTCATATGCTTCTGGGAGCAATGTCCTTTAATAGACACTCTTGATGTCAAGTGCTGTAACGTTGTAGAATCATGCTTTTCATCTAGGTTAATATAGTGTGCTCTTCCCTATGCTGTCTGAGCCCTTCCAGACAGAAATACAAGACTGTTTTTGGGGAAGGGTTCATTATGTCTAATGGCAAACAGTTGAGCAATATGGTGCAAAGTACATATGGGTTGAATTTTTCTTCTTCTTTAACAGGTCAGATAGTCTCGAAATACCTCCACAGCTGACAGTCATGCAACATTTTATGAGTTTTCTTGCCCAATAAATGCAGGCAGATGTTGTAGGATTTGGAACCTTACAAGGCACTGGAGTATAGCTGGTGGGAGGTAATTTTGATGAGTGCTTAACCTCTCACTAAAAAAGTAGCAGCTTGAAGAAGGCAATATTTACTGCAGGAAACATTAGCTTGTCAGAGAGCTAAAGCACTGCAAAGAACCTTTCTGAATGACCACGGAAGTCTTCAGCCAGATGTTCTTTGTAGCATAGAGTAATGCACACTCTGCTGGGAGTTAGACTAAGGCCTTTCCTTGCATCACTTGCAGTCAACATTGTTTCCTGTAGGAAAACAGCTTGCTGATGCAAGAATACACAAGCCATTATAGGCAAGCTTGTAAAATGCCATGCAATTCAGCTGAACCCCATAGGCATTTATTTTACTAGTGCTAAGTGATCAAATAATCCTTTGAGAGAACTCTCCCTGGAAGCGCTGTGCGATTCCTCTACAAGTTAGAGGAAACGCTTGGATCTAAGCTTTGTTGTTCTATTTCAAGTATATTCAGAAGTGCCCGTGGTAGCCACCCTCTGGCCACCCTCATCTCAGTCCAGTGTTCCATCTCTTGAGTGTTCATGGACTCACAATTGCTGCTGGCTACCCGGAGAGCTGTGATAAATACCCTGCTGTCCACCTGTGTTGAACCTGGCTATCTCCTCCTCTGATTGTTGAGCATTTCATGGAATATTGGAAGTGCAAACCATCTGTTCTTCTAAATACAGCAGCTTATTCTCTTTTGAGCAGCGTAGGAGACTTGGAGAACACCTCCCTGATGTCAGGGCGCCTCTGACTTCTGAAATGCAAGGACACAAACCTGATTTTCAAAGCTTGCTGTGGTATTGATCTAAACTATACCACAGACCCATCCTGTCTCTGTAGTCACAACTCCCTAAGACACCAATATTCCTATGTCATACTGTGTATTCGTAAGCTGAAAGAAAACTTTTTTTAGCAATGCCAGAGCTTAGTTCTGAAGATACTGAAAATAGCCATGAATATTGCCTTATTTTCTTGACTTGCTCTTACCTGGAAAGGAGGGGAAGAAATGCAGCCTGTTATTGCAGTGACTGAAAGACAGAAAGGGAGAAACTGAGAGGAAGGAGAAGCTGGCATGAAACTTTTTGCAGAAGCACAGTCCAGATCACACACCATTGAAATTGTCATTGACCATGGCACAGATTTTAAAATACTTGAATTAAAGAGGGAATGAGGGGAAAATAGCAAATGAAATCCATCTGTATGAACAGGAATATACCATCAATCAGCTCACAAAGAATTTCTCTATACGTGTTGCCCTTGGACACTCATATAGAGAAGGGCCACATCTACTTATCAAGGAAAAGTCGTGGCACTGAATGTGTATGGTATATGCACTCCTTTTATGCAGTATCTTTTCATGCAAGTGTGTTTGTGATATACATACTTTACACGAACATTTACAGTACCATACATCCGAAGAGCTATCCTTCTCTAGAGTCCAGATTGTTTTATTACCAGCTAAATGTTCTTTAAGCTACCTGTGAATGAGGGCATTGTGACATTTAGCAACTGGTTTGATTGAACACAGATGTGAACCCTATTCCATATGGAGAAGATCCAAAGGGAGAGATCCTAGGCTTGTTTCTGATTTGCAAGTAGGAGTTTGAATGCAATTACTTGACATTGAGCTACTAAGATAGATGGATACAAATCACTTGCACATCTACAGTATTGCAAATGTAAAATCAGCTGCAGTTTGAGATAGTGCACTGTCTTCAGAGGTCAGGAAAAAAAGCCAATATATGTGAAAGCAAAAGTCCTGTGGAAATGGGCAGTATCCACTGAGAAATGGGAGGGGGCCAGGCATTCATGTACATTGCTTACCAAGAGGCTTCCTAGCCATGCCTCATTCCTCATAAGCACCACTTTCTAATGTCATTCCAGTCTACTCTGGATATTACAAGAAGTGCTATTACCTGGGAAGGCATTTGGAAAAAAATGGTTACATGGGGAATAAGGCTAAATTGATAATGCCAGTATACAAGGTCTGTTGATAATTTTCCAGCGTTTCTTGAGTGTAAAATTTACTGATGCAAAACTGAAATTGCACGTGGTAGAATTCATTTTATTATGGAAATATTTATTTCTTACCAACAGCTTAAGGAGGAAAAGCAAATGTTTGGGGCCAGTTCTAATATGTGTTCTGAACTGCTGAATTCTATAAGGCTGCTTACAGAAACTGTAACTAGCAGGCCTCATTCTCCGCTCATGAAGAGAGAGGGTTTATCCTTGTCTTCATTGCCTGTGGTGCTTGTTTGTATTCCTTCCATCTGCACTGATTGTGCATCATTGAAAACGTCATCTCTCCAGTCTAGCCTGTGAAGTGGAACAGGGACTGAGCTATGCTAGTCCCCATGAAACAGCTGTAGTCCCTAAGACAAAGGTTGATGTTGAAATGAAATATTTCTGAACGTGAATCTTCAGGAACTTTTTTTTCCATGGAGAGAATTGGTATTTTTTTCTCCCAGCTTTTTACCCTTGTTCAACTGGGAAGAAATTCCAAGTTTTTACAAGCTTTGGTTGTCTCAAGTGTCCTTATCTGTAACTATTCTGCTATAACAATACTGAACTGCCAAGAGATACTGAGCTTAGCAGCTCTCAAGGTATACCCGGCTGGGGGTGTGGGGTGATGCTGTAGGGGCAGAAAAAGACTTGTGTTTGATCTCAATTTAGACAAACTATGCTCAAAGGATACTCCTACTTGGTCAGGATACATGATGGGCCAAAATAAGTGAAAAACCTGAACTGGCAAAATCTGTTCCCAGGCCTCTTGAACTTCAGGTTTTAGGCAATACCAGTCTTAAGTACTTTCACAGGTATTTAAATATGCAGGTAAAAAATCAGGAAGTTTAGTTTCTGTCTCTGCACCACAGTCCTTCCTTTTGAAAATCCCCTGGGCAGAGGAAGCGAGACTGCAGCAGCCTGTAGGGACACCTGAACTTGGACCTAGGGTAGCTCAGCTAAAACGGCAAAAATATATTTTACAAAACCACAGTGTAAAATCTACCACATAGGGTTTAGTCACAATGTACTCTGGGAGTCGTTCCTGACCTTCTCAGCCCTACGTTTCTACCCTCTTCTCCCTGCTCACATACCCACCCTGTGTGTGTATGGACACACTCACTTTCCACAGCTGATGCAAAGTTCAGAGTAAGTTCATTCGAATTGTGCAGATCTCTCCTTCTTTTTATAATTCTCTCTGATTGTTTGGAAACCAGGAAGCTATGGTGTCATGTGCAGGTAGCACAGTAATAAACATGTTCTCATCACAATTTACACATAAAGCGTGAGTCCCTCGAGGTAACTCATCCCCCTCTTGACAGCTTTAATAAAGGATGATGGATTGTTTCTAAATGACAGTTTAGGAAGATCAAAAATTCCCCCCTGTATTGTTTTGAGCTCTGGTGTACAAGAGCTGTTTTGTGTTCTGTGAAAGTTGTTTTTGCCTGTAAGCGCTGGGGCTCTATTACTCCCCTTCACAGTGGTGAGAAATGCTTAGTTACCACAGGAATATATTCATCCTGCTGTATACTCCTGACTTTTCAAAAAACTCTGCAGAAAAGCAAAGCCTAGTGTGGGCAGGAGGCGGGGAAATGCCAGTAGCTGAATGCATTGCCATCTTCGGGATGCTGCTCTGGGCAGTCCCCCCATATGGGTTGTGGGGAGGAGGAGGGATTGGATACTGATCCACCCAGAGTTGCCTCTGAGGGGTGAATGCCAGGAGGAGGCGTCACCTGAACCCACCTGTGCTGGCTCAGCTCCCCAGCCAGCATATGCAGGGGACTTGGGGAGACCCAGGCCTCCAGGTACCTGGCAGTCACCTGCACCCTCTTTTCCCCCGCTCTGCCCTTTTCTTTTTAAAGACTATATGTGGGAGCAAATTAGTTGTAGAGGGCAGAGTCCTCCCTCTTGTTTCTTTTTGGTTTGAGATTTATTTCTCAGTGCATGTGCTTTGTAGCTGCACTTGGCAGAGTGGAGTTTGTTCAGCTGTTCATTCGCTACCTAATCTGGCATCTTAAAATAAAAACAAGCAAGTGGATCTTTGGAAAAAGGTTGCCACATGAAGACATGCGCAGAGTCATATGGTTAAAACAGCACTGCTCAAAGTCATTCACATGGTAAGAAACCAGATAAGAAAAAAAAGCTGAGTGCCTGATTAGGGCTCGGTCTGATGGTACATTGAGGTGACAAAATGAAGCCCAGACAGGAACCCACTGTGGCCATGCGGCACCAAAATCATACCGCTTTCACTGTGGAAGTAGTGGGTCTGAGTGCTCTTCGGAGCCCGTCGCCTTCCATTAGGATGGAATATGGCATAGTCCACCTTTTCCCTCATGTACATGAACAGCCAGCTCTTGGAGCAAGCACTGTTGCAAAACACTGGAAGAAGACTTTTGGTATAGATTCTCATCAAACTACACAAACTCAGGAGGAAGTTCTCCACCCATGTGAAATGGAAAAATTTGAAATAGAAGACGGCATAGACTGGAGTTAAATCAAGGCTAGAACTTGCCAAGGGCCCAGGATCCAGGGGATGGGAAGCTTGCAGCTCTTCTACCACTTCCCTGTTGGGAGGCAAAGGAGGGCTGTCCCTGTAGACCTTTTCTGAACCTTTACTTCTCCATCCATAAAATTTTTGCAGTATTGCTTCCTCCAGCTAAGGAGGCCTGGCTGGACATCAGCTGCTTCATTTGGGACAGAACCATGTAAACTCACCTGTACATCGTTTCTCTTCCTAATATCCCAGGATGAAGCAATGTTTTTGCTTCCTGCTGTTCCAGAAATCTCAGCAACATTGTTCTTATGTTTGGGATATCAACACCAGGGAACAAAATTTCAAAGTCTTCTAAAAATTCCTGGGTACCTGGTCCATAGGGACAGATTCCAGGACATACCTGTGCATGAAAGAGTGTGTGTATGGTTGTATACATAATCTGAGGAGTTTTCCTGCAGGAGAAGATGATAAAAAGTACTCTTCCTTTATTGGGAAAAGAAGTAACTGAATTTTAAATTTGGGTCGAATCCTTGTTTTCCAGCTTTGTTTCCCAGCTCCAGAAGTGTTTGTTTTAGTGTATGTAATGGTTGTCTTTGAATGCCTTTCAGTAAGCAGGCCTCAGTAATAGTCCTAAATCTTTACAGCCTGTATTTGTCAAGATTTGTGATACACTTTTTTTTCTAGTGAGCAGGTACTTCCTGTTGGAAATTATTTATCCTGTTACTTTGATTGCTGGTGTGTTTTATGACTGTGATATTCTTTCCCTTAGGCACAACAGGAATTTACCAGGGAGCCAATGGCCTGACAAATTCTGCAGGATTCAGTGCTGTGCATCAGGTATGGTTCAACATGTATTATTGGCAACCTTGTCACTTACTTTAAACACTTGGAAGATTGGCAGATCAGAGAGATTATTCTGGCGTTTACATATATTTAAGGAAGGTACTGCCATGTGTTTTGCTGAACACCAGTTTGCTCTACTCCCATGGCCTGTCTTTTTGCTGGACTTCTAGGTATCTGCATTAATTTTAAGAAGTGTTTATTGATACACAGGCTTGTGCAGAGTGCAGTCCTTGCAGGAGGCGGATACCCTGGCAGTCTCTGCTGTGCTGCTGTAGCAGGTGCCAAAAGTTTCATCATTCCTCTGCCATCTTACAACTTTCAGATATGTTTTCCATCCTCTACAGAGAGCTCCGCTTGTAGGATCCTGCAACTGCTGTCTTGGCACTGTGTAATAAATACAAACAATTTGAAAGAGGCGTTGGCAGGCCCTGATGAATACTGAGCCATCTGAGTTGTCTGTGCGCTTCCTTCTTTGAGAATACACCTGTCTGTGGGCTTCATGCTTCAGATACCTTGATAAACGCGTGTGTATAAATAAACAGCATGCATATATACACAAGGCAGATGTTTTTCAGCAGCAAATGGCTCTTCTTGATTGGACCAAACAAATGAGTACACTGTCCCAGAAAATGTGTTTTGGTTGGCTGATAATTTCAATTCCTTGTTTGTAAGGTGATTGTTGACTTGTTTTTTTAAAGACAACAGCGGACAATTTCTTTATTACTTTAGTTTTGGCTAAAAACCTGGTCAGTAAATGCTGATAGAAGTGCATTTGATTGAAGTATGGAGGTTACCTAAACAGGGGAAGAATAATTGTGCTGTTTTCATTATTTTGTGATATTCGTCAAGAGAAAACAATGAAATTCTCTCATTTCTTTTTCAGTTTAATTCCTGTTATGACAATTTGTTCTTGAGGGCTCCCTGGTGACTGAAAGTTAATGAAATAGCTGTGTCACAGACAAAGATGTAAGCAGTTAAGGAGGAAACTGCTTTTAGTCTTTCTAAAGACTATTTATTATTAAATTTTATTTAATACCAGAGACTAATTAGCATTTCTGAGGATATAAATACCTTTTGCTGAAAGGCAATCCCCACAGCATGAATACAGTTCTCTCTCTGAAAAAGCAAGTAGGTGGACAAGAGCAGGAGTTGCAATTAAAACCAAAAGAAGCAAATTAAACCTTTTATGTTTTAATTGTCCAGAGAGAAGTTTTCTAATCTATTCCAGTGTCCTGCTTCTCACAAAAAAAGAATATATGGGGATCATGGTATGAAGTTCGTTTAGGAGCCTTAAAATGAAGACAAGGGGTTTCGTGATACCTCAGCTCCCCAAGGTCACTTGCACCTTGTATTTTCACTTCATTTTTCTGTAGGTAGGGAAGATCACTCAGGCATTTAATTGTTGCTGAGATAGTTGGACAATCTCAACTATGAACATTTCTGCAAAACAATTGTTACTTTTTTTTTCCCTTCATTTTTGTAACCTATTCTAACAGCTGATCAGAAAATGTTGCTGATCGTGGGAAAATGCAGCCTGTTTTGTTCCTTCCCTCACCTAATTATTTATTGTGCTCTTCTAATTTCTCAGGTATTTTGTTGTTGACAGAGACTGTCTTCCATCACAGCCCTTTTCAAAAAGCCGCCCTACTTCATTCCTATATAAAATTGTTGAACCCTGAAATACAAAATGCGTCAGCACTGATAATTAAAATCCTATAGAAAAAGCAGAATTCGCCTGATTTCTGACCTCTTGTTGATTAGTTGATCCTAATAAAATAGGAGTGTATTTGGGAGGAGCAGAAATGTAATTTTGGAAGTGAACGAAACATGGTTCTTTAGTGAAATATTCCTGAGCCATGACTTGCTGCATGTGTAGATAATGCTGCCTTTGTGGTGCCTTACTCATTTCTAAGATAGAACCAGATACATGGAAGTTAGATGTTTCTTTTTTCCTCAAAGGAATATTCATCATATCCAAGCTTTCCTCAAAGCCAGTACTCACAGTATTACAGCTCCTCCTACAACTCTCCATATGTGTCTGCAAACAGCATCAGCCCCTCAGCCATCCCAACCTCCACTTACTCTCTGCAGGAGTCTTCTCACAATATCACCAGTCAGAGCACAGAATCGCTGTCTGGTAGGTGCATCTGTTCTGTTTTCAGTTTGGCAGTTTCAGCAACCTGTAGACATAAACACTATAACCTTGTTGTTGGAATTTTTTAAAATGCATATATTTACATGGATAAATCAGATTTCCTAGAACTTAACAGTTCTGCTTACATGGTGCAACACAGGGTTCTGGGGAGAGATTAGAACATCCAAGCTCTCTAAGACCATCCTGTGTCGCTTCCATGAATATGCGAGGTTTGATCTTCTCTAAAGGTGGTACAGAAAGATAAAACAATTACGTACAAAACCCAGATGAGTATTGAGGGCTAACGTGGGTAGCAATGAGTTCAAAACAAACAGCCATGCTCTGAAAAAGCCCCAAAGTTTCCTGATTGTCTGATGACTTTTTAGCCCATGTCTCTGTCAAGGTTTATATTCACCTCTTACAACAACATGTAATACACGCATTCATAAATAAGTACATCAAGAGAAAGTCCCTCTTGAAAAAATCAGCACAAACTGTTTGTCTAAGTTGAAAGTTCAAGTTGAATTCCACGTAAAAAGGCTTAAAAATTTGTGGCCTCCCTTTGAGTGCTTAATTTTTAAAGTCTCAAAGTTTAAATAATTTATGGAATTACTAGCAGATTATGATCCTTCAATGTACTGTTCAAGTACAATCTTCAGATATCACTTCCCTACTAAAGTTTTCATTGGCATGCAATAACATTTATATAAAATGCCACATAATTTGTGGCTGATCACAGTATATGCCCATTGTAGGTCTGCTGACTTATGAAACAAATCTGAACATCTGTGGTTGCTCTATAAGAAAAATAAACTAATATTGGTTTTTAAAAAGAAGTGATCACAGATTGCTTTAAAAGCAGTTGGAGGATTTTCTGTTCCTTAGATCTTATCTCAGCCTTTTTGAGAAAGGGTGATTTCAAAAAGGCTTGTTAGACACAATCCAAGCTTCTCTGAAGAAGAGTACGGTTATTCTAGGAAACTGGAGAGACCACAACTTAGCAAGGTAAAAAGAAAAACATGTTTGAAAAGGATTTGTAATGTAAGGTAAGTGAAATCCAGACAGGTTTATGAAACTCAAGCCAGTCAAAACAGACACTTCATACAAGGGAAGCTCACCTTTGACTGTCTCTCCTCAGTTATTTCTAAAATACTATCCTCTGTGAAATGGAATGTGGCTGAACAGGCTAGTTCAATATTTTTAAATAAAAGTTGACATTGAAAGTATATTTTTATTCATAAGCATTCATCAAATTTAAAAAAAAAAAAAAGAAAAAAATTTTTTTCAAAAGTTGAATTGGTCTTGGTTTCCTTTTCCATTGCCTTTCTAATTTCTCTCTTGAAAAGCAGGGGGGAAGTAAAATTCAAAATGCTGGGGTTTTTGTCAATGAAAAATGTGATAAGGTTTTTGAAGTGACACATCCATTTTAAAATGTTATATATACAGTCTTGGTGATTTTTGAAATTGTTTTAATACATCTTAGGAATTAAAAGTTATTTCTCTAACAATGTGAGCTATTGACATGAAGAGAGTAAGATTTTCTGATGGTGTTTTCACAGTGTTTCTGGCGTTCTCCATTAAAAGGCTTCATGCTTTAATTATAATGATACAGTGCAAAATTTAAGTTTACAATGGAATTTCTTGTTTCCTAATAGGGGAATATTCAACAACATCAGCAAAAGATACAGAAACAGACAGACATCACAGAGGGTCAGATGGCAAGGTACGAGCTCGGTCAAAAAGAAGCAACGATCCTTCCCCTACTGCTGACAGTGAGATTGAGGTAATAATTTATATTCCCTTAGTAAATCCAGCAAAGATAAACAGTTGCCTCTATTAGCAAATCCCACCATCAGACTACTGAGTTGTAAGAGCCAGAATAAAATTGGTATTATATCTGGAGCCTACAGACATGGGTAGTCAAAATAATTGCTTGATTTCTATATTATCAGCATCTCAAACTATTCTTCATGTGCTTTTTTTTTCCTTTGAGCTTTTTATAAGTCTGCTGTTTTGTTCCCCTGACTTGACATGCAACGGGATTTCTGTGGTTGTTAGGAGAGCAGACTCTCGGGATGACCAGCACACCCGTAGTTCCAAAATTCCTGATGTTTCTTTTTGCCTGCTTTCACAAAGCATCTACAGTCAGTGCTCCAAATGGATTTGAAATCTCAAAAAGCTGTAGTCCAACAGGACATATTTCCTGACTGAACGAATTCTTGCAATTGCTTAATATGTAACTGTATTTCTTTTTTCCACCCCGTCTGTCATCACAGCGTGTGTTTGTGTGGGATTTGGATGAGACGATAATTATTTTTCACTCCTTACTCACGGGAACCTTTGCATCCAGATATGGGAAGGTAAAATTTAATTTTTTTAGCATTACTGCTTGTCCAGCCAAATCGCATCGGGAACTGTGGGGGCAGCTAATGAGACAGCTTTTCAAACAGATGCTGCCGATTTTATTCAGACGCATTTGTATAAATATGTCCTGTGGTATTTCCTTCTAACATGTGAAAATTTAATTTACCTGCCTTTCATGTTGCAAGTAGCCCCTTGTTTTTCAAAGCTTGTATTGTTCCATTGCTGCTAGATGGCACATTGGGATGTTCTTTCAATGTCTGTCTTCAGCAAGAAAGAGCCTATCAAGCAGCCAGACAGCATTAACTCTAGCCTGAATGAGGTAACATATTTTTTGTTAGACCAGTGTTTTCTTACGAATCTCAGACAACTTTTTAAGAGAGATTTTGTGTTGGTCAGTCTAGGTTGCCATGAAGAATACTGGCTCTGCTTCCCACATGGCTGCTGAAGCTCACATTTTTAAGGGGTTTTAGGAACCATATCTTTAGCTATCCATACTTAAGGTACCCTCTTTGAAATGCAGGCAATTCCATTTTTTTAGGTAACTCTCTCTGTGGTTGAACAGACTGAACTTGGCTGCCAAGGAGAAAATGCTGGCTTTTGTATTTAGTACCATGTGCTTCAATTTCTTCCTAAGGCAGCTTTTTATGATAAACACTTAAGTCACTTTGAATTACAGAATGTCAAACACTTTTAAATGGGTAGGAAAAAAGACAATATCATTACCTAATTAAAGGTGGATGACCTAGTTGGCAGCTGTTTCCGCACATGGCTTTGAACAGTCACCTTCATCAGGAGACTGGAAAATAACCCTGCTTCTCTCTAGAAAGCAGAAATATGATTTGACATCATTTCATGGCTTTACCAGCTGTACTTGTTTTATGATGGTTATAACAAGCTGAATGTGCAATTAGTAAGATAGATTTATTGTTTGCTGTTAGATGTGCACAGTTGTAAAGGATATAAAATGGTGTTTGTGGTGTGGAAGTCTACTGCAGCACTTGGAATGCTGCTAGCACTTCTAAAAGCACCCTCTGAAAACCAAGCATGTGTTTCCAAGCAGGGATTTATTCAGACCCATGTTGTACAAGCTAATTGAAGTGCTTACTTTTCCCAGGGAACATAATGAACGAGGCAGTTTGAGGTATACATGTGTAAACTCAAACCTACTGCCTGCAAAAAATAGAAAGAATTAGGCAGGATCAGGAAACATAAACTTATGCTGCATAGATCTGCTAAGTGGTCATGCTTAGCATTGGGTAGGGGCTGCAGTATGCATATGGAGAATTCCCTTAATGGGCTGACTTTGTCCTAGCATAAAACCTCTGAAGCAGATGCCTTCATCTGCTGCCCCCTGCACAAGTTTAGAGCGTGTGGGGTTGGGATCTGCTGCATGGGGGTAGATGGTGATGGACCGAGGGGTGTGATGGACCCGTGGAGATGAGAAGCCCTGCCACCACAGTACCTGTGAGCTCTTGCTGATGGGCTGCCACAAAGGTGGAAGCTGCTGTCTCTAGAGCAGCTGATGTGGGGATGAAGTGCGATCAGGGAGTGGAGCCAGAAAGGGTTTATCAAAAGCACTCACCAGTGGCCAAGCTGTTCCCGTTGGGCGTGAGAGCAGAGTTAGGCCAAGACAGGGCACTCGTGAGCAGCAGCCTGCAAAAGGGACTAGGGAGAGAGGAAAACAGGAAAATGGAAACTCGGGGGGTTGTCTGCTTTGGAAGGCCTTTAAAGGTACAAAATGACAAACTTCTGTTGGCTGTTTCCTTTATACAAGTGTAAAGAATGATACAAACAGGAATAATTTTTTTTGAATGAATGAATCACCTTTTCTATTAAGTTACAACAGGCTCTTTGAGAAACTTCTCTAGAACGATTTTTTTTCATAGTTCTTCATTTCTTTCATCAGTATTAAATTCCTCGGGGCTTTCCTATAAGGGAAATGGTTCTGTTATAAAAGTATTATAGGCTAACGGCTTGATCCAAAGACAACCAGAGGCTTTGGAACAGACCTTAAACCAAGAGGGAAATACAGCACACTCAGGCTGTCCTGGGAACCGTTAAATAGTAACACAATTCAAAAATGTTTAAGTGAGCTGAACTATCAAGTACAAGTGAAGCAGTGAGTCAGAAGTTAATAGAGTTTCAGAATCTCTTACTTGAATAATATAGGAAGTGTTAATCTCAAAGTAAATTAAGTAGCAAGGCCTAAAATTCTTATTTTTGACCATAATTGCTCATAAAAGATTCATGTGCCTGTAATTAGACATGCACGTGCTTTGAATTAAATCTCACACATGGAGGTCTTGGTTCTGTATGTCTTCCTCCAGAAAAAGTGTCAGTTTATGTGATCTTCACCATTCCCCTGACCAACATTAATGTCCCAGTATCATCCTGTCTGGTGCACTGGTAGAGCTGCTGTGCAGCCACTCCAAGAATTAGTCTATAAAGTTGATCAAGCTGAAGAATAACGCCTCTTTCTGGGGTGATTCTTCTGTGAAAAGGGAGGAGGAACATCAACCTCAGCTTCAGAGATTTGGGTCTAAACTCCTGTGTTGTTTAGCTACAAAATCTCAAATGGTTCTGCGTGTTGCCCCTTCTTTGGTGATGGCAGCAATAGGGAGCTGTCCAAAAAAATCTGATTCTGAAAAAAATTAAAAAAAAAAAAAAAAAAAAAAAAAGAAAGAAAAAAGAAAATAAGAGGGGGAAGAATTCACAAAAAGGATTATCAATTGTAGTCGTATTATTAATCATTAATGCTTCAATGTGTGTTTTCTGACCTGATGTCACGTGAAAATTCTCTTTGGTTTCTGAGGGAAACGTCTATGGTCCTTGCCATGTCCAGAGCATGGACAGTTCATCTCAGGTGTTTAGAAAATAATTTGCTCACAGCATTAATAGCAGTTAAAACACAAAATTTACTCAAGGTTGAAGCATGAATGAATAGCCCAGCCTAGGTTGCTCCTTTTTTGTCCCCTCTGCCCAAACGTTTTGCTGTATCCCATGGATTACACAGTCATCAGACATTTGGTCTTAATGTCTTTCCCGTACAGTCACTGCGGTATAACCTTTATAGTGGCAGTCAGAGTGGCCTGCAAATTCACATCTCCTTTTGCTTTCTTGCCCACGGTTGAATGGATGCGTACCTGCACAAACATACAGAGTCACAGTCTAAGTGATCGGGGCAGCAAAGCTGTCAAACCCAAGGAAATCTCTCCACCCTTTGGTTTCTCAGCAGGAGGCCCTCTNCATCAAAAAAAAAAAAAAAAAAAAAAAGTTCCATAGGCAGTTAACCCTGGATATTATGTTCAGGAGGGTTTAGAAACCTGTTCTACAGGCTTCTGATCACTGTATGGGTGCAGAATATTTACCATGTGCCTAGAGACCACAACAGATGTAGACCATCATTATAACTTAATGTACTGTCCACCCAGCCCTTTTAATCCCTTCAGACATGTATAATAGAGCTCCCATTCAACAGGAAGATGGCTGTAATCTTTACTATGTCTGCAAAGATCTGCCCACCAAATCACTCACTAAACGTAATGGGAAAAATGGGTCAGAATCCATAACAGTGCTGCTGGGGTTTCACATGAGTTGGGTGAAAGTCAAGGAGCTTTGGCCATTTGTTTGAAGCAGCTAGGCACAATGCAGAAAGACTCTTTTGGTGGTATTAATTCAGACACAATAAGAAGAGATTGCATGCACTCCTGTGCCAAGAAAAATCATGAGTCTACTTTCCTTTCCCTGACTGAGATATTTGCAAGCTTGATTCATAATCTGTGTTGTCAAAGCATTAAAAAAAAATTTCCGCATCTCTTTCAGTCTGAGAAATTTTAAGTATAGTGCAGATTCATTCTTACACTTTTTGAAGGACTAGTATCGAAAAAAAAAGGGGGCACTGGGTATGTTGTTTTCCCTAGCTGAGGGGTGTGTGTGAAGCTAATACCTTTTCTCTGTATTTTGTATTGTTCCCAGAATGTGTATTCTTGTTCTATATTGGTACGCTCCTTGGGATTTCAGAGTCAAAAGTAATTGTGAGTAAAGTAAAAGCTGGAGTTAAAATTCGTCTTTATATGCAAGTGACTCTGAAATCCTGCAACCAAATGGAAAGGGTTTTATTTTAGCACTGACTTAAAGAATTGAATACATAGGACAATCTAAACTCCTGAATTGTGTTGGATCTTTATCAGTACTTTGGTGATGTCTGCTGATACTTGGGAGTTATGATCTATAAAATTCCCTGTAAGATGCATACCAGTTTCTGAGATTGTTCTGCATCTTGAATTGGCTCAAATTAAGAAAAACATACTGCAAAAAGTAATAAAGCACATTATGTCCCAGTTTTAAATCAGACTAAGGCAAAGTCATGTTCTAGATTTTAGTTAACCTTAACTGAAAGGTGTTTAGATTGCCTGTATTACACTGTGTCCCTGTGAGCCTGGACTATGTGGTCGCTTTTCCTGGAGTGGCCACTCTGGCTGCTTTCAGTGGGGACTTGCAGTTTGCATCATAGTTGCTTGATTGATCAGAGGCTTGATTGATGTGGAGGCTGTTTTTCTATGATAGCCATATTTTTTTATTGCTTTTGCATTTCAGAAGTGGCAACATGAGATTTATCCAAGTTGTAAGCAGACAGGTATCAATGAGATAGAGACAGGGCAAGTGTCTCTATCTCAAGTCTCCAGCCTGTGCGAACATGGGCTCTGCCTCTCTGATGAGGGACTTGCAGAGGCACGAGTATGAGAAGGACTAGGAGAGGGTCCTCCAATGATAGCGGGGCCTCAAGACCTTTTGGACAGAGCAGCTGAAGTTGCTGCTTGGCCCAGCTGAAGACAGGACATAAACATGATTTTCTAGCACTTCAAGCAAATGTCATAGCTGCTGTCTGTTGGCTGTCTGTGAACTGGACTGTCTTGTTCTCACCGGAAATGATGTTGTGGATCTAAGAAACTTTATTCCTCAAAAGTTTCACTGGCAGTTATATGTTCTTACAAAAAAGTTTTCCTTTAAGTGAATTATAATTTGCAATTAAAAAAAAAAGTCATTGAAAAGTTCCTGCTTGGCTCTACTCAAGATCCTTGTGAAACCCTAGGGTTGATTTTTTTTTTTTCTTTTTTTCCCCCCTGCTTTCACTGAATGCTTCAAGTAGCTTGTGCTTTTCCCTGCTTTGTTCTCTCTCAGGACCCTAAAGCCAGGACCTGATTGAAATACCATAGGGATTTAATCAAATCTGATGGTGATTCATGCTTCTAATGGCCGAATCTGTCCTTTACTGCTTTACAAACTGAGAAGGAATAAAACCCCATTTTATTGCTCGGCTGTTAAAAACTATTTGTAGAAGTTGCTAAGGTTCAAATCAAAAGCGCCCTCCCTTGAGAACTATTAGTTAATTCTAAGTGCCATGGCGTCGCTTTTTTTCTTCTTCTCTCGCTTGAGATGTGGCCTTATATCACTACTGCTGTTCAAACATCTGAGAGTTTTCCATTCCTTTGACAAACATGAGCCAAAGTGCTTAAGGACATCTGTTTATTTTATTTCTTTAATGAGAAAACCTTCCAATTTCTTACTGGCTCAGCTGTGTTTATTTACATTTGTTAGTCATATGTGTGGGGCACCTTGGGACGTTAAAAACCTGCAGAGGCCTATGCTGAGGGCTGCTAGCAGGCATCCTGGTCTGAAAGGCAGAATAAGCCCTTGCTAAGGAAAACACAGTCCTTGGAACTCCATAAAATAGATTTTCAAAACAAATAGAGCCTAATTCACTCAGTAGATCATGGATTAAGTCAAGATGAATACAATTTGGAAAGGATTTTCTGAGGAAGTTGGAGATTTTTTTACCCACTGGAGGCTAAACCTTGTATTTAATGCCTTTTTAAGTTAAATTAAAAAAGCATTCAATCACTGCAGGTAATAAAAAAGTCTGTTACTTTAGACATGCTGCTATATCAATTATTAGTTCATTATTGGAGAGAAGGGAGTAAATAATTCCAGCCATTTGATTATTTCAAATGTGTATTTCGGGAGCAAACATCTGTGTTTATCATCTGTACTGGTTGATGAGAAGCAGCAGCAGAAACAGCAAAACCAGATCCACAACAGCTTAGACGGTGGGCATGGGAGATGCTCTGAGCTCATGTAGATGTAACCTCTTGTACTAGAGCTTAGGTGAGCAGGGGGTTTTCTAAGCAAAGTGCACGTGTGGCATTTGGAATTATTAAAGGATTATTTTTGACATAAAATATATATCAGAAACAATGCTGGATTGTCAAACAAGCATGAGTAAAGGGAACCTGCTTTCCAGTATCACTGAATCGTGACTTGATTTTAAAGGAAAAATAGTTCAAAAAAGTCAAAGGGACATAACTTGTGTTAGGAAGTTGCATGTGCAAAATATGCAGTTGTGCTGAGGATTACATACCATGATGTGCTTCCACCAAGCTTTCCAGGACTTTTTTATTTTTCACAGAGCTATCAAAGACGTACATAAGAAATACAGTGATTTTCCTGTGTTGAGGGGAAGGGAATGAACATGTATTTGGTTTAAATTCCACTCCCTCTTTTGACATTTATGCCCTGTATAGTAAAAAGAAATTATTTATAGATTTTTGGTAATGAACCTTTTGTATTACTAAATAAAAATAACTTCTATTTGTTCTCAAGCATCGTGGCCTAGCTTTTAACCTGTATTTAAGTACAGTATTCCCACAGGACTGGAATCCGTTTCAGAATTCATGGGTTCAGACACTGGATAAATTAGTGTAGCCATTACTGCTTGTCCCTAAGCATAGCTCATTTAGAGAGGGAGCAGAACCTTTTCAACCTCCGTGTGCTCTTGAATGTGAGGATTTAGTGACTGACACGCCCATTTGCTTATTGGAATAATTTCCAAGGTGTAGTTCCCCAGCCATTTCTGAACAGATACATGCCAGTAAAAAGAGAGTCCTGCAGTAAATAATAAGCAATACTTTGAAAGTACCTCTCAAGTCACAGTAAGGGTAAATATGAAAAGGTATCCGAACAAAAGAGGTTAAATTATATTTGCTCTCCGTCTAGCATGGACTTTTCACAAGGTCACACTGTGATGACTGTAGACACTATTCATTTAAATTTGGTAGATTGTCTAATAAATCTGGATATATCAATGTTTAGGTAAAACAATATGTCTTCATTTTGGGGGGAAAAAAGTTTAGAGCCTGAAAAGCTGAGTGATCCTATTTGAAAAAGGACAATCCTTTTTTAAAAAGTCTGAAGTGTAGTCACTTACTTAAGTGACTTCTGAAAATGGGTTTCAGCTCCTGAGCTACTTTGGCTACTTAAAACAACTTTTCTCACAAATACCCACTCTCTTACTTGAAAATCTCTGAGAAGCTAGGTCTAGCTCTAGCCTGTGTCTATTAAAAAGATAAAATTGCAAGCTAAGCTACTTAAGTGTAGTAAAAGAGCTAAATGTGTTCTCTTCCTCAAAAAGACGTGGACTTACTTGAACTAGAACTGATGCACGTGGTTAATTTTCCTTTATTATGGGAAAGCCTTGTTCATGTCTCAAATTCTGATCAAGGTATAAAATGTTACACCCAAAGAATGATTATTCTCACAGACTCTTTTTGTTCAAACATGTGGCCCAGGCATTTGTATCTTTGCTTTTTTCATTATTATTTTTATACTACAACTGAGCTGGTCCATTTTCCAGGAGTTTCCAAGTAATTAAACCCAATTAAAACTATTAAATTCTTTCTTTTGGAGACATCTTCATTATTAACAGCTAACCACAAGGAGCAGATTTAACTTAGAAAGCCCTTGATTGTATACTAATCCGTCTCTCACCTCTGGCTGACACCTGTGGCAGATAAACCCTATAGAATAGGAGTCTGATGAATACTCTTAATTAATACTTTCTTCCTTGTAGAAAAGTAATTATTTGCTCACGGCATAAACAGGTATTTGGCAGGGATTTAAAGAGACTGATTAGTTTTAAATACTAGGGCTTTATTTGGTGTTGTGGGGTTNATGACTTTGTCCTAACATTTTGAATGTCGGGTTAATTGGCACATTGCTAAATAGAAGCAGAGTCAGACAAGCAGCTGATTTGTTATCCGTCTCAAAGGAGCCAGCTTTGCCCCTTTGCTAATGGCCTGCAAGTCTGAACAGGGTACCTGTTAGACAGAGGCTTGGAATGGGCTTTGGAGCCAGGATAGGAGGCAAGAGTGACTTGCACTTGAGAGATTGCCAGAGATAAGTCTGCTTCTCTCTTCCTTTCAAAATTATAGTGTACAGGAGGGGAGAGCTGGCTGTGGACATCCAGCCAACTGGATTAGTAGTAGCTGCAGGTGTTAACAATTACATGTCTTTTTAATGCATACTCCAGGGCAAGTATAAGCAGTTTATGAAAAATCAATCTCAGTGTTTCAGGAGAGCAGTGGTAAGAAGGTTTTAATAGAGCCATTTGGGAGGATGTTGACGGTGCAGTTTGAAGTGTGGTTGCAATGCACATGGGCTTTTGTGTAGGTAGTGCTAGTACCTTTAGTAGTGAAGATACAGCAGTGCAGGTGTCTGTGTAGGTTAGCTCCTGGAAAAGGGTCTAGGGACCTACGTAGTATACTTGCAGCTATTTGTACCCACATTCAGTAGCTTAAAGCTAATTTGGGTATGCCTATACATTCTGCATTCCCTTTGCTTTGCTAAAATACAGACTATTCGAAGTTTCACATGGAGTGAGCAGACCTAACTTGAACCCACTGCTGTAATAGGGAAGTATTTGCTCTTTGCTCACCTCCAGTTTTTGTGGAAATGATTGTTAAGCAAAGACAGACTGAAGGCTGTTCAACAAGCTCCTTTTAGCCATCTTCTGTCATCCTGTTACTCAAAATGAGGGGACAAAATGAAAACAGAGACGGAAATTAATTTTAGGCAAGGTGTTAGTAGGTTGGAGGACATAATTGAACTCAGATTAGGATTTTAAAATGCAGTTCACTTCAGATGTACAGAACTAGTTCAAGGATTAGGAATAGCGCATGCAGCTAGCCTATATAAAAACAACATTCAGAGCAAATGTGTCAGCTCATGCCATTGGGATATGAAAGAAAACGTTTCCCTTCGTGAATGAACACTTTTGTCTTCCTCTGCAGCATGTTCCACAGGCTTCTGTTGCCCATATTTTCCTCTAGCAGGACTATCTGCTGAACAGGCAGCAAAATTACCCCAAAACAAGCAGATATGGAGCTGGGAGTTGGCAGTGCCTCCCTTACAGTGGAAATTATCTTGCTCACAAGGTGTGGCCATTGTCAGCAGTAGGCAGTAGCCCATCAGTCCTTAGCTGAAAGTCACAGCTGTGACAGAAACAGCAGAGAGACATGTCCAAGGATGGTCTTTAGGGCAACAATTTCTGATCCAAAATGTTAAAAAAGGGCTTACCTTACTCTTTGTATGTTTTGATCCTTTATTGTTTATGAAGGAGTAGTAGGGAATGGGGGCTTTTTACCTTGCAGTTCCCTCAAGATGTGCACTAAGCAGAAATGGGCAGCTGTGAAACTACTATTCCTGTTCATTAAAAGTGGGAGCGAAGGGTGTATTGAGGAGGGGGATTTTCAGTCTCTTTGAGAATGAATACTTCAAAATGACCACTGCTCCCCTGGTGCTTATTTCCCCCAGCCGATGGGAAGAAGCCTATTGGAGGATCAGGAGTGCCTGGTCTGTCATGTCCAAGCACCAGAGGTTAGCACTAAAAGTAATTTGTAGTGCTGTTTAATTTCAACCCTGAAGGAAGCTGCAGCAATGGTGCGTGGCAGAGGTGAGGCATACAGGGATACACTGTGGTGCTGGCGGTTTTATTTACAAAAGGAGTTTATTGCCTGTTTTCTATCCCTGCCTCTCATTGTCCTTGTTTGTGAAAGCATGACTCGTAGATTAGCAGAGGGGTAGGACCTTGCTCTTCTAAAGTTACTAAACAAGCACTCAGGATTGAGTTTTTAGATTAATCTGTTTGCACTGTAAAAAGTGGTTCCTGGAGGAGATTTGATTTCAAGCTGTCTGTGGTCCATTCTTCCTTGGGCTTCATATGCATCAGAAAACATTGGCTAGATCTGTTACCCAGGAAGCTTGTTCCCAGGGCTCCAGGGTGCACTTTTCCTATGGAAGGACATGTTAGCAGGGATCATCGGTATGAATGCAGCAACTTTACGTTGCTCTGCTAAACTCACACTACTCTAACGTAGGCATTAGCAGTCCACCACAGCATCCCCTGCAGCATAGAGATATCCTTTAGTGGTACAGGATTTCTGTACCTAGGAAGAGCTCTCCATCAACATCTTCAGATAAATTTTGTAATTCTCTTTCAGATTATTTACACACTGTACAGAGAATTTGGACAACACATTGATTGATATACATTTTGGTGCTTTCCCGTCAGTGTGATTTTCCTGTTTATTCATAATTGAATTGAAAGCTGTAGCAACAATGTCTTTCTTCTGTGTGGGTACAACCTCTCTAGCACGGTGGGGTTCAAGTCTGGGACTAGTGCTTCTAGATGCTACAGTAATGCAAATAAATAACTGCCAGTGGAACCCTGGCCTAGTGCCTCTAGACACCTATATCGTACTGAGAGTGCTGATTTGCCTTTTAACTTTATCAGCCTCTTTAAGACTTGGAAGCATGCCTTGCTATAGAGGAAATGTCCATACTGTGAAAGCAGTGATGCCAAATCATTTCCCCAAACGACTTCCCCTCTGGGTGGTAAAGTGCATTTTTCTGTTTTATTTTCATTCCATCATATTCTCTATCTCAAGAGAAAGATTTTTTCCCTCTCATCTACAGTTTAATTTCCATATTGTTTAGTTTAAGAGAAGGTAACTTCATACACTGTGGAAATGTTTCCTACTCCCCATTAGTGATTAATATCAATAAGGCTAAAGACAAAACTTAGAGAATAAATGACAGATATCAACCAATGAGATTTCCTGAAAGAATTTTAAAGGCTAATGATCCTTGAAATGTATAAAAATAAATTGCTTCATTAAAAACTATTTTACAAAATAATTTCTTCCTAGCAGCATATTTTCTTCAAAACAGTTCCCCCGTGTAACTACACCTGGGTAGTAAAATTTGATTCAGTGCTGTTTGCATGGGGCCACAGTCAGATGCCCTGATTATGCCTGTGTCCC
Organism: Fregata magnificens; assembly: GCA_013389945.1. Classification (NCBI taxonomy): domain Eukaryota; kingdom Metazoa; phylum Chordata; class Aves; order Suliformes; family Fregatidae; genus Fregata; species Fregata magnificens. The sequence goes on along the minus strand of WAAD01009686.1, from coordinate 34,152 downwards.
TGTGCCTTGTCAGGGGAGCAGGTCTGGGGCTTAAAATTAGAGACATGTTCCAGGCAAGTCTGTTGAAGTTTACTTTTTGCCCAGAGGAGAAAGTGCCCTTCTTTCTGGGACACCAACAAGCATGTTTAAACATGAGTGACAGAGCTTTTCTTTAGATGGGCACAATGCTTGTGAGTCACACACATGGCTGAAACCACAGCCATTCTGCTCTAATTAAAGAGAACTACACCAAGAATGTGTAATAATTAGGTTAGTGTGTAATACACCATCCATGTCAACAGCATCTGCCACAAAGGTTGATTGAAATGTACTCATCCTCCAAACATTGTGCTCCCTGTTAGAGCTCCTCAACTAACTCATTACTGTCCTGTCATACAATAACATGACTCCACAGAAATCTGCAGAAAATTAGAGCAAAGACTACATATAAATCTCCCCTGGTTTAGCATGGCTTGCAACTTTAGTGGAGGAAAACCACCCACATAAACATAAAGATGAGAGATCCCCGTCCTAATGAAGATGAATTACAAATAAAAGCCTGTTGAGGGAATGCTCTTTTTTTTTTTTTTCAAGTTGTCTGTTGTTGTTTAGTTTGAACAGGCACGATGCTTTTGAGCTATGAGTGTTTATCAAATTAACCACAGATTATTTTTTGCTTGTGTTTTTCAAGTATTTAATGAATAAGAAAATGTTCTGCTGGCGACCTTGTTTGCATCAGTGCATTTCTATGCTTTTGCCATGGGTTTAGGAACAAGGTCAGTTGTTTGGGGGCGGGAAGGGTGGTTGACTTTATGCGTGAGACACATGGAAAAGTGACTGAGACTCATTCAATATTGCGGTGCACCAGGGTGGGTACAGCAGGTCACTTGATCGTGTTTCAGAGTAACAGATGCGCAGAGGCTGTATCCAGTGCCCATTGGGTACCTTTGAAGCAGTAAGCCAAGAGCTGTAGGAGCCCTGCGGCCGCCATCCCCCATCCAAGGGGCAGCTTGGAGGACCAAGTAGATCTGCTGTGCACATGCAGTCAGCTGTTAATGTAGCCCTCCAGGCCATAAGAAAGGGAAATGGCCCAGCCAAAAGCATCCGTCACTTCTGCCATACAGGACTGTCTGTGGGTAGTTTCTCTGGCCAAGCAGAGTCAGCCCCGTCAGCTTGGGCTGATTTAAGCTTGCGCTTGCTGACTTGGCAAGGAAATGAAGTGACAGCCCTCTCACAGGTAGTTGTGGTGTCTCGGCTGGGTAGCAAGGGGCAGGGAAAAACATCAATTTTCTAAAAAGAATCAACTAAATGCACTAAAGTAGAGCTGCAGGTAGTGTAGTCCTTCTCTAGGGGAATTTACTTAAGGTTTTGCCACTGATGTGGGTAGGAACAGGATTTGAATGTGAGAAAGTTCACACGTGCTTAAGAACATGTAGAAGCCATTTTAGAGCTACTGGCCTGTGCATTTTCACATTCTCTTAATCGTTAAGAGTGTGTTTTAAAAACGCTGCAGGCAGCCAGAGCTTTTGCATCATGTCCTTCCCTTTTAGGAAGCAGTTTGGGACCCTCTCGGGGAAGGGCCAAGTTAGACCCACACCCGGCTAGGCAGGGGGCTGCTGATACAAGAAAATGGCAGAATGAGCAAACCGTCACAGTCAGCCAGCCCACACAGACCGGAGCATCGGGTGCATGTTGCCATTTCTAACACTAGCTAGGATGACAGATGAACCCATCCAGCATTTTAATGTGCTCTGTCTTGTCTTGTTTTGTCTTTTTTTTTTTTTTTTCAATCGATGTAGCTATTTGGGTGTAACTGCCTTTATGGCTAAAGTTTTGGCTCTGCAAGCATGCTTGATACCACTGCAGAGCGCACTCTGTCTTGAGCACGAATAGTCATACTTGGACAAGCTTTTTATCATGCTGTAATTGGGTTTGCATGGTAGGATGGGATTGTTTTAACTCTGCTGATGCTGTTAAATAAGTAGGCAGCTTCAGTGGGGATGGAAGAGCTTTGCCGTAGTGTGGCTGCTCTTGCATCTCCTGCCCAGGTGTGCATGTGCTGCTGAGGACAGTAGATACTGTATCACATGCTGGGCTCTGATGTGGGAACAACACATCTGCCTTTCTGTCCTCTTCTGTGCTGATCACCTGAGTTAGCATGGCAGTAAAGACCTAAGCCAAGTGTGCTGAGACACATGGATTGCACCCTTTAGAGAAAGAGACTCAATTATGTTTGAGCTCATGGTTTCTGTTTTCAGATCTTGCTCACCAAGTTGCTGTTTGACATTAAAAGAGAATAATGCTGACCTTCTATGGCTGACTTCAAAGATGAAGTCAGGAAACTCTGATTTCTCCGTGTGGTCTGTTGCTTGTAACTATCCCCTAACCATTCACTAATGACGCTATTGGAAATCAATTCTTGGTCTAACCTACTGAAGCAATTCTTATATAGTCTCAGGTGTTTAAAGGTTCTTGTTACATCATCTGAAGTGTGTGGGCTATGATTGGTCAAGGCTAGCCATATACATCCTTCAAAGAAGAGAATTTGATTATCTAGGAGAGCAAAAGAAAGGATGGGAAAATCATGTTAAGATACACTTGGGAAATAAAATTACTTTAACATCTTCAGAAACAGGAATGTGTAGATCCTATGTCTGCTCTAAGATCTCCCACCCCCCCACACCCCCCCAAACAAAAAAAAAGAAAAAGAAAATCAAAGTGAATGGAAAAAAACCTGATTTTCCCCTAACAGGACACTACAACATCTGTGCGGATAGGTCTTATGATGGAAGAAATGATCTTCAACCTTGCAGATACACATCTGTTCTTTAATGACCTGGAGGTATGTAGCTGCTTATTTTATTTAACATCTCTCTCTCTAATCATTTGCATCTGGTCTACAAACTTGTTTTTCTGGCCAAGAAACTTTCATTTTTGACCTGAAAGAAATGGGCCTTAGGTGGCTTATTGGAAGCATGCTTTACTGTGTCCCTTTGACATCTTCATTCTGTTAAGGAATTTTTTTCTAAATACACAGTAACAATGATGGCTTTTGGCAGTTTTACTAAATCTAATAACGAGGACATTGCTGCTGCTTCTCCTGAAATTTGCTGTTTAATAATTTTATTAAGTTAAATTAGCATAGATCCTATGGGGCAGGTAGCAATTAGCTATGAGCCAATGCAGAGGTTTTAAAAATGGTCTCTGTTCTTGAGGAAGCTCTGTTTGCACACACAGACAGAGCAGGAGGTCTGCTCAAGCTCAGGCACACTGCAGGATGAAACTATGGGAGTTTCAACATAAAAGACCAAGAGGAAGAATCTTTCCTGTTTGTGGCATGGTTAGATCTGACTATGCCTCATACAAAGTGAAAATCCTTTTGAATGTACGGTAAAATTCAAGCAAAGTGATGCTAGCGGAATTCTGTCACCAGCTGAGAAACAGCTGTACAGCGCTGATGAAAATTTGTTTGCATTTGCAATCAGTAGAAATAGTCTGAATGAGTCACATACAAAGTGAGTAAGATGGGGTTTGTGCTGTGGGCACCTTGGAGTCAGAATACTGCTTGGAGGTGTTTGGAGGAAAAAAATCTGGCATCCCTGGGCAGACTTCTGTGATCTTTTTCTTCACTTGAAAAAGGAAGAATTTGTTTCTGTGCTAGAGGAAATGAGAGAACTTTTTCTGTGCCTGATGAGTTCAGCGAGAACTTCTGGTTCCGCCACTGCTTAATTGCACTGTGGTCCTCTGCGTTACAGGAGGTACAACCTTTCCTGCCACCTGTCTCCTTACAATCTGAGGTTTCACTTGCTGAGAATTTTAATTTCCTTTCAAAGATAAGTAGTAGATAGCACCTAAACTGACAGATTTTTCCTCTTTCAGCTTTTTTCAAAGAGGGAATTGGTGATGAGGGTACCGAAAACGCAAAGTGAAAAAATCCTTCTCTTAGGGGAAAAAAAAAAAGAGAGCTGCTGTTTGAGAGTCCAGGGCGCTATATAAGTAGCGATAATATTTAATGCACAACTAGCATTTTTCACCCATCAGCTCTCAACATGTGGCGCAACAAAGCTCCATGTCCTGCACAAAGCCACCCTCCAGAAACCCTCTGCCTATTTAGACTTTTGCAAGAGTATAAGTTGGCAAATCATTTTAAAACAAGTTTTTCCTTGCTTCACTTACTGCTCTAAAACATGAAATGAAGTAGTAAATTGTCTGGCCTCAGTCAAACTCTGCACATTTATCAGTCAGTAACAGCTTTGGCTGCTAGAAGCAGAGTCCTTAGGTCAGTTTTGTCTCGCATGGCCTCTCAAGTTCTTCAGCCACTACAGTAGAGCAAAGTTTTTAATTATAAAAAGTTAGTATGTTGTGTTTTTTTTCTTTTGTGGTTTCTAGACATAAAGCAAGCAAAAGCTACACAAAAATCCCTCAGATATGGGACTCTCATTCCAGCAGGGCTATGTAACTGAGTAAGAACTAGTCCAGTGAAGAGCTAAAGTTTAGCACTGTGTCTCCAAATAGAAATCAGGACCTTCTGCAAAATACCTGGGCTCCATCTCCAATACAGGAAGAGAGCCAGGTGCTACAGGACACATCTGTTCAGCAAAATATTAAGGGATGTTGTCTCTAAGTAGTTTGGGCTACAAAGATGGTAAATAGAAACATTTATGTTACTAGTGCTGTTTTGTTGCTGCAAGAGAAAAGAGAAGACATTTTTGCTGATTTCCTAGGCTATCTTATCAGCTTTTACTAAAAAAATTGAGAAACACAAAGTTGGCAGCTGAATGAGTCAATATAGCCCTAACGGACTTGCCAGAGGGTGTAAAGGGACAGTATAGGCACCTAAAGGTGAAAACAACTTGCTGCTGGACCTGGATGGCTCAAAACTGTGAAAAACATTAAAAACCTTTGAAAACAAGTAGTGTTCCAGCTAGCCAGAGCAGAAAGAAGCAAAGAGATAGCATTGTGAGACAATCTTATCTTAGGTCCAGCACTAACATAAAAACACTAAGCATTCTAAACGATGATGCACGGCCCAGGTAGCTGGAAAGAGAAGTGCATTTTCTACTGAAAAATTTCAGTTTTCCCTTTTCACACGTGCTTGATAAGTGAAACAAAAGGTTTTTTTTTTCAAACCAAACCCAAACCAAGGTGGTTTGGTTTTAGCTGAGCCTTTTCAATGAAAAAAAATGAGGGAGAATTCAAGAGAAGTAAATGTTCTTTACAAAGTTTCACTTTCCAAAAAAAAGCCATTTCGGTTTGGAAGAATTTACAACAACAGAGTCATCCATCTCTGTTTGTTAACCATCCTAGTCCTTCATTTAGGATGATATATAAAAGTCAGGTTTGAGTATTCACAAAGTGATATTTAAGGATCATACATCACCAAGTGTTAGGCTTAAAAAAAACGCAGTGAATGATATTCTTAAAAAAGAAAAAAGAAATTGATGAAAAACAAGCACAGGAGCTGATTCATTTCTAGACCCACAAACATTACCATATACATTAGCACCATCATGTGGTATAACACTGGCCTGTACCAGACAAAGGTTTCAGCATAGGGCTGAATCCATTTCTGACCATCTTCTGTGTTGAGGCAGGGTGAAAGAAGCTGTAACTGAGAAAGCAGTAGGATAGTTGCCCCATTTGAGACCAAAGCAAGGGTACTATTACTAGAAAATGCGAAACATAACAAAACATTTCTCTAGCACAAATCCATAGCCAAGTTCAGGCATTTTGGGGGGCCCAGCGGACTGAACCAATCAGAGCATGGCTGGTCTCAGTCCTGACAGCAGAAGCAGGGGGAGAAGTGGAGGAAATGTCGCCCATCCTCACAGGTTGGACAAGGAAATCAGTTATTACCTTGCTTTAGCATGGTTTATTTTGCTGGCTGCAGTTTTCAGTGCTGTGCAGAGCAGAAGTTGCTGCCAGGGTGTAAAGCACTTTTGAAGCATTCCCAGAAAGCGCCTGATGAGAATGAAACATTTGTCCATAGATACAGCAAGGTTTGCGCAGCCCTTACTAGCATTTGTGTGATCTTTCTTAGTCTGGTGAGGATGTGATTTCACATCGTAGCAAAAAACTGGCTTCAAAGTCTGAGTGAGGAGCCTGAACTGGAATACTCCCTTTTTTCTATAAAAAAATGATTCTGAGACTCTCTAGTTAGCCAGGGCTTTATGTGTTTTCAGGATTTACCCAGAAGGGATTCAGGCAACTGTGTCTTAAATACATTGTCCGGATGCATTTTTCCTGCTATGCTCAGGAGTGGGAATCTTGGAGGTGTGAAAAGGCGAACCAGCAGATCCATTCAGCTAACCTGCTTCAACCCATCCTCTCTTAGTGCTGCAGCCTAGTAGAGAGGCCAATTTCCCATTCAATTCTCCACAAACCTCAGGCTAGTTGGATAGAAGGAGGCTGATCACTGGTCCCCAGGGCAGGTCGGTGACTGGAGAAGCCTTAGACCTAGACTCCTACTAAACCCTTTTGGTCTTTTTACAGAAAGGGGTTCTCTGTCAGCAAGTTAACTCTTTAAGTTGTGCAACTTAGAAGCTGGACTTTCCAGCTGATTCAGGGCAGGGGAGGAGGTTGATGCTTGTTGAAGCACAGCTTAGTAGTGTGCCTGCCCCGTAGCAAAGAATCAAGGCACCAAACCTTGACAAGGGCAGGCAGCATGTAGCACTTCCAGGGCATGCAGTGACACAAGCGTTGCCCGGTTCTGGAGGTTGTTAGCAACACAGCCCAGGCAAGCAAGGCCTGTGTTTGCTGAGCCACATGTTGAAATCATGCAAGTGTGGTTTTGCCACGCTAATTCATCCACTCACGTAGCACTTCCATGCCTGTTGACCACATCGTCTCTGCTTGCAGTTGCAACAGTACAAGCAGATTAAATCCCTATGGTCTGCAAGTATAGGCTATACAAGGTATTTTGTACAAAGGGCTCTGATCACGCTGCAGAATATATTGGCAAATATTCACTTGAAAGGAGGTATTCTCGCTCTCTGTTCCCCTTTTGGGAAATCGGGGAGAAAAGGAGTTGCCCAAGGTTACAGGTGACACTGAAGTTAAAATACGAACTCTGGGCTTTCCAGGGTTGTGCTTTTTCTCCCAGATGCCTTTTGTTCACAGTGCAGTGCTGGCTAAAGAATAGTACTTTCCATCCCCAGTCCCTCTGGAGATACTATTGCCTAGCACTCTGGAAAACAGGCATTAAGGACAGGGGGACTGACACGGGGATGAGGAATTAACAAACAAGGGGATTAGTGTGTTTACAAGTTACTGCCTTTCAGAGCCATCCCTGGAGGTTTTGTGTTCTGGGAACTGTTAACCCCCCCGCCTAATGAGAGATGCAAGCTCAACTGATCAATGAATCCACGAGATGTTTAAAAATATCTAACAGAGTCCTGATACATAAATAGACAACCTGTGTGTTCGTAAGTTGTTTTCGTATGTGCATGGGACATACCTTCAGAGTATTCAGAGGGACCATAAGTGATAACAGAAGGACCTTCTCCATACATCCTCAGGAACAGCTTGTATTTCACAAGGAGGCAGCAGAGGCTTTCTCCAAGCCTGCAGTACCATTTCAAAGCTGGATTAGCCCAGGCTCCTTTACATCTGGATACAAGGGTCTGGTCCCACCTGGAGGCTGGTTGTGTAGCACAGACTGACCTAGAGATATCACAACAGTAAAAACAGTTCAGTTCCCAGAGTTGCAAGGGTTGACTGAGGTCTTACATGTTTGACTCAGTTACAGGCTGTACGTGCCACGCATCATATACCTCTGAAATCCTAGAGTATCATTTTAAAAAGTCAGCAGATGTGAAAACTGGGATATGTCCCCATTGCAGACTTCTATTCGAACAATCTGGACCTTCTTTTCAGCAGCCCAGATATCCTGCCTTGATTCCCTACTCACTAAGATTTCAAGGAAATTCTGCAAGAATGAAAAATTAGTCTTGTAACCAAGTAGTAAAACATGGTCCACATTCTTGCTTGAACCAGCTTCCCTGTGTTTCACCCAGTAACATGATAGGCTCAGCCGGCGGACTATGAGGTAGCGTCTCACCAAGTGTCATGGTATTTTATTAAGTTAGAAATGTGATAGCTACTGTTGTCACACTTCAGTGTACAGAACAATTCATTCACAAATGAGAAAAACAGATCCCTCCACAAATACCTTTCCCCTGACTTAATGCCCTGCATCATACAACTGAAGCGGAGTGGGCTGCATCAATATTATCCCAGCATGGCTCACAACAGCTATTGGAAGGGGGGCTTAAAAAATGATGGGGGGTGGAGGAGAGAGAGAGGTACCAGCAGAGATCTGCTATTCAGCTGCTTGGCTCCAATTATATACAGAAATAAACAGCTCAGTGATAGGTTGATAAGAGGATTGATGAGACGAGAACAAGATAAAATCATGTGTCTTTTTGAGAATTATCTAAAATAAATGCTGCAGAAAATCTCATGATTATGGACAAGAACTATCTGTGACGTTTTGCCATTGATAGCAAGTTTGGTTACTTGTTCAGGGATTTTTTCTTTTTTTTTTTTTTTTTTTTTTTTTTTTTGAAAGGGGCTAGTTTAAAGTAATTCGTAAAACTCATGATTATATAAGGAAGGTAAGACAAATTCTGTGGTTTACAGAATACTGAAGTGGTGAAGAATACCTTAGTTAGCTGCAGTTGTTCTGACTTCGGAGTCCTGTTGTACCAAGTGCTTTTACCTCTGTTGAAAAATCGACCAGAACAAAAGATAGTGTTCATCAGCTTGAAGGCTTTCTGTTTTGTTCTTACCTGCAAGGGTCATGGAGAAAGGAGATTTAAGGTGGTGGGAAAAACTTCCTGATTTTTCTCTTTCTAATCTTAATGCTAAGACTGGGAAAGAATCCAAAGAAATAACATTTCTCAAATTTTTGAGGCAGGGCCTCCACCATTCAAACAATGAAGAATTTTGGAAGATAAGATCTCGAGTACATACTTGATGCAGGCTGAGCTCCAAGTATATATTCTGGTTAAATTTCCTGTGCATAGATTTCCTCATTACTGACACACATTATTCCTTAACTCTGTCTGTGGCTGGGGCTATGAAAGGGTGCTGCCTTCAGTGCTTCAGCCCAGTTTCCCGGCACATCAAAGGAAGCTCAGCCCCCTCAGAACAAACTGGGAAAACACCAGCAGGACAGGCATCTCTGGAAATTTCTTTGGGACAGATCTTCTCCCTCCTATCCAAAAGCATACACCTCCTATCCAAAGCAGTATTCTCACAGGGGGAGAGGCTGCCAAGTCTCTGCCTTGTCATGCATACAAAGTTTAAAAAACACAGTTTTTCTGGTTAAAATACAAGCATCTCTCTCCCTCCTGTCTGCATAGGAAGGAGTTTCACTTAGTGTTATTGTATTATTCAAGAGCTGTTGTGCCCTTAGTTATAACAGCAGATCACACACACATTCTGTCTATTCATATTTTACGGAAGTGCTATGTGATACTTGTTCCTAACCATTAACTGGCAATACTAGCAATATGTAAGATTTTATCTGCTTAATATTACCCTTAAAGTAATTTTTCATTATATTCTTACAAAATTTTTTTCAAAGCATTTACTTACAGCTGTATTTTTTTTCATACGCTTCTCAGGACTGTGACCAGATCCACATAGATGATGTATCATCAGATGATAACGGTCAAGATCTAAGGTACGGGATCTCCAGGCTGGAAGCTGCAGGTCAGGTAGTCCCCAGCTGTTTGAAAATAGCAGGGGGCTGGTCAGTGATGTAAAATAACATTCTCAGCCATGCGCCCTCTCTGCTCCCTGGCTCCATGCTGTCTGCATTTATTAAGTACACAGAAGCACAGAGTCCCCTTTCTCACATTAATATGCCTGTGCCTACTGTCAAGCCCTGACTATACTGAGCTTTGAACCATTCTGGGAAATATATCTAAAATTAGGTTGAACTCCAGTCAGACTATGCTAGTCTCTGATATGATTTGGCCAGCCAGCTGGCACAGGTGTGGCCAAAACATGTCAAAACCAGATTGAAAGGTTTCCCACTGCCAAACCTGTAATGAATGGGCTTAATAGTGAGGATTGTGGACCTTGTCATGCTAGAGCCTTGTCACTGGTAGAAGCTTGTACCAAAACTGCACCAAACATTATTATTACCTGTATAAGTTAGATCATCATGTACATAAAAACTACTTCTGTACAATTACATCTTCCTTTCCCAAAGTGTTGCCTACAGAGTCATGGCAATTGGCAAAAGAATGAAGAGTGCAGAGCTCATATACAGCTTTATAATTTGTGTTTTTATGGCTCGTTATTATGAGAAATTGGTGCCAAAACAGCACAGAAAACATTGAAGTGTTTCAGGGAAGAGACTTTTCCTTCTGCAGAGAACACTTGAAAGATTTTTTGCTGTAAATGAAATGCTAGTTTGTGATTTGCAATGCACTGAAATGGCACGTGTATATTTAGGTCTTTGGCTCCAGTGGCCTGTAAGCAGGTGAGTCTGGATACTTGTTCAGGCATTGATTAAAACATTAATTTGGGTTTTATCTCAATCAATGCACTTACTTTGAGTGAGCAAAAAAATCCATATGCTAAGAGCATATCTTGAATCCTGTGAAAAGCCCCTGCCTGAGTGGTTTCAGTTGTTTCAAAAATACTTCACAGCTGCTCATGGCTTGTCTATGTGGGAAATGAAGCTGAGCTGACTGAAGTATGTTAAGCATGTTAAAGTCCTATCTGGATGCTCTAATACAGAAATAAAGCGGCATCAGGGCTTTCTAGAAGGGGAAATGACTGTGCAGTAAATCAGGATGTGAATATACAAGCACTGGCTACTCCCCCAGTGAGGTGTCAGAAGCACTATAAGCTGAACTAACTTCAAGGTGCAGCTGAGAAGGGTAGGTCTGTGTCTCTGAGCCTTTCTGTCCCTTCCCTTGCTCTGGTTCAAGCCAAGTTTGTCCAAATCTGCTGGGTCTGTGACCTGATCCAGCCAATTGTGCCCCGTGAGCTGTGGCTGCTCTCTTCCATCGCAGCTCAGTCTGAGATCTGCTCAAACCGTGGAACCCATCCTGATGCTGTCATCCGACAAACATTTTAAGATGACATGAGCTGGTACTGCCTCTTTGCATGTCCCCTCTCCCCCAAATCAGGGAACTGATCCAGCTGAAAAGTGATTTCTTTTTCTTTAAAGCTGTATTATCTTTTAACTGGAAAAGTTCCCTGATCTGACTCATCTCAGTGCTGAAGAAGTGCTTGTGCTGGTACAAAGAAAGGGACATCGAGGAGGGCTGAAGACAGGAACAAATGCCCAGTAGAAGGCATGATTGCTTCCTTCAGAGAAACTGCCTGTTTAAGGTGTTTGTGGAACTGTCACTTGCCCCCAGTTTGTTGTGGTAATTACTCTAGAGTTGCTTTGAAATATTAACTCAGTTTAAAAAAAAAAAAAAAAAAAAACCAACAACTTTTATGTTGCAGGCAGTTAAGGTGCCTTTAGTTAATTTCTTAATTTTTTTTCCTTGATCTAATGTGTGTTCAGAGCCTGTTTAGCAATACAGCCAAGCAGTCAGAAAGGTAACACCAGAATTTTCTCCTTTAGGATGTGAGTATTTCTGCAGTTACCTTAGCACCCTGGATGAGAGGCAGGTGAGGAATTTCAGTGACCTGAGGACAGTCAGATGTTTTGTAGTCCAGAGAACCTCAGAACTGGCAGGGAGTGCTAAGTAACGTGCTTTGTGTTTACAGTAAAAACATTGTTTAAATCTGTGCTAGTAACTGTGCTACAGATGAACTCCAGTTCTGTACAGCGTGTCCTGTGTACATCTCTGCTGCCACTTGTCTCCACATTTCTTTTCAATTGTTTCCACTCCCTGCTGGCACTGTATAGACTGTAATTATACTGACCTCTGCCCTTCCCTCCTCCCTTTCCCAGCACATATAACTTCTCTGCAGATGGCTTTCACAGTTCAACTGCCAGTGCAAATCTGTGTCTGGGCTCGGGTGTTCATGGGGGAGTTGACTGGATGAGGAAATTAGCATTCCGCTACCGTCGGGTGAAAGAGATGTACAACACCTACAAAAACAATGTAGGGGGTAAGTGTCTATGGTCAGGCAACAAGCGTGCCTTTCATCTTCCCAAATACTTCTGACTCTGCTAGGGACTTGCTATAGAGGAGGTGTAGAGAGTATCATGATAAGAATACTTCACACTGAGCTGAGCAAGTGTTTCAGCAGTCATCCTTAAATAAGGTTCTGTACAGGATTTGCAGGAGGTGTGCTAAAATACCTGGTTTAGTGGTTGGAGGACCCAAGTCTGAGTGTGGGGTATTTTATAATTTCTTTGGCAGGAAAGCAACCTTCTCCAATTTTCCAAAATGCTTAGTAAGCAAGCAATCAGTTCAAAACAAAATATGCTTTTTTTTTTTTCCCACAGAACACATGGCTGATCTGTCTGAAGGCATTCTTGTATCATAACAGCTTGTTCTTAACTCCCCCAAACCAATGCCACCAGATATCAGGATGCCCTGGGTTCCTTCATCTCAGCTAGTTCCAGACAGTTCTTCCAATAGGCTGCTCTGCTTCTCTTTTACAACATCAGTGCTAGGTGTCTGACTAGAAGGAGAAAGAAGCAAAACTCAGAATATTGCCACAACATTTTTTTTTTTTTAGCTGGAGGAATAGTGTACCTGCATGTACTGGAAATGGTGCACAGCTTTTCAGGAGAAACAAAACCATCCTGGCTTCAGATGTCTCTCAGGTCAGGCCACTACCTGCTATACTCAGCTCTTTTGTACTCTTGCTCACTTCCCATATGAGCTTTATGCTAACTCCAAGAAAAGTGTTTTAACAAGGTCCCGTAGCATGCAGGTGACTGATACCATTCCACCAGAGAGGAAGGAAGCTGAGCTGCGGTAGCATAGGACTGTGCTGCAGACATGCCTCATGTACCTCAAGGCAGAGCCTTGGGGTGATGTGGCAGTGGGCAAAGGGAAGCAGCCTGCACCAGGGCCAAGAGAAGGGCAGTGGGAGAGAGGGTTCAGAACAAGACAGGAGCCCTTTGGCATTCTACATACAAAGCCATGCAACTCCCTTTCTGTGCTTCTGCAAAGAATCTTTCCCTGCTTACAGGTTTAATAGGAGCTCCTAAGAGGGAAACCTGGCTGCAGTTAAGAGCAGAACTTGAAGCGCTGACTGATCTCTGGCTCACACATGCTCTGAAGGCGCTGAATTTGATACATTCCCGGTAAGAACAGCTTAAAGAATTGCCTACAGGCTTGATCGAGGATCTCCTTTGCTTCCCTTCCCCCCCCCCCCAAACAAATCAAGACACATTTATAGGACTTTGCTGGCCAAACCTGTGGGAGGCCAGTCTGCACATGTTTGCCAGACTTGAATTATCAAGGGTTGGGGTGAGCTTGAGATGATGAACTGAGCAAAAGAAAAAACAGTCTTTTTTCTTGCCTTCCCTTGGCTACCTCATCTGTGGCACACTTTTCATGTGAGCAGATTTACAAAAGAGTAGGAAAGGGAGAAAAGGGCCCTTCTATCCCTGAACATGTTCACTCAAAGAACCCAGCATGGACATTACTACGTGGTGTTTGAATTCCCGCAAAACAGATCCTGGCATGCATGCAGTAAGGCTGCATTGCTGCTGCTAGTTTATGGGTTTTTTTCATTCTACTAAGTTGATAAAAGGACATTACCAGTACTCACATTATCTGCCTCTAGCTGCATAATCTCCCAATGACTTGGGAACTTCCAGTTGCAAGAAGGGTTTGCTTCCTGCCATCTTTCGGTCTAGAGTAAAAGAGAGAAGCACAGATTGCCACTTCTACTAACTTTTGTTTTCTAGGCCTAACTGTGTGAATGTGTTGGTCACCACAACTCAGCTTATACCAGCTCTCGCTAAAGTGCTTCTTTATGGACTGGGCACTGTCTTCCCCATTGAAAACATTTACAGTGCAACAAAAACAGGTAAGAGCAAACTAACTTAGGCCTCACTGAAGATAGATTGAAATTTTGTCCCTAAGTCAGGCACATCCATTCAACCTGATCGTGACAAGCAACGTATGAGCCTTATTTTTAGCTCCATGTTTACACATCTCTAATTCACATCCTGACTGCCCACACTTAAGCTAGTACAGATGGGAAAAAAAAAAAAAATCAAAGTCTTCCCAAGTGTCTGCATGGGGCAGTGAGCTTGAAAAATGCATGCTCTATGAAGCATCTACTGCATGTGGGATGTTCAACTGCACCCAGCCAGGCCGAAGACAGTCTGGTTGGACCTGTTACATACAGAAACACTGTTTGGATCCTCTTATTTTTGCAGAGGGGTCAAGTCTGCTGAATGAGCTTTATGAAGCTGTGTGAGTAATAAATACTGGTAGGGTTGGCGTGGGGCTTTTTTGTGTTATGTCCTTTCTGGTATAAGTGTTTGAACCTCTGAGGTTTGTATTTTTATGTTTTTACTGCAACCAGAATGAACAGAAGAGGGCTCTCAAAACCGAATACCATGAGTGTCACATCAGTCTACCAACTGCTGGTCTAAGCAGTGCATCAAAGTCACAAAGCTTACGGAAAACTGGCAGCACTTGGAAGTCCTTGGCTGATAAAGAAAATGCTAGTAGCTGTCATGAGATGGAGAGAATCCATCTCAGATGAAGATTCAGTTAGGTTCTAATTTCAAAAGAAAATGAGGAATGTAGCAGCAAGTTCAGTTAGGTCCCAACTCCAATTCTGGTGCCTGAATGTCAGCCCCACTTGCTGTATGTGTCCAGATTAAAAAAAAGTCTCTTCTCTTCTGTTGTTTAGGGAAAGAGAGCTGTTTTGAAAGAATAATGCAAAGGTTTGGAAGGAAAGCCGTGTACATTGTAATAGGAGATGGTGTGGAAGAGGAGCAGGGAGCAAAAAAGGTACAGTTTGTGGATGCCATGCTGGATTCCTCCAAGTTTTCATTTCAATGACCCTTTCTTTACTTAAGCATTCAATGAACCTCCCTCCATTTGAAACAGGTTACAATTGGTCTTATTTCTTAATATGCAAAATATTCAACAACCTTGTGAGAAATTTCCTGCTGTAAATCCCCCCACCCTGGCAGCTAGTGCAATTTTGCAGGTAGTCGCCATGTCACATGTTCCAGGAATCATTTTGGCTTAATAAAGATGGCTTTAAACACCTGAAAAGGAAAAATCTAGTGTGTGATCTCAGATGAGCAAGCAGGGTGAATTTCTGATCTACACATGTTGCTTTTGTAAATTCCAAATTATTGGAATTAGTTTTGAATTACTTATTAGAATATGCATATATACATACATGTATTTATATTCAAAAAAATAATTTATATTTATATTCAATTTATTTCAATATTCAATTCAATTTATATTCAAAAAAGATGTGGACAGGCTGGAGGGGGTCCAGAGAAGGGCCACCAAGATGATCAAGGGTCTGGGAAGCCTGCCATATGAGGAAAGGCTGAGGGAACTGGGTTTGTTCAACCTTGAGAAAAGGAGGCTTAGAGGTGATCTCATCACCATGTATCAGTACTTGAAGGGAAGTTACTAAGAAGATGGAGACTCCCTTTTTACAAGGAGTCACATGGAGAGGACAAGGGGTAAGGGGTAATGGGTATAAGTTACTCTTAGGGAGATTCCGATTGGACACGAGAGGGAAATTTTTCACAATGAGAACAGTAACCATTGGGATAATCTCCCCAGGGAAGTGGTCGACTCCGCTACGCTGGATACTTTTAGGACTCAGCTGGACAGAGTGCTGGGCCATCTCGTCTAGACTGTGCTCTTGCCTAGAAAGGTTGGACCAGGTGATCCTTGAGGTCCCTTCCAACCTGGTGTTCTATGGTTCTATGATATTTATGACTTATTGAGGTCATAGGGTGTAACGTCATTAGAGTGAATACCAAAGGTACTAGTACTGAGTCACTGCCTTTATCAGTGATTTATGGATCGATGTGATCAATTGCACAAGCAAAATTAAATTGGAAAGATGTACTGAATACAAAGTAGAACAGAAACTGTGAAAGCAGTAGGGTCAGGAATAACAAGCCCTCAGTAATATTTCATACTCGCTGCACAGATGTGTCCCACTGACATAGGTAGCCTTAGAAAGAATTAAATGGACTAACTTGTGCATTCAAGTGAGTCCTCCAGTCATTAGTGTCCACAGTCCACTGACTGGGAAATGAGAACTGGAGTTTTAAGGCCCAGTTGAGGCTGCTTTGTTGTGGGTAGACAGAAGACCACAGAAGCTGGAACCCCAGAGCTTGGAAGAGATAAAAGCAAAATTTGAGAAGACCAAAGCTCGTGTTCTGCTTACAGTGACTTGGGGGTGGGGCAGGGCTAGAGATCCAGCAAGGAATACCTTCTGCCATACACGTGGGATATCAGTGTATTACAGAAACCCAGGAGCAGTAGGAGCATGGAGAACGACGACGACCTGAAGGAAAGCAGTCAGGTACATCAACTGAATTGTACAACATGAGAATTGAACAGCCAAAGTGTTAATTTCCTAATCTTTAGAACAGAAGCCTGCCTGGAATCTCCATTTATTTGGCTTTACAGGGACAGGAATACAATTTGTTAATGGCAGGCATTTGCAAGATGTCTTTGTGCATTCTGAGTCTTGTGCTCCTGATGTGACTGCAGAAATGTGATTGAGGGGCATTTGCTTCAGGAGCATTGCACATGAGTTGAGATGCAGGAACTGACTGCATGAGTCCCATCTTCAGCAAACTAGCTAATTTTTAATAGACATACAGATTACTGTTGTAGCTCAGGTGATGTACAAAATATTACATCACAGGAACTCAGCCATACAGCTGAATCTTGTGCCGGAGGCCCTGACATCTCATTCTGAATCAAGATCCTGCAAAGACTTTCCAGGCAAATTTGAGCTCATTGGGTGCACAAGCCCAGGAACAAAGGGATTTCAGCAAATAAGGTGATTGGCACATGTTCTATACCCAGAATTGTATCTCAGGTCATCTTCAAAGCATCAGAAACCCTCTTTTTTATAGTGTATTTCCCCTGGCCAATGGAAGCAACAATACCTGCCCCCACCTTGGAAAACTAGCTAAATCTGCAGATGGTTCTCTAGTTCTTGAAGGGTTAAGGAGTTGTCAGAGGAGTCCAAAATGCATGACTGGGAATGAAGTGATAATAGCCTGCTGCTTTTGACAGCCCAGTGCCATACTTCAAAGGCAGTGGGTCAGTGAACATGGCTGCATCAAAGGCTGCAAGGGCTCTCTGGCTGTATGAAGAAGTGGGAAGGTTCAACAGTCTTCTATAGGCAGGATTTCAAGAGCCCTCTTGCTTGTGTCTCCTGGCCTAAGCAGCTCTCCCATTAGTAGAGCACATTCTTTGCTGGGCTGTTGCCTCCTTTGANGGGGGGCAGGCAGAGAGCCTTTCACTGTTTTGCCGACAGCACTGATAATATCTCCATTTTAGTGGGTCGTTTTTCTTCACCTGTCTGATGAGTGATAAATCTGTAAATGCTGAACAACAGGAGTGGCTGGGAGGCCAAGTTTTCTTCTCGTTTAAGAAAGAAAAATAGATAATTTAATGGAAGGGTTTTAATAACAACCAGGGGAGGGGGAGGGAGAAGGACATAACTTTTCCCCTTAAAGTGAAATTGCAGAGCAATGGATTCCAGTTGCTTCAGATGTCTGTGTTTGCTTGCTGTCTCTATGCACACTGATAAATAGCCTGAAAGAAACATTTGTTTACTGATAGGCAACATACCAGAGGGAAGCTTGAGTTGTATTTAAACATTAGATGTGCGTAAATAGACACTCTGTAAAACAAACATCTGGAACCACTGGAGTTTTTTTATGCAGGTAGGTACACTTGGAAAAGGAACATGTCCCTTCATCAGAATCATCTGTCTAGGAAGTATATATTCTCTAAAGCTTTGTCTAACCTATTTATCCAGAAGCAGTATGTTTACAGTTGAATTATGTACAGTGATAAAATACTCAGAAATTTTATTCCCACACTGGAAGGGGAGTAAGGTCTGTCAGTTAAGGCTTTCTATGTGTTTGTTACTGCATGCATATCACTGACTGTACAGAGACCAGTATTTTGGGAGGAAGCTAAGAAAATCACAAGCCCAAATGTTGTTATAAAATCTTCAGTGCAGAAACAAGCTGTGTCTTTGATCTAAAGTAAAACTGCTTTAACTGTTTTGGATAAGAAACAAATCCAGGTTAAACCCCAGGCTCACCAGAACATCCAAGAAGAGCTGTATTTCACATCTGAAAGCAAGTTCTAATTATTTTAAGGTTGTCTCTTTGCAAGCAACCACCAGGATCGTAGCTATTGCTAATGATTGCAGAACTATGTTGTTAAAATGATCCTTTCAGAGTACTGTTTGTACCTTAAACAGATCACAGGTTCCATCACAGGTCCCCTGCATAATTGAACTGTACTTCTTTCACAGAACTTAAAAAAGTTGGTACTTTGTCCTTTTTCAGATGCAAGTCTGGTTTCCCTAGAGTATATTCACAATTTTCAAGAGATGAATCAAGATATTATGAAGAAGCTATAAAGGTCACAGATAGTTGACCTTTCCAGATTTTGTCCAGATACTAAGATTTCAAGTGGAACTTGACTGGTTGGAACCTGGACATTTATATACATGACTTCAGATTTATCACAGTAAAAATGAATTGAAAAATAGGGAGGCAGGAGAAGAATATAAGATAGTCTCTCAAAAACAGGAATTAGGAAAGTTTCTTGAGGACAAGCTGTCACAGAAGCCTTTCTCCGAGGCAGCAGTGTTACACTAAGTGAATAATTGATCTGAGCAATGATACCAGTTCCCACAGTTCCAGAAAATGCAGTATGACCTACTGTTCCAGTTAACTTGGAAAGGGAATGGTTAGAAAGCATTTTGACTCTGTGTGGTATTATATTCTTTTGTTTATATTTTTGTAAATTTTAATAACTTCATTTTATGATACATATTGTTTACTTGTTTGTGAAGCACTGGCCACAGCTTTCACTAGTAGTAAGTAGGACAACTTTGAAATTGGTGTTATAGGCCAGAATTGTGGTGCTTTCTGGAGAGTCTAAGATTCTTGTATAACTTGTTACAGTAGGTGAACATCACTAAGTGGCAAGAAAAGTGTTTCTAGGAGTACTGCAATTCTAGAAACATTCCTAATTAATCCATGAAAAAATGCTAGTACATTCAGAAAGTCAGCCCGCATGCTACATCATCTCTGGAGCAGGACACTCCCAAATTGTGGAGGATCTGTTGTCCTCTCTGCGTAGGAGAAACGTATCAGCAAATAGCCGCTCCCCACTCCCTTCCTTCCTCTCTAAGATGAGCCTCCTTGCCTGTGACACCGTGACAACCTGGTGGCCCAAGTACAAAGCTCTGTTCCTGAGGGTGCAAACTAAGAAAGTTGTTTTGATCTCAGTATTAAACAAAAACCAAAAAATACCCTCTTTTGGTTTCACTCTAGCACAACATGCCATTCTGGAGAATCTCTTGTCACGCTGACCTGGAAGCTCTTCGGCACGCCTTGGAACTTGAATATTTGTAGCAGACCCCAACATCTTAGCACTGTGAGGGCTTCACTCAAACTATTACATCGGTTCCACCTATTCCTCAACGTTTTCTTATTAAAAAAATCCCACAGCAACTGCAGTTTTTCTTTTTTTTTGAAGGAGAACCCTTTCAGTGGAAGCCTTTAAGAACTTGCAGCCAAAGAACATTGTGTCAAGTCCTTCTTCCTCTGGACAGAGGAAAAGCCTTCAGATAACTTGCTGGGGATCCTGCAGTTACACGGTTAAGCTGGATGCATAGAGCTGTAACTGCCTTTTTGCCATCAACAACAAACACTAGAAGTCTTGGGTCTACTTGTCAGTTTTCTTGCTTTTGAAAGGGGAAGAGGACGTAGTGAGGAGTCTCTGCACAGTACGTCACATCACATGGGACTTTCTGAAAATAAGAGTGAANGTCATATTGTGTACATTAATAATGACACATGGTACTGTTGGTAAGAACTATAGCTGTGTTTTTAAATCTTACATAGATGGTATGTGGACTGTGCATGTGTCTACACGGTGCCTTATGCTGCCATCTTGGTTTGGGGGGGGGGGGGGGGGGTAAAA
>WAAD01009686.1:0-13980 GCA_013389945.1 Fregata magnificens | reverse complement strand
GCATTAAATAAAAACATGTTTACATTTTGGGGGACTAGATTACCTGCCTTCTCTTCTCTCCAGCCACTCTTGGATCTAGAGGTACATGTAGAATACATACTCCCCGTTTCAAGGTGGGGTTAGGCTAGAAGGATTCTGAACAGAGCCCCTGGTGCAAAATGGAGTCTGTGGCCAGCTATTCTGTCTGGTGGTGGGGCAAGGACTGAAGACAGTCAGTGACTGTATCCGCTGGGAGAGAATGTGGGCACTCCGCAAATCTAACTTGTCCTGCAAAGGAAGATAAAGGGCAAGCAAATACTTCAGCTGTGCATATTTATTTTTATGTAAATAAATGCATCTACAAGTAAGCTTCAGCTTTAGGATTTCTGCTGAGCTGGCCTGTTAATTCTAGCTGTCAAAATATTTCAGTTCTCTGGGCCTGGATGAATCTCTAATTCACTTTCAGAACTGCTCATTCTTGCTTGCTGTGGCACCAAATAACCTCAAAAGGATCAGAGCCTCACTGGAACAAGGTGTTAGAGAGAGAAACGCAGCAAGTAATACAATCCCCTTATCTATCGCATGTGAATCAAGATCAAACAAGTAAGGGTTACACAAGTTACAAGCGTGATACAAGTGCTACAGAAGCCTGAGTGATACTCCTAATGTCTAAAAACATTTACTTCAGGAAACAGATTCATTGCTAGATCTGAGAGGGGATTTTCTGCCATGCTAAACCAGAAAATCTGATCTCAAAATAATCTGAGCTCAGTCTTTGGCTCAAGAGGTAGCAGCCATGCAGCAGCTGTACAACATGTTAGCTATACTTCTCAACAGCAGGTGTGAACGAAACCATCCTTTAAGTACGTGCTTTGGAGGCATTTGCAAAGAGCTGCTCTCTGGGCTGAGTACAACACAAAACAAAATAAAATGTGATTTTTCTAGCAGAGGTGTTGCTTGTCTCAGGGCCTGCTGAGAAGCAAGTCTGGCAGAATTTTTCCCTCAAGGTTTTCCAGCTGTAAGACTGTCACAAATAGGAAGTTTATCACAAGTCAAGGAAATCAAACTCAATGGAAAATTGACAGATGCTTGCAAGATAAGCACACCGGTAAATAAAACCTTTGAAAGAGGAACAAATGCCAGGGGTGGCAGACTCCTAAGAAAGCACAACTTCACCTTTTAACACCCTGTCAATCAGCTAATTGCTCTTCCTTGAAATTCCAAATTTAACACCTGCCTTATTTGAGTCAATTACCCGAGTACGGATTCTTTTTCCTAAAGATTCTTAGGAAGATTTTGCTTTCTGAATGTATTTAAAGATTCTCCAGCTCTCTTGTTTCTGTCTCCAAAGTTCTTGGCAGAGGCCTGTGCTCTGTTAGTGCCTGCTCGTGCTCCACGGACCATTGCTAGAAGTGATTTCTCCATATTCCTCCCAGCTGATTTTTACTTACCCACAGGTAACACAGCTGATTGATGAGGGCGGTGTATGCCAGCATTAGGAACACTTGTTTGTCAGACAGGCGTACCACGTCCTTCCAGTCATCGTGGCACATGTTCATCTCTCACTACAGCAAGAGTATCAGGGTTTACTGTTTCCAGGGAAGCTGTGATGGCTAGAACAGGGGATCTATAACAACTTTTTACTCATGAACATACAAAAGGCCTGGGAACACAGGTGCACACAGATGCAGGCCTTGCTCAGCTCTTTCACCTGTGTTTTTATGTATTTCTACATTGTTACAGCATAAAATCCTTTCTTAGTCACATCACTAACCGGACTGGAGTACAACTATGATGTGACAAGGTTCCCAAATAAGTCGCAGTGTAGCTGAATCTGAGGTGAACAAACCAAGCAAGCCATGTTAATACCATTATTAAAATGTATAGCTGATACCAAAATCTGTTCTGTCAAAAAATGTTTAGTATGTTAGTACATGTCTGAACCTCTAATAGACTTTTTGTATCGTAAATAGAAAAGAGGATGTGAAAGATATAAGTGGTGAGATAATATGGGTTGAAGTCTTGAATAGGACCATAAGCACGAGGGCGCCGTAGCTGCTGTCACAGCTCCTTTCTAACACTTCAAGATCCAAAACACTTTCCCAAACAAGAAAAAAAACCCCCGTCACTGCCTGTACACAGACGTGACATATTCATCACATTTCCAACAGTATCCTTTGCTCTAGTCGGGGTTAGCGGGGAGCGTATAAGCCTTCCACGCTAAGCACCAGCATAGGATGGTGTCACCACAGTGGTTGGGACTAAGAGAACACCTGCTGATCAGAGCAGCAGCCTTGTGCCGAGCTACCACAGCCACCTGCCCTGCTGCATTTTTAGTCTGTCCAGATAAGCACAGTGTACAAATGCTAAAAAGCCCATCAGAAATGGCAAAAGGCACCCCCATTGATTTGGCAAGGCTGTGATCGAGGGAAGAAACCAGATGCTGGTTTTGACTCGGGGCAGCTGCTGATTTGGGGTTCTTTGGGGCTTTTTTCCCCCCAACAGTGCAAGGCAGACTGAGCATTTTGTCTTTTACAACAGAGATTGGATTTAAGTTAATGGCAAAGGTACACACTGCAAACTGTTTTTAAAATATTTTACAGCACTTTAAAGGTATTTTCTAGGCTATTGCAGACTCACGGCATGTTTACTGTTGGCATTTTCAATCATTTGCTAGAGCAATGAATGAAAAATATGGATAATGCAGGTTGCCAATTTGGGCCAGAAATTTCTCAGAGACAGGAGAACAATCTGATGTAGTTTGTCCTTGCATTATTATATTATGAAATTAAGGGCAGTAGTTCACTTGTTACACGCTGTTTAGAAAGGATGGAGTTTCAAATGTGGATTTACTGTAAGTATGCAGCGGGATTTATTGCTGTAAGAGCACCGCAAGTGCTGACGGGCTGCTGCGGTTATTATTTGAAACACTGCAGTTTCACAGAGATGAATTACTTCACACATACGTGCTATAGCCTGTCATCCCAAGAAGTGGGTTCCAAGGCCCAGAGCAATTCTTCCTGCTTTTCCTAGAAGTGTTTAATGTTGCTATGTTACCTTTCCCTTCTGATGTTTCTCCATCATCTCTTCTCTGTCAGGTAAGGACCTTCCTTGCTTATTGTAGTTGTTCTTAAGGAATATACTGTAGGCTTCATCAGAGCCAAGGTTTTATCCCTGAAGTTTTAATTAGCGTCAGCGTGACCAGAGCTTCGTATCTAATAATGCTCAACAGATTTACAAGGTGCTGTGCAAAAATTAATGGTCATAATTCACAGTATCATTTCTCTTCCACTTTTCACCATAAGGTTTTCTTGCATGCCAGGATTCTAAATAAGAAGATAATAGTTTATTTTTAACAGACAAAATTTGATAAAAAAAACCCAGCTGGCAACTAAGCACCGGTGGGATGGGGGAGAGAATCAGAAGGGTAAAAGTGAGGAAACTCGTGGGTCGAGATAAAGCCAGTTTAACAGGGAAAGCAAAAGCCGCGCACGCAAGCAAAGCAAAACAAGGAATTCGTTCACTGCTTCCCATCAGCCGGCAGGTGTTCAGCCATCTCCAGGAAAGCAGGGCTCCATCACGCATAACGGTTACTTGGGAAGACAAACACCATCACTCCGAACGTCCCCTCCCTTCCTTCTTCTCCCCCCAGCTTTATATGCTGAGCATGACGCCATATGGTATGGAATATCCCTTTGGTCAGTTGGGGTCAGCTGTCCCGGCTGTGCCCCCTCCCAACTTCTTGTGCCCCCCCAGCCTGCTCGCTGGTGGGATGGGGTGAGAGGCAGAAAAGGCCCTGACTCTGTGGAAGCACTGCTCAGCAGTAACTAAAACATCCCTGTGTTATCATCAACACTGTTTCCAGCACAAATCCAAAACGTAGCCCCACACTAGTTACTGTGGAGAATATTAACCATATCCCAGCCAAAACCAGCACAAATATGTAAAATGTGAATAGAACAAAACCTGGAGACTCTTTATCCTTTCTGAAATTTCAGCTACCTATGTTCAAAAATGAGCAAAGAGCAACAGCAAATTCAGTAGTGAAGGCCTTTTCTCCTGAGAACAGGGCACTTACTGAACACTTACTTACAATGAGAAGTAACAAAAGAATCAACGCACTTTTACTGGAAAACTTGCAACCACACAAAGATTGTTCAGAAATGAAGACGGATTCATGACCTGTGCTATCTCTGGGAATCAGGAGTCGAATTCTCCCAGCAGGCAGTGATTGGAAACAGCCTTTTTTCCCCATCACCTCTAGGCCTTACAAGCACGGCCTCAGAGAGGAATTTAATGGAGCTGCTATCGCTGCTCCTTTTTCTAAGACTGCCTTTTGCTTAGCATGTCAAATTTCAGTTCTGCCTGTGCTTTGGCCTGGCTTAAAGCTTGGGTACGTTTCCTAGCTCAGCGTCCCTCATCTGATGAGCAATAGCCATATGTACATCCTTTGAGCCTATACAGCATGACTTGCCACACTGCACCCACACAATGCACTCCTTTCGCAAAAGCCTAATGCTGAGTTTTGCAGGGACTGATGCACACCACACACCTGTTCTTCCCTGCATCCTCTCCAGGTGAAGGGCTGAAACAAAGTAAGTTTTTTTACACACACACCCCCCACCCCGTTAACCTTATCCTTAGGGTGTCTCCACCCATCTGCTCTCAACCGCCACTTCTAGCAAGTCGTGGAGTGCAACACAAAGTAAATATAGCTCTTAATAACCAAAAAGACCATTGAGACGACAGGCACCAAAAGAGAAGACCTTCTTAGGCCTCTGTCTTCAAACGTCCCGTCGTTCTGTTAAACCAGAACCTGGAGCTGAATCATTTCTGGAAAGAGCTTTGACAAAAATCACACGTGGGGGCCTTGCCCAGCTTTGTTCAGCTGCAAGAACAGAATAGAGCATTTTGTCAAATAACCAGGAAATGACAAAGAAAATACGTGCAGAAATACGTGTCATCCTTGGGGACGGAGGAACGCATCGCAATGGCTCCAGTTTACCCGTTTCCCGTGCTGCCGTTTCCCTGCGGTTCCCGCGGCCGGCCACGCGAGGGCAGCCGGCCCCCACCGCCCCCCAAGGCCGCCGGGCCCCCGGCAGCTGCCCAGCAAAACCCGGGCTTGTGAGGTGCATTGCAAAGTTCCTGAGTCACGGCCGTCTCCCCTGACGAGCGTTAGGTAAACAACCCCAAATTCTCAGCATGTAGCCGGTTTCCTATGAGGTGCACAACTGGCCAGACAAGGCAAGCGTAGCCGAGCTAACACTGGGCACTGCACAAGTACTCGAGTGGTATTTTGTATAAAAATGATTTTTAAAAACCGAAGAAAAATAGAAATCTCATTGTTTCTAAAATGCCTTCAATTATGGTGCAGCTGTACAATCGTTTTAAAAACCACCCACTCTGATTCACCAAGAAAGGCTAAGTCCCAAGGGACTTTGGTCCCGTGGCTCTTCCTCTCCCCATGAAGGATGACAAACCCAGCATTCAACGGGCTGTAGATTAGCCCTGACTGCGCATGGACAGCAGAGCCCGTAGCACCCCTTCTGAACTGACACATCCGTACCAAGGAGGATGAAAAACTTAGGAACCGGTGGCTCGGAACGGGCTATGTTCCTCTTGGCTGCTCCATGCTCCTCTGCAATATAAGCACTCACATTTCTATGATTTAAGTGCTGAAAAGCTAATTCAGCAACTACCAGCACAAGAAGGTGACAGCATAGCTGATGGCAAATTCTTAACCCCTGCACCCGTAGCCAGCCCACAAAGTTCCAGTTTGAACATAACGGCCTCTCTGCAGCCAGAACTGCCAGCCAGGCGGTGGCTACTGTGGCACTTAGAGCTGCGTGGCGCTGAGCCGGCTACCTGTGTCTGCTCCTTGCATCCCTATGCCGACACCAGGCTTCTGTGATGAAACCTTGCTATGGTAAACCCCATCCGGAGCACCTACCTTCCTGAAAGAACACTGAAACTAGGAAAATACTGCTATGGCTTGGTAAAGCTTTGGAGTTGACTGGCCCGGATAAGGAACGCCAGTGTCAGTCTCGCCTCCTTCTTCCTAACTAAAGGCCCACATGATAATGGAAGATAATAGTATAGATTTCTAAGCTCAAACTCTTAAGACAAGTTAATTTTGTCCCCAAAACCAGAGGAATCGGCAGTAATGTGCCCGCATGTCTTTCAGTAGATTATAACAGAGGATGGCAAACCCGAGAGACACCCAGTGCCTGTAGCTGAAGGGTGAAAACAAGTTTCCCCAGGATGGTATATGGCCAGAGAGGCTTTTCATTATTTGCAATTTACTACCATCGGCCCCCATCAACTCAACACCTGATCACCGGCATCACCCTTGGCAGCTAGGCGATGGAAGGACAGCCATCCAGACTCTGTCTTCAATCCAGGACTGAGTCAGCTACCGCAACTGGTGAACCTTCACCATCAGAAAGAGCTAAAAATTCCAGATCCAGCACAGTAATTTTTCCCAAAATACTTGGATCTGAAATAAACAAGGGATATACTACACAGGGTGGAGGGATACTCTAGACACAAGCGATGGATGCAGCTTATGCCTAGTCATAGTATTCAATTGTACATTAAATAAAGTCGCAGCCTATCTTTTAAGTTCATATCACATCAGTGTCATCTCCTGCCATAATGTCCGAGTCAGAGATGTGTTCTTCCTTCACTTTAGTTAACGCAAAATGATCTTCAGAAAAACAATGGACTTCATACCGTACCTAGCTAAAATGTGGAAAAATACAGTCACCAGAACATCCAAGATGATACTTTGATCTTGACCTGATAACTCTTATTGGGAGTTTTTATATTTATATAAATCTTTACTAGGATTTGGCCACCTATTATTTCTCACAAGGAAAGAAAACTCTTTTATAGAAAAAACAATGCCCATTCAAAGAAAAAACCATAGGTTGAAACAGGCTTCAGAAAGCAGTGTTTCCTATAACAATTTTTGACTTGTTCATCTCTTCCCTTTTTCTTCCTAACACAAGAGCTTGTTTCAGTGATACCAGCATTCAAATGACACAACGAAGGCCAAAACATCATTTCAAGCTTTCAAGATTTGTGCTTTTCTTTAAACATTAGCACTGGGAACATTAACTTTAGTTGTTTTACAAATGCGTGTAACAAGGTAACTACAGGAGTAGGAACTTTAAGACAATATTCATAGTAAGATTTTACAGTGAGCTATTTCATTAGCTCCCTGTTTCTTCTAACAGATGATTAAGACACACACAGCAGTCTTGCCCAATTCATGCCCTCTTAGAGGGCTACAACCATACTCATCACGAAAGTCCCCATTTCTAACCCCCAAATACACCTAACAAGACTACGCATATCGCTCCAACCCCGATCCAACCAGTGCATGAATGTTACACAACAAGCAATGGACCTTTGTTGCTGTTAAAACTGAGAGGAAATGGATGCTACCGGGTTTTATACATAAATGGCTTCGTATTTACAGACTGCCAATGCTGCTTTGTTCTTTCTCGAATCTGACAGGCTTGGATTCAAAGGTCCCACACTTCTGAGACAGAAGATCCCAACGTAAGTGAAATTATTCTATGATCTGGAGACTGTGCAGAAGTGAACATTCATCCAGATTGAAACGAAACTGGAAATCCAGGAACACAGAACATTTTTCTAAAACAGTTTAATAAAAAAATTGTGAAGTTTCTTGAAAAATTGGAGAAACCCAAAGCATATCGTGTGTGTCACCTGACTCAGTCACAAAGAAACACAATTGTCAAAAAAGATCTTTAAGTTTAATACAAATTTTATACAAAGAAAATGTGAAAAAATACTTCCATATGCTAAAAGCAATTATGCTTCACAAATAAGGCCAGCTAGGCTATTTTTGACACGACTGCAATTCACGAATATTCTGTTCTCGCTTTTTTTCTTCTAATACTTTTTTCCCTCTAATATGGGTACTAGCTGGAGACTGTACAAACCGCATTCTTTTATAAACAATGGGAGAAATCAACATGACTAAAATGTACAACAGAATGTACTGGAATGATATCATACAATTAGTTTTCTCATATACATACATCACCTTTGCTTTGTTCAATGCTTTCGTTTTACACAACATACAAAATGGTACTACAGTATAAGTGTAACAGACAGCATTTTCATGGGTTACTTTCTCTCATACTGTACTGTTTCATGCTTACATAAAAACATAAATTCCATCATATAAATAATACATGCTCTGGCCCAGCATCAAAAGTCCTTTGCCCATGTTTCCCGATCCATGTTTTTCTCCACACCTAGTTCTTGTTCAAAGTCCTTTTGGAGGATTTTAAAAAAAGAAAACCGAACTGTGAAGCATAGGAACAAACTTTACTTTTCTCAATCTTCGATATCAATGATCAGAAATCATGCTACAACCAGCTGGCATTACACTTTCCAACTTTTCTGATATTAGACTGAATGAAATTTTAACTTAATTTTAACCTGTAAACAATATGAATTTTAACAGTCTGGTCATTGTAAAAAACAATGTAAATCTTTATGTATTTGAGGTCCACAGATTGGAAATGTCATAATTTGCCTAGTACAATGAACTGAAAAAAGATACCGTTCATCACTTGGTTGCTCAAAGAAATTCTACAAGAGTTTCAAAGTGCAGAAATTTTTTTTCAATCCAAATGCAAATCAAGCCGTTCAGATTCTCATGATTATATTATTTGATGCATAACTGCAGGTTCCCAAGACCAGTTTTCAGTGTTAGCTTGTGATAAGGCCGTTTTAAACCTTCCTTTTCCAACTTCAAACGCTCTTTATAAGTTAAAGTCAATACAAATATAAAAAGGAGATGGTACTCTAACTTTAATGACATCCACAAATTGTACATTATTTACAAAAGAAGCATAGATTTAATATGGATCTTACCTGACCTCAGCTTTTCTAAGCCAGCGCTAATGCTTTACATTAATGTAGTGTAGTTAATGCTTTGTACACATATACAAAGCTAAAGTCTAAACCTTTGAGGTTAATCCAAAGAACTGTGTTTATTTTTCACATTTCTATTAGATTTATTTATTCCAACAATTGTATGGACTTCTTGTTAGCAGTTAGACTCTTCGTACTTGGACTGGCATTGTGGTCTGAACATATTGAACTCCAGTTCTCATTGCCACTGTCCCAGCAGAAGGACTTACCACTACAGGAATGGTCTGTGGATTAAAACCAAGAGAAACATATTGTTATGTTAAAGGTCACATAAACATGACCACAGAAATAGAGATTTATTTTCCAGGGAAAATCCAGAACAAGTTCCAATTTTGTGCAAGAATTAATACCTTTATTACCGCAATATTACCTCATTCCAGGGTAGAAAGTAGTGTATGACTTTCCTACAGCCACGAGTTTTTCTGTGTTATTATTACTACTATATAATTACAGGGACAGGTGGTCCTATAGGTACTGTCCACACTCTGTCTGTGCTTGGACAATTAGGTTTTCATAGTTACTACATCCAGTTATGTATTTTCCCCAAACTAATACATAGGAAGAGGAAAAAGGGCTAAGAAAATCCTTTGTCATTTGAAAAAGTTTTGACAAATCAAACTGGAGTACAAAAATACCCTTGTTTATATGTATATTCTTGTTACACATTACTTAAATCTTTTTCCCCAAAAGGAACTCCCCCATGCATTCAGGCTACACAGAAGAGAACGAAGAACATCCATTTAAACAAAAAAAGTACTTAAGTTAACTTTTGCACAAATCATGAACAAAACCACCAGCATTACTGGGAACTGCTTACACACCCTGTAAAAATATTAATATAGAATAAACTTTTCACTTCCATCATACAGATCATGATTTATAAATCTTGACAAATGAAGTTTCAGGACATCTCTATAAGTGGTAATTGATTCTACAGATGCAGAGACAAAGGCACAAGAATGTTGAACAATCTGGTCAAGGTCACATCACTCTGGAAGATCTGGAAAAGGATTTATTGAGTCTTAAGTCTCTATATCTTAACCTTCCTCCAAAAATGCGAGGAAGTCTAGAAATGTCTATACCATACAAACTGCAAGTATGTTTTGATACAATTCCAGTGATGCACAACTGGTGATCAAACAAATGCATCCATTTCAGTTCACAATATTTAGTGGAAGAAACAGGAAGTGAGTGTTTGAGGAATCTGAAAGGGATGCACAGACCTTCCCCTTGATGGTAGTGTGACATTCCAAAGAGAACATGGAAGAAGAAACACAAGTTCACTGAAGCCCAATGTTTCCCCACACTGTTTTAAGAAACCACATTAGTGTCTTAACGGTATTCAACAAAGATTGTGAGTATCCCTACGGAGATGGATTACAGCCTAGAGTGTTTATCAGCTCCTTTGTGACAAAGTCTATGCCTTCCAGAAGCCTACTCATTCCATTCCCTGGAATGCAAAGATGATAAATTCATATTTTTTACATTATTTTAACTGCAGAAAGAATAAAAACAAAACATGGAACCAATTTGCTAAATAAATTCAAGATCACTGCCATTTTGTAATGATTTCAGATGTGTACAGAGGGTTCAGTGGAAATAGTACCCGGAAGATACACTGGAAGTGGTTCAGAGGAAGAAATTCCTAGTTGGAAACAAAGTGCAAATTGAACCCTAAAGAAGCCATTATGTAAGTCACTGTTAGTACTACAGGTGGGGAAATTAAGGTTGCCACAGTCGCCTTTTAAATATACACACACAAATGAAAAAATTAAGCTTCAGTTCTTATAGCGATCGGGATATGGAATGTGCGAGACTCCTTAAATGTGTTAAGATCGTTCCCTGAGAGGTAAATTTTCCACCTCTGCCAGTTTTACACATATGTACATTTTGCATACATATTAAACATGCACTAAGGTTTCAAATTATTTAAATTGCACGTGCAGTCATTAGAATACAGAGGTGTCTGTAGCTGTGCAAGACTAATGCAAATGCGTACAAAGTTTTAAACATGCACAAATAAAGGTTGAAACCTTTCAGACGTTCCAATGATGCTTTACATAACTCAATACACTTTGTATTACAGAAAACCGATGAGGGTAACTGCCATTTTTCTGAATACCACACAAAACCACCTTATGATCTTACAAACTCTCAGCTATTCACAAAAGAGCCTAATGTCTTTGATGTTTGCTATTTGATTTTAAAACACATATAAAACCTTGTTATTATGGTAATTCAGTCCAAGCAACTTAGGGCCAGCGCTGCAAAGGTGCACAGTGCTCTCAGTTGAGACAAAATGAGTTGAGTTAAAATGCTACTAGGAATGTGAAAAGTCATGATTCCCACTAAGAGCAATAACATTTGTGTGGAATATAATGGCTATGAAATACTGTATGTATGTGTGCATGTGCGTGTATTCATGGACATACACACACAGAGGCATGTATCCTGCAGCTGGTGGGGAGGGGCGTGCACACATGCACATGGGTGTGTGTACACAAGGAGAGAGACAGACAGAGTAACTTCTATAGCAAATTAGGCCTCACAATCACAGTGTGATTAAGGTACACTGTTAAATTAGCACATAGTTACTATTATAAACTATCTAACTTCAGTCAGAACATGAACTGAAGTTACCCACACATGGGCTTCTCTGTTGAACGCACCACTGAGACAGAGCACGCTGTTCAGTTACCAGTCCAGTATCAGCATACTTCCTTTTGGTAAGAAGAATGTCAGCTCGGATGCCGTGCTGACTCTGAAGTGAGCACTGCAGAACACGACCAGTTGAAAGAATGGGATATTATGGTGCATAAAATACAAAAATCGAACTCACTTCTGTCCCATCTCCCATGACTGACACTAGGGAATTCAAGTGTCCTTGGTTAAGTCTTTGATGGAAAAAAACAGGTCTGATTCCAATGCTATTTCTCATCATTTCGTAACACTAATGTGTAAGACTGCATGGGAGATACACTACTGATGAATGCATATTTTCTTTCATAGTTACTGAGATGTCACAGGAATATCAAGCATAGCTCAGAATTAATTAAATCTCTTTAGGATACCATAGACAAAAAGATATTTAAAAGATATTTAAAATGGATTCTATATATTTACATTGATGTTGTGGTCAACTATATACATGAAACGGACAAATAACTAACATAATAATGTAAAATGGAAGTCTGACTGTCCTCAGTGCCTTTGCTATACTTAATGACAATTTCTGAATCCTTGTAATAATGAATGATGAAATGAAAGGGTGGAATGTTGCACAGCAAAATAAGACATTTTGCACTGCAAGTTGAGACTATACCAGTGAATTCATATCTTGATAGAACAGCAGACGGAGACAACCCCCCAGAAATACTGAGCAATTTTAATGCCAGGAACAGTACTACTGCAGACTTTAAATGATGATATTGTACTTACAATTGTGGGTTGAGTAGTTGGAATATAGGTGGTGGTCTGCGGTACCTGGACCAGTTTTATAGGCTGGTTGCTTGTCACACCTGTTGCTATCTGCAGAGACAGCACAGGCAACCTCAGTAGAAGTCTCAGCTTTTACATAAATTCCACCTAGTTGTTATTATTATTATAATATGAAATTTATGTTGGATGTTTTGTTTGTGTTAAAAATTTGCATCTTAATGAATTCACAGGTTACTTCTTTGTTAATAAAACAAAATTCAAATTATGAACATGATCAATGTATACAGCATGATGTTTCAGGTAGAACATCTATGTGAAAGCAATTCCAGATTTGTATAACTGGAATATTCCCTGGCAAAAGTTTTAGGTAATTGATTTTCTCCCATCCCCGATTTCCCCAGCAATACAAAGGTTGTGCTGCCACAAGCAATGCATATGAACATCGACTGAGCCAGAGTTTAACTAACTTCACCAAAGCATTCAGGTGGAACAGCACATCCTTTTTCCCCTCTCCAAATCTGTTTCCCAAGTTACTCCCTTAGATGACATGTCAAGCCCAGAGATCTAACACCAGACAGTAGCAAAAGTGTCAAGAAATGAACACAGCTCTCTAGTTTACTATGCTTCCCAATTCTATAGGACTATCTCAATGAGACATCATGCTGGAATCACAATACTACAAAATTAGTTGCTTTTAATACTTTAAAATACAACAAGGCTCCTACTGATGTGGGGGATCATGTGTAAGGGTTTGAAGGATCACCCCCCCCATAAAATTTTTCATTTAATAAATCTTGCAAGGGCAGAAGAAAAACGATGCTGAAATTGCTAATAGTCAAGCCCTACCTATAAAGCAGAATCTTCTCTATAAACATTTTCTATATATGCAATGTTAAGTCCCTTTTATTAGAGCATTTGCTCATCCTTGCCTACTGAATACTATCAGAGTAGATGCTATGGAGGATTTCGTAACTGCACACTGCTCCGTTAACTGTAGATCCAGGTGAATTGTTGTATCAGTGTTATGGAACATTGTGGTACCCTAGTGGCAGTCTGTTGTGATAAAGTAAGTTGATTTGAATGCAGGTCTTGAGCTTGGCCTCTGAACCCCCAGGCAAGAAGGGCTTGGAAGTGCTGCAGTCAGTATTGCTTATCAGAAGGCAACTTGTATCCAGACCAGAAGCTACACTGATGGGTCCTGGAGAGAGAGAGAGAAAGAGGTCCAGTCCCCTTTGGCTGGAAGGATGAGTCAAGCCAACACAAGGTTTTATTGGGAATGAGTGAAGGGGAAAGGGTGTTCCCAGAGGACAGAAGGAGATTTTTTTTTTTTTTTTCCAAGATGAAGAAAAAAAACCACAACTCCCTATCTCACTCCCCAAATCACACTCTTTGAAATATGCAAATGGTCATAAATTCCTGGCTGATCCAGGGAAGCCTTTAGGGGTAGGTTTCAGAGAAATCTTACATATTATTTTTGTTTGAAGTGACCACAATGATACTCACTGTAACACTCTCTTTGCTTTTATCAGCTGAACCTTCCTTTTCCTTAGGGGTGCTGGCTGTTTCTGTGGGTGTAGGCTGCACACT
>WAAD01009685.1:238029-330134 GCA_013389945.1 Fregata magnificens | reverse complement strand
GGGGGGGGGGGGGGGGGGAAGAAGGGAGGTCCTTGGGCTACTGAATAGATCCCTGTGTTGTGGGATCCAAATTCAAAGGCTGACCCGAAAAGGGGAGTCTCCCACGCTGGACATGAATCTTTCAAGATAACTTTCCTATGAGAAGAGGACTTTGCCTGCTGGAAAATTTAGTTGGCTGCCTGTAGAGGCAGGATTAAGTCTGAAATTTTACTTTTAACTGAACAGATTAGATTTAGGTTCCTTTCTGAGCTGCTGTGGACTTAAGGATTGGAGCTGGAGAATCTTGGGGTTTATGTGAAGGAGACTGTTTTCATAACTTTGCCTTTGTGTCTCGGGGGGCTGCCTTACGAATGTGGAAAAAGCCCCTCTGTAAAGCAGACTTATAAACCCTTTTATCCCCCCAAGGTCTTTGGCACAGTCTGTTGATTTTTATTTGTGGTTTCATGCTGATTTGGATTGTTGCTTTTAATCCAGCGCATTTTAGTTTAGGTTAGCATTTGCTGGAGTTTTTGAGTCGGTTGGGTTTTTTTTTTTTTTTGTTTGTGGGTTTTTTGTTCTGTTTTGTTTTTTAATGGACTTCACTCAGGTGATTTTTAGATTGTGTGTGTTGCACTGCAAATTTGTAAGATAAACTTGAATGCTTAACAAAAGTTTATTCAAAATCTGTCAGACGTCACCTTCATGCGGGAAACTGGAGATAAAGTCCGTTGTGCTCTTAAATGGGGTGAGAGACTCACACATCCCGTCCAGTACTGGGGAGAGGTGCTGAATTTGAGTCCACAGCCTCAGCTTGCAAGGCTTTCTAGTCCGAGGGCAGCGGGAACATGTATGTCTGCTGCTCTCACAGAAGGGTCCCTAAAATCAAGTGCTCTTGGGTCATACAGCACTTCACAGGGGAAGACTGACAGCTTGAAGTGGGAATTGGTGTGGATGTGAGAGGTGCTCCTCAATGTATTCTGCACTGGAAATTATTCCTAATGGTCCTCAAACTCAGCTTATGAACAGGGCGCACTGCAATTGCATGATGTTGTCCACTGTCAGAGATTTGGAAGACGGGTGTTGCACCAATAAAATGACTAGTTAATATTTTACGCAGAGGCAGAACAAACCCAGATCAATGGCACTAAGAGTGCAAGCACAATGCTGAAGGATTTAATTTTGTGGATTATTAAATACCCTCTGGAAAGGAAAATATTAATTGGATTGCAGTCTTGTGAGTGAACAGCAGAGATGTATAAGCAGCTATGGCTTAGGAAAATAATTTTATCTTACAGTGGGTTTTAAGGAGTTCCAAGTGGGGGAGGTTTGCTATAGTGCAAGAGCTGTAGTGAAGATTTCTGCTGTTCCAGTGAGCAATGATGAGAAACTGCATGCAAGAGGTCTTGCGTGATGGAAGGACAGAGGAAGATCCATCTGTGAGTTCAGTTTAGTGTTTCTGAGGTGTTTGTGAATGAAGGGCCAAGCCAACTCTCCCTGAAAGAGGGTGAAAGAATATTTATGCTGAGGTTGGCATGTATGAGGGATTCTGCTTGGAGTGGGCAAATTTCCTCCTGCTGGGATTCCGTGAAGACTGCAGAGGGGCTTTCCTTGTCCTGCAGACTTTTCTGTGGCGTTGATTCCCTGGAAGAGCCAAGACAGAGTGTCATTTCTGGCACTGTGGCGTTGTGTTCTCTGGTAGGCTCAGCTGTAGGAAGAGGCAGTTTCCGAGCCCTCAGCCCCTTTGGGAGAAGGTTTTACACACTGAGTCAGCAGAGGCAGGATGGGCTTTGCAGCTAGCACTGCTTGCCTGGTGAATTGTACCGTACTCTATCAGGTCTAGAAAATCTACTGGTCTGAGGAAAAGAAAGTTAAGCATAGGAAGAAAGATAGATAAATAAATATGTAGAAGCAGGGAAAGCAACATCATCTTGTTAGTGGTGTGTCAAGGGCAGTGTAAAGGTGACATAGGATAAGTAATTTTGCTGTCAAAATTGTTTAGAGATGTCATTAAACTGCTTAGGGCTGTCTCTGCTGCTTCAGGGCACAAACACCTGGTTTTAATTTGCAGTGGTCTGTGTCCAAACTTGCTGGCCTTACTCAAAGGAATCGGTGCTAATTTGGAGCCTGGTGGCAAATGCCTTTAGTGAACATGGGATCTAAATGGCAGAGGTGACTAAAGGATCAGAATTAACTCCCTCATAACCTTTGTTCATTTTTCTTTTCCTGAGGTTTAAAACTATCAACTAGTTCAAGTTTGCAGAGATGATGAACTTTTCAGATTGCTTGTTCTGGTTCAGTTATGAGACAGGGAGAACAGAGAAGCGGTTTCCTATTGGCCCTAGACTTTGGAAAAGAGATCCACTCTGTTTTTAATGAAGTAATGCTTGGTCAGAATTTTATGCTTGCAAAATCACTTTGGTTTGTCTATATTTTTTTTTCCTTTTTCTATCTTTTGTTTGGTTTTGTGTTTTTTTTTTTTTTTTTTTTTTTTCTTCTTTTCCTTCTGCATTGACTTATTCTGTTTCTCTTACGCACAGTCTATTTCCTTTATCTGGAAAACGTCTTGCTACACAGCAAATTCTTGTTTGCATCTATGCCCTCTTCTCTCCCTTTTTCCTTCTCCATATTGACATGCATAATCTTCACTTATTCAACAGCTGAAGAATCACCATTCTCACCATTTCAGGGCTTTTTTCTGTTAGGAGAGGCTCACCTTCTTCACTTCTGGTAGATGTCAGTGAAAAACTGATTATAGGGCTCTGTGTCGCAAAGTTGCGTTTTCCAATTGAGGGCAATGAAAGACATCTCCTGAAGAGTTCTTTATTGTTGCAGGAATCATGTGCAGTTTTGTAAATAAAACTGAGAACATCTTTAGCACCTCTGCTTTACTCTCATACTGCTCTTGTGTGAAGGTAAATCTTCCGTATGTATTACCTCCACTGTTGGAGCAATGCATTTCCTTTCTTTCATTTTTGGCTCTGTTATTTTAACAAAACCCGTGAGAACAGAGAGGAAATTACACATTCCCCTGGGTCATAAATATAATCTGATATGGGATTTTCTTGTAATGTGTCTGAGGACGAGGAGGTATGGATGGAGGGAATTCCCAAGCACGGAAAGAAAGGTTCTTGCTCGTTTATTTTACCTCTAGTCAACGTGGAACTTTTAGCTTTTACTGATCTCACTTTATTTTGCACATGCATACAAAGCCACAGAATCTGGGAATACCGTCAAGCCCAAATTTGCCCTATTTTTTGATTACCTGTATGAAAATATTCCTGCACATCAAATCCCTCATTTTAAGATGTCAAGATAGCTTCAACTGGTATGCAAAATAGGCTTTTTCAATCTGTTACGTCTTCAGCTAGAAAGAAACTTGCAGCAGCATTCGCCAACAAGCCAGGAGGCAGTCTCACCTTGGTGTAATGCGTACAACCATCAGCAAAGGCTATTGTCCCCGTGGCTGCTGTACTGTGACATTAGACTAGGGGCTCATACAAGCAGCCTTGCTTTTTTCAGTGGGGTGCTTGCCAGCAAAAGGTATTGTTCATCTGCATGTGTGCTGCTGCAGCAGCTTTTGCTAGTAGAGATGTCCTATGTATTTGGCTAAGGTTGCTGTGTTTACCAGCATACGTCCAGAGCTCAGCTCTTTGAAAGTGATGGAGGGGCAGCACCATGGAGCAAGAGGCTTTGTTGTGCCTCAGTGCGAATTGAAGGCAGTTGTCTGTGAGTGAGTTCTGCACTGATGCCCGCTCATATAAAAAAACCCGGGCCTTGATGTGGCCTTTTATTTATCACATTGTAAAATGGGGGGAAAAAAAAAAGACTTCATAGTAAGGTTTAATCAACATTTCTAAGAGTAACAGCATCTTCTGTCTTAAGATGTAAGACGATGGGTAATACCCATTATTTCTTGCATTGTGCTAATCAATTAGGAAGGTAGAACTTTTTTGAATGGTTTCCAGAGGATTAAGCAGCAGGAAAACTGGAGAGCTTTCGGTGACAGAAGAAACACTCAACAGCCTTTTGGTCTAGAAAATACCTCTTGTAAAATATTTCTAATGATGACACTGCAACGAAGTTGTGTGTTTGCTTGTAGTTGATTCCCAGTTTAGTGCTGGGAGGTACGATTGTTTCAGATAATTTAAAAAGCAGCTCTGGGATTTTAAACAGCTTCAGCTAACTTGGGCCTCTTAACCACCACAGCTTCTTAGTATAAAACTTCTCTCTTTCTTTTGAAAGCAAGCAGACCACTTTACCAGACTAGTTTGCTGTCTATGAGTGTCTTACCCCTAGGAGCTTGTATTTATCACCGAGTCTCTGGGGCCTTGCTAATTCAGAGTTATGAGTAGATTCCACTCCAATGGTAGCTGCTGTTCTGCCTATCTCTACCCATCAAATTGCAAAAACTCCCTTGTAACCCCATCCTTTCTTTTTATCTGGAGATGAATGTGATAGGTGGTACTCAGCTCTGTTGAAGCTGCTTTTTCTGTGTTGCTAGGGTAACCGGAGATAGCCCCTGAAGACAGGAAAGGGCAAGCATTCCTTTCTGCCACAGTCTGGAGCATCAGTGATTGAATGAGATTAGATAGAATTAGATAATCCTGAAATTCACAGTGATTTGATGCCAGACCTTTATTAAATAAGTAAAAGTACCAGCCCTTATAGTAAAAATGAATTCTTTTAGATCAATAACTTTTCCCACCATTCGTCACAGCTGTGATTCTTGAGATGTCTTTTTCTGTGACATGGGGTGAACCACACAAACATACCTTTTTTATTTCTTTTTTTTTTTTTCCCCAGAGGGGACGATGATATCAATTCCTCTTTTATTTCCCCCTTGTGATTCAGCCACTTAACCGTAAAGTACACTTACAAAGGAAGACACTGCAAGATTCTTCAGTGATGGTTCAATGAGCTAGAGTTTACAATAGTAGTGTTACTTAAAAATTGTACACCATTAGTGTTAAGTATTATAGTGTTTTAGGGTCAGTTAAAAAAAAAAAAAAAAAGAAAAGAAGTATATTGTGAATGGCTGGGTAGTTTTTTGTTCTTTGTGTGTTCAATGCCTAAAACTGTTGGGACCTCATCCATGCCTGGCATGTTCCTGCTTAGCTGCAATAGAATTGATAACATCATATTCTGATCTAAAGTAAATGTGGGTTAAAATGAGCACGGCAGTGTGAATGCGGGATTGGACTTTGATCACAGTCAGTCTAGATTTGCATCAGTTTAACTCTGTTGACTTCTTTTTCATCTTTAGACTGGCATGGCTTGCATCAAAATTTAGTGTGCATCAGAGGACACCTAGCAGAGCATGGAAAATTTGGTGTGTTCTGGCCCTCAAGCAGTTTTGTTTTTTATCAAGCTGAATTGGCTCTTTCAGAGCAGAGGGCTGATATTTTTTTTTTTTTTTGGTGGTGGTGCTGTCCTTCAGGTGCAGCTCCAAACACCACTGCTGAGGTTTTTGCAGGCATAGTGGACAGTATGTGGTCTCAAAGTAGTCAAGAAGCAGCCCATCCAGAATGAGAAGGGCAGCCTGCATATTCCTTATAAGGATGCTTTTAATTCTGAATGAAAATATAATACATTTGGTCTGGGGTATTTTTTAATCTCCAAATTAACAATGTGATTCCTTAAAACATTTTTGGCTTGAAATTCATGAGCTGGTAGTTCAGGGCTGGAAGCCTATGGATCTGCGCTTGTTTGCATCAGCAATGTGAATCTCTGTTTTTGAAGTCTCACCTTGCTGTGATGGATTTCTCAGAAATAAGTTCAGTAAAACTAATTCTATGAGGCTGGTAAGCATTTCACTCCCCTGGTGTGTGCAGAGGGCAAAAATCATCCTTGCTTTGGGAGGATTTAGTTCTTCCATTGATGTCTCTGCTATTGTCTTTAAACCACTATAGAATCTAAAATAAAGTATGGTTAAAGGATATTTGAAATTACATGCTCTACAGGTTACTGTGCTTTTCCTTTAGCAGTGTGATGCTGAAAAACTTACATTTTGAGAGTAATTTTGTTGTTGTGGTGGGACTCCTCCCTGGACTGCTTATCACACCAAGCTCTAGAAACAAGAGTGAAAACTATTTTTTTCCCCGTATGGCAGGGAAATACATGCAGCAAAGTAAGAGAGAGGGAAGGACAGAGGAGTCTGAAAAACGTTTTTGTGTGAGTACTATATCTTAAGACCAAGCTCTGCCTTTATCTGTACTGTGTTTAATTCCACCCTCACTAAAAAGGTAACGGGACACATTGATGGTAGAATAGTTTTGCTTGGTACATAGGGATACAGGCAGTCTGAATTCTCACCTCTGCCTTTATCCAGGATTCAAGTGCACTGAAAAGAGGAGTTGGGTGATGAAGTGTCAAATCCCACTAAGGAGCCAAGCCAGGACTAGGCCAAAATACAGAAAAAGCTGGGATTCAGATCTTTACCCCACAACAGAAGCAAGATGATTGCAACTTGTGATCAAGTTTCTCACCTGTCCTGCTGTTCGCTGGCTCCGGCTGCTTTGGGAAATGAGGTCCCAAGTATACCTAGAGTGGGTAAAGCAGAGGAGCTGGTGCTGTATCACATCCAGTGTAGCTACTGGAAGAGCAGGAAATGCTATGTGAAAGAAAGTGATCATGTTTGTTGCAGGTGGCAGCTTCAACTGGGATAGTCAAGCTCTGTTGCCTAGAGATCTGCCCCACATGAACCCTGTCCAGCTTTGGGGGGATTCAAGACATAAGCCAGGGAGGAACCTGGCTTCGTAACTTTAGTAGTGGTATAGTAAAGACCACACATGAGTTCAATACATAATAAAGTCTAGGTATCAGTTGCTTCGGTGATTTCCCATGTTTGGAGACCAGCCTCCACCTGGGGAGGTCTCTCAGCGCTGACACGGAAAATCAATTGGAAACATACACAGTGCAGAATTTTTTGTGGTGAGGATTACACTCCAGCTTTAAGTTGCTGGAATGTTTTAAATTGTACTCCAGAGAAGTTGCCCTTTGTTGGAACTCTTTAATGTCATCTCAGTGCATGATTCTTTTTCTAAAGGCTTGTTCTCTATCTGGATGGAGCTGGCTGACACTGAAGAGCATAATGAACTTGGGTACTTGGGGCCCTTCTGTGGGTTGGCATTGGGGATCATATTAGATGGCTGTTAACCATGCGCTTCAGTGACAAAGCACAGGGCATTTGGAGAGAAAGATTTCGCTTTGGCTGGTTGCTATTTTTTACCACTGGATATACCACTCAATATAATAGACATCAGATTTTGAGATGTCAGTTGGCAGCAGTCCTACTGCATGTTCCTATGGACAGAGAGGCATCTAAAGCCAAAACATAACGATGCAAACTCGGTGTTTCATTAAGAAAACCTGATTTGTAACTTCAGAATCAAAACCACAGCCTGCACTTCAGGATAATCGTCCTGCATATACTGTCTCTGTTCACTCGTGGAGTAGAGTAGTGAATGCTGTGGGCTAGCAGTCAGGTGTCTGGGCCTCTGCCCTTTTCCCTGCTGAGGATAACCCACCTTGCTTTCTCCAACCTTTGTTTTCAAATGCAGCTTCTTATTTGGGATGTTTAAGTTGGCTTACCCAGAAACATACTTTCTCAGGGCCTACGTGCCTTTTATTCCCTTTCACATCAGGAATCTGTGCAGTGTTTGGTCCCCTTGCATGGCCTTTGGAAACGTAGGCACTAACCTTTCCATGATTCAGCTTCACCATATACAGTCTGGGGAGAGCACCTCTGGTATTGCATGTGGAAATTGGAATATTTAGATTTATGGGTTAAAAGGGCAAGAGACCACTGTTACCATCAAGACTGAGTTCTTGCACTATAATAAGCAATAGGACTTCCCCAAACTAGTTCCTGTTTATGGTGGCTTGTCTTTGTACTTTTCTTTTTAAGGAAGACATCCAATCTTGATTAAAGGTCCTGGTCCTGTCCTGCATTGCTCCTAGCAAATTGTTTCAGTGGATAACTACTCTCATTTCTTAGGAAATTATGATGATATTGCTAATTTGAATTTGTTTAGAGTCACATTCCTGCCACTTGGTCTCCTTACAGCTTTGTATATCACTCTTTGGAACTCCCTTCTAGTAGCCATAGACCTTCATCAAGAAACCTTTTAACCTTCTCCTTAGTGAGTTGAATAGAGTGAGGTCCCTCAGTGCTCCACTTA
The DNA here is from genome assembly GCA_013389945.1 of Fregata magnificens. Classification (NCBI taxonomy): domain Eukaryota; kingdom Metazoa; phylum Chordata; class Aves; order Suliformes; family Fregatidae; genus Fregata; species Fregata magnificens. Next base: position 321,975 of record WAAD01009685.1, on the reverse strand, counting down.
ATGAGGCAATCCAAAATCTTTAATCATCTGCATGACTCTTTTGCAAAACCCCAACACCATATGTCAGCATCCGTCTTGAACTGCTGGCACTGTATACAAATAATGTCAAGCATATATATATACACACACTATAATCTTCCTGCTCTGATTACTACTCTGGCATTTATGTCCACATTATTGATATGGCTAGGGCATTGCCCGTGATAAACGTCTTCACCTGATTCCCACCCTGACCCTTGCACCCTTTTCAGAGTCACTTTTTCCTGGGATAATATTCTCTGCTTTTAAAATGCCAGCTTCACCCACTAGCCCACAGTATTTTGTGTCGGTGACCCTGGGATTTCATTACTTGCCATTAACTTGCACATCCTCTGTGTTAACCATCAGCCATAACTCTTTGTTTTCTTCCAGGTCATTGATAAAAATATTAGGGAGAATTGGTTACATGCTTATGTTCTGAGGTCTTTTANTTACTTGGATTATTCTGCTTATGCGTATGCTTCTTAAAATACAGGCACGGTGCTATGTTTTCCATTTACCTTTTATGTCCTCATTGTTCTGAGGTTCATTAAAAATCTGAGTAAACTGTCGAAAGAACTTCCCTGGCTAACTATTCTGAAACTCTTTGAGAACAGGTTATCTAAATCTGCTGATTTAAAACTGTATAAGTTTCTGTTTGGAAACCTCCTAATTCACTGCTGGAATGAAAAGTATTTCATTTTCATACCGTGTTAGAGCTAGCTTTTTCTTCCAGGGCAGAGATGAAATATTTACTGAACATTCTTATTTTTTCAGCATTTCTGACAGTTCTACCATTCCCATCTAGTAATGGACTGAAACCATTATTACCTCCTGTCCTTAATAAGCCAGTGTTTACAAACCAGTTTGGAGTTCTCCAGTGAATAAAGGAATTATTAAAATTACACGTGCAATTATTTAAGATTAAGATCTTTATAATGGGTGGGGAAGGACAGGCCTTCACCACTACAAAGGCCCTTTACCGCATATTATGCTGATGAAATGTCCAACTGTCTTAAAGCCTGTTACTCCTTAGTATTTGCTTTATGTCTCCGGTGGGATTTCTGCCTTTTTACCTCCTGTTGTTCAGTGTTGGTTTAATCGGAAACCTGGCGTGTGGATCAGCTGGTGGAGCATTAGGCCTCTGTGAAGAGAACGATGCTTTCTCTTCATCTTCTCAATGTGGTATATGCTGCTTGCCAGACTGAGTATTTACAGCTTGCGGGTTCGGGTAATGAATAGATGCGTTGGGCTTCAAAAAAATGACCTCTGTGGCTTTGTCATGAAAGCCAAGCCTTTTTCCCCCACCTGGTTGCTACTCTAGCTTACACGCCTTGTCTGGCTGCTTTTGTTTTCTCCTGATCTTTCAGTCAAGTCTTCCTGTCTGGCCGCCAGGTTACGAAGCAAGGTGGTATTTGAATTATCTAAAGTGATCATGGTGTGTTCTGTCAAAGCTTGCAACTCCTTAAACAATCAAATCTACCTCCCTTCCATGTTTGCTTTAAATGATCTTGGAAAGGTGTCAGTACAGGGTTGTATGTGCAAGAGAAGAGGTGGAGATGTGATACATCTGGAACTCTCAACTTCACTGCTTACTAGAATAACCCTTAGGAAATACCCTGTCGTCCACCTTCCTCTTCACAAGACTTGTATTCATCTGCACAGAGAAACATCCCCAACGTTGGCTTGCACTAAGATGCTGTGCTGTTAGCCTTGGCTGGCATGAAACATCTTGATATCCTATGAGCTGTGAAACTTGACATATGCTAAGGCAGTAACAGGAAGAGAATCTTTCCTCAAAGCTTCCCTGGAATGTTCTGACAGTATTTAATCTGCTGGGGTCTACTATGTCATTCAGACTGATCCCCGTAGGCCAGCGAGTTAGAATCAATAATATCCTTGATCAGCAAATAATTCTACCTTGATCAGAGAATCCTGGTAATTAGAGCCGAAAAAGATGTATGACATTATTCAGTCTGCTCTGCAGAGCACTCTGAAAAATGCTGGCATTTATGTGTGTGTTTCTTGGGGCTTTTTTGGCTGCTCTTGTAATATAATGTTAGCTAGGCTGTGCTTTTGAAGGAGGGCTGCATTATTATTGCCAGAAAGTGACCAATATTAGGTGCTGCATTATTTTCCCTCAATATGAATACCCCTGTTTTAAAAATGGAAGAGATGAGGGAGAAGTGGGGCATGAGGAGAGGAAATGACCCCTTGTAATCATCCAAGAAGAGAGCTGGAAATGGAGTTCAGCCCGTGTCACAGCCCGTGTCACAGTCCCTGAGGCTCCGTTCCCTTTTAGCAGATGCCCTGTTTATCCTCACACCTCTCTTGTGTCAGCCCCAAAAGTACCTCCTCTGCTTCCCTAACCAGAAGGCATTATTCCTGGGGAGCAGAAGGGATGCTCAGTCTCCATGGCTCATTCAGTCTTTACCTGTCAGCTAAGATTGACCAAAAAGAGAGGTCTTGCTGTGGCAGCACACAGTCTGTGATTTGGCAGGCTGATCAGAAGGACCTGAATCAAAATCAACCCACCATAACACACAGGCTGCTAGACGCCTACTTGGCAGTTACCCTGACAGTGTCACCAGACTGGGTTTGGCTGTAGGTAGTGAGGTAGATGTAAGTGGCTTCCCCTTTTCTTCTTTCACTGATGTCCTCATCTCTCCTGGAGTTTGGAATTTGCATAATTGGAACAACTTGTTTATATGGAATGAAATCACATCCATGGGATTTAGCTGAGTGGCACCCGGTACAGAGCTCAATGGGAAGGAGAAGGTAGCAAATGAAGATACTTTCTTTTATATAGCTCTTTCATGGTAGTTGAGAGCATTTTTGTTCTGTGGCATAAATTACAGCAGCTTAGGGCTGGCTGAAGGCTTAAATGGTTTATAAGTGAATGTGTGGGAAATGGGCTGGGGTGTGCTGTGCTGGGGTGAAGGCTGCCCCGGAAGAGTTAGTCATCAAAATGCAAAGCACACGTGTGCAGTGTGTCACATACCAGTCATGTCAGGTGTGGAGAGAAGGATCTGTAGATGTCATATGCAGAAAGCCGGCAATAGTTGCTCATTACAGATCTTTGAAAATGAGGAAATAAAGCTAGGTTTTCAGGTTTTTGTGGCTGTCTATGTGAACCCATCAAACATGAATATGGCTGCTTGCCTACAAACAGATTAGTTTTTTATTGCTTTTGCCACCTCCGTGATGCTATAAGGCCCAGCTGTACTATATATAGCACAATAAATCTGGTTTATATCGATGTGAACTTTGATATATTTTATTAATATCACACTCATGATTTGAACATTTAAATATGCATGGCACATACAAAACTGTTATTTAGCTTATGCTTATTTTATTTAATTATTTTAGATTTATAGAACACCTGTCATCAGCTCGTAAGTGCCATGCAATTAATTAAAAATACAGTCAGAAATGCAAAGCTGCCTTTCTGGCCCATCTAGATTATCCCTCTCTCTTGAACTCATCGCTCCCTCCTTTTCCTAACCAGGTCTCTTCCAGCACCATAAACCTGTTCAGTCTAATTCCAGGATAAAACACGGGGAGGACAGGGAGCTGAGCCTTACGATACTGCACTTGCAGGGACATGAACTGCAAGTTCACATTACAGGAGGAGAGCTTTGAGAATCCTTAACGTGGATCGCAGTCTTGCTGTCATAGGTGCTATACAAACAGCATCACTGAAGTACACAGCCCCTATCCTGGAGATTTTGCAAACCTGGTTTATGCGTAGACACAAAAGGGAGTGCAACGCAGACCATCTGAGGGATGAGGTACTCTGGGCAGCTTGTTCTCACTCTCAGCCATTTTTTTGGCACTTATTCTAGAGATATCAGTAGGATTTGGCTTTACATACTGATGTGCTTGCCAGGGCCGCAGGATTAGACCCTTTGTGGGGTGGTGATTTGTGAGTGTCACAAGTCGCCACTAAAAAAGTCACTGGTGGATTCAGAAAGGAGCTGTGGCTAGTGAAACTCTTTGACCTAGCAGCAAGAGCAAAGGACCTTAGTCGCATGGAGGAGGGCACCCAGTCCTAACTGGCTTTGTGACCCTGGGCAAATGGCTTATCTACCCTGTGTGCTAGTCATTCCAGGTGGAAAATCGAGTGAGGAAAAAAACCCTCAAGAGCCTTGGCTGAAACCATATGATGCCTCTACGTGAAGCCTTCCTGGGTTAACAGAGTGCAGACAATTGTACCAAAGTTTGTCTGGGAAGAAGAAGGATGTCTAGACCTGGAGGAAACGGGGTGGAGTTTCAGCAACTCGCATGGCCCCAAACCTTTGCTTACAGAATTCTCCCTCTTTGTGAGCTGCTGTTGTGGCACTTCTTACAGGGAGCCCTAAAGGCACCTTTCCTTCTTCTTACTGTGTACTGAAAGCCATAAATGGGTTAACTCCCACCGGGATACCCACAAGGTTTGGAAGGGAATGTGCATTAGCATGTCTTGGCTTTCCCCAGTTTCAGCCTTACTGTCAGCAAAGAGCTGTTAAGAAGCAGTCTGAGGATCTGCTGGGGACTTTCAAGGCAGGGATAGCTTGATACAGAGTATGTGTTGGCTCCTGGTTTCTCCTGCCCTCTCTGCCCAGCCTGTCCCCCCTGCCCCCAGACCATGGTTATCAGTAGAATTATAGAAACAACATTATATCGGTTATTATTTTTTGGCACATCTGGCCCACATACCCCGTAGGAATTTGCAGCCCTTTTCAAAGTTTTGCATATGCAAAAAGTCAATTCTCATAGGTGGAAGCCAAAAGGCACAGTGAGAGCATTTATCCGGCTTGGATGAAGCACTCTTGACCAAAGTAGCCTGAAATGTATTTGAGATAATTCTCTTTCTCTTGTTACTGCTGAATTACCTCTTAATAGGCCGCAGAGAGCTGCTGCCGCAGAGTACAGTGTGAGCTCCCTTCCTGCTGACTAAAGGTCAAGTGTAGCCCCTTTCTGTTGCATGAGGTGACATGGCTGTTCTGAGTAATTAGTTTAAAAATACATATGTATCTCTTTGTGGTACCAGAAATGCTGACTAAAATGCAGAAGGAAATAACAAAGCAGTTACAAACATGCTTCAGAAGAAATTGTTTCACTGTATGAAATATCCACTGTTGCATTTGCAATAACATTAGCAAGAAGGGAAAATGCCAGGGAAATATGAGGTTAAGAAGCTGTCAAATATTTTTACAAGTGTTGTCTTTATTTAAACAGCAGAGATCTTGGGGTCAGGTTTGTTCCTTTGTTCTGTTTATACAGCACCTAGCACCATGGAGTTATGTTTGGGGACTCCTAGCTGTTGTTGCAGCCAAAGACTACATAATAATGATCTAGACAGGAGTATGTGCTGCAGCGATAAAGGTACCTCAGTGCGCTTGCTCTCTCTCTCTCTCTCTCTCGATAACTTCAGTGATAAGGATGATATGTACCTGTGTAAAAGGGGCTGAAAAAAGCCCATGTCTGGCAACACTGAAAAAAGAAACCAGTAGATGAGCTGGTGGGCAAGAGAGGTGGGATACAATTCATGGAAGACTGGGAGACATCTTCTGAAAACTAATGAGGCGTTTGAGCTTCAGCCAGAATTAGATAGAGAGCATTCTGTGTTTGACTGGACCAGATCAGCTGGAGATGAGCCAGAAGACACAGAGTTTAGTGCAGGTCCTGGAGAATCCAAGGATGTGTAACAAACAGGAGGAGCTATCTTCTATGTCCTTGTCATGTTTCCCTGCCACCTGTACAGTATTTTCCCTGCAAATAAAAGGACAGCAGCCCATTGGACAGGACAGAGCAGTTAGCAAACTTTTTGATCTTGTTGTGCTTTGCTTCCTTGCAGAGAAAACAGCATATAACTTTATTTTCAAGCAAAAGTAAGCTGTGCTCCAACTGCAGATTGGCAGGTGAGGGAAGATAGGAATAAAAAATAGATGGTGACTCTGAGGAGGAGATGACAGGTGAGAGGCTACAGCTCAGGAGCTCATGCTACATGTTCCTGATTTAAAAAGCATATTCACTGCTTGCCTAGTTGTTCTAAGGTAAGAAAGACAACAACAGTGGTGCCAGCACAACAGATCTGCCTGAAAATAAGGTGCTCTTGTGCAGTATCTCTCCTCCAGGGGAGGTGGAGCTCTTCTAATCACCTTCCCCTTATCCCTCTTCCAGGTGACCTCCTGGGCACAGTAAATAACATCTCAGGAGGCTGCAGGAATCAGTGAACTATGAGTGGCCTCCCAAGGGGTCAGAATTTCTTTCCACCTAAATTCCACCTTTGCAGTCTTTGCTAGAGAATCCACAACTATTACTCATTTAACTTGTATTTTTAAACTGTGTATCCATCAGAATTTGGGTTTGTGCTGGATTTTGGTTTTGTTTTGTTTTTGCCTGTGCAGAGACTACATTGTGGAGTTCAAGTGATGTGTTGATACTTGTATTCCGCTTTTGTTTTGAGCTGGAGTGAGGGAAATCCAGAGAGACAGTTTAAATCCATCTGAAAGAGACTGCATTCCCCTCCTGATGTAGGGCTTTCCCTGGCAAGACTGTTGCTGAGCTGTGTTTGCATTAGGGATCCTTGTACCAGTACCATCCCAGCACAGGAGATAGACTGCAGCTGGGCCCTGTATCCCTGCTCATTTTCTCTTCCCTTCAGCTCTGTCCCCCTTGTTTCTCTCCCTTTCCTTGGTGAGTGTTGCTGTTTGCTATCTTCTTCACTGGCTGCTTGTAGCGGGGTGCGGTTAGGAAAGGGTTGTGTGGAAATTCCTGCAATGAGCCCCAACCCTTCCACCCCCACACACTACCCTGGGAGAGACCCAGGCGGGCAAGGTGACTCATCTAACGCTGGCTGAAGGGGGGGGTGGGAATGAAAGGCCCCCAGGCAAGGCAGCCAGGCAGCTGGGGGCAGTGGCTGCCGCTTCGTTTGCTTCTCTTTTTACACAGCTGAAAGCACAGGGACCTGGTAGGGTGCAGGGGAGAGGGTTTTCTGTTGGCTTTAGGAATTGGTGGGAGAGCGGCACTGAGGGGAAAGAGGACGGGAGCATGAATGAATGCTTGATGCATCTCTTCCTTCTGTAGGAAGCACAGCAGGGCCAGCTAATGTCACTGTGCACTGTGTCATGCCATTGTGGGACATCTTCAGTACCACTGCAGGTATTGTATGGAGCTGGCATGTAGTGACATCCAAGGTCCCTGACCTTGCTATGTCCTTCCCGATCTGTTAAGGTGGTGAGAACACAGGAGCAGTAGCAGCAGCAGAGGTATGTTTCAGATCTGGAGGTTAGCCACTGCCCCAGCTGTTGCTTAGCACTCTCTCCTGAGCTCAGCTTCAAAGAGTCACTGTCACAGCCTAAACCACTGTTTTTCATCCTGCGGTCTGTTGACCCTAGCTCTTGCATGGACTCCAAGAGTCTCTGGGAAACAATCAGGGAAATCAGCCTGTTATCAGGAAGTTTAAGTTCAGTCTGCAAGGGTCCAGTCCTTCACTGAAAATATTTAAGATTCAGCAAATCGGAAGCAATTGAAAACCAGTGGCTAAACCTTCCAGGTTTTTTGCATTACCTAAGCTACTCTCTGGGCCAAGGTCTGCACAGGCAGAAGACCTGGAGCAAGATATGGTCTGTATCTTTGTCTTGTTCTTCAGACTAGAATGGAATTGACCCTGTCTGCCTGTGGAGGTGGTGATCAGGGAGAGCAAGTGTCAGGTCTGCTTCCAGGATTTAAATGGCTCTAAACTTGGGTGGGGATAAGACAAGGAGAAGAGAATCCCCTCATTTCTTACCCCCTCCCTGGGAAATGTGGGGAAGGTACTGGCTTTTAACTGCTCTGCCTCCCATGCCTTCTGGACATACGGGAACACAGGTGTGCCTGCAGAAATGTGTGAAGATGTGTGCGTGCTAATGGCACCTAAATATAGCAGCTGCTCCATGCTCCTGTTAACCTGTCAAATGACTACTCAATCTCTTAGGCTTTGTCAAAGCATAGATATTACTCACCTCCGTGACTAATTCCCTATGGTGGGCCCTTAAAGAGGTTTAGAAAACAAGTCCTCTGTCGCTCTGGGGCAGAAGACATTATGCCTTGTTTCGGAATTTGGCTAATGAGAGGAGAAACTCCTGTAGATAGACTTACACTTGAACTGCAGACAGGGAGTCCTCAAGCAGGTTTTCTCCATAGCAGCCTGGCGCCCTTATGAGGAGGCGTATGCAGCATTTCTTGCAACACTTTGAAACTGTATGCCTCGGCGTCTGCAGGAAAGACCAAGGCTGTTAATTGGAACTGGTGATTTCTGCAGGAGGAAGATGTGATGGAAACATGCCTAGGGTGAGATTTCACTTTCACTTTCACAGAATTCTCCAATGCAGATGCTTGCCGGGTAAAACAGAGCTGCTTAACAGTGCGCAAGAGGATCATGCGACCGCAGAGAAGTCTGTGTCTTCTTGGAACTGCAGGGGGGGAATTAGGATTGGCAGAGTGTAATTGGTAAAGCTTGTATTTGGCTGGGATTTTTATTTTAACAGGCCCAGAAAATCACCAAGTAAATAATAAGTCGGCACCTTAAATTTGCTCTCCAACACCTCTGACAGCAAAGTATACCCAAGTGCATTTATTCAAGAAGGAAGAGTGCCACCTATTGAGTCACAAATTTCCCCTCCTTCAGGAGGCTTAGTATCCCAGGTACAATAGTATCTCATCCAGGTACTTTCCCAGCACAGCTCAGCATCGTTCATGTGATGGGAAGGAGCCACAGCCTGGGGTGGTATACTCATGCAAGAGAAAGCAGAATTGTATGCACTGAAAACCATGTGGTTTTTATTTTAGATTTTTCCAGATGTGCTGTGTTTTAAAGCAGTGAATGTCAGTTGCAAAAGTTGCCATCAGCAAGCTTCCAAATACAGACCCTTTTCTGGAGCAAGTTCTTCGTTTAAAAAACTGAAGAAAACTTACAAGACTTACAAATAGTTATGGGCAAGTTATGTTAACATGGCTTTTATGCACATTAGCCTGTTAGAAGATTTGATGGCTTTGGGTGAAAGAAACTACTAGACTTGCTTCAGAATAAGTGTTGGATGTGTGAGCAGGTTTGTTTCATCATGCGACTGTCTTGAAGTCTCTGTCCATGGTTGAAGTGTTGCTGGAAGCCACATAAGACCACGCTGTGTCTGTCAGCAGCTTAGTGGCAGACTTTGTTTCGCACCTCAGGGAAATGCTGAAATGCCTAAGAGGGGACATACCAGTTTCCAGACAAAATGTTTCACCTTTAAAAACNCCCCCCCCCCAGTTTTGTTCCAATTAATTTTGGTTCTGGTTTTCACTCCCATGAGAGATGAAGTTTTTTTCACCTGTTCAGAAAACTCTTCCCTTTGGTATTTGTTTTTTTACCTTCCAGCTTCTTGTTTTTTATTCTTTTGATAAATTATTTACCTCTCTTGAGTTTTGGGGGTTTTTTGTATTCTCTTTGTGTTTATCTTCAAAACATACAACTCCCAACACTCCCTACTTCCATTCAGTACTCATCGGAAAGCCACTGTATTTGTTGGTCATTTATTTTCCAGTGTTATATTTATATATACAGATGTATTGTAAGTCATGCAGTATCATCTCGTGTTGCTCCTAATATGCTGAGCCAACTAGTTGCATATTTCTGTGAGTAGTTTTCGTTTATCCTTTGGTTTTCTTAGTACACACAGTCTAAGTGGAACCCGTGGTTCTAGGTGCTGCACAGTCACGGTGAATGATGAGCACTACCCCCAGCACTTGCAGAACACACATATGAGGCAATCAGGTAGACACCTGAGTTCAGGATAAAAATACAGGCATAGCGTGTTACACGCAGTTCTTTACAGACTACAAGCAGCAGTATCAGATCTTCCTTCAGTTACTCACAAGTAGATCTCAGCTAGGTTTCTTTTTCAGGGGTGCACTGGTTACTGAGTGGTGGAAGCACCAGTTTTGGAGACAGGACCGTACTGTTCCAGTCTTGGATCCTCTACCATTTTACTGTGTGACGATGAGCAAGTTGTCCCACCATACTTTCCCTTGGTCTCACTTGCCTAGAAGATGATATAAAAGTACTTCATAGCAAGAACTGCGTGCCCTTTTTGCAAAAGCTGCAGGCCTTGAAGTGAAAGGCTATGGGCAATTGCAAAGTGCTGTTACTGATATGCTAGAGTTGGACTTTTATGTTTGCGCATCATGTCTGTTGAGTAAGAAGAATGGGTTTCACATTGTGATTCCAGGGACTGCACCTTGTGAAGCTGATAATTGGTTCCTTTTTGTTGTCCTTGTCAGAGCTGTTGCGACGCCCACAGCAAGTCATCTGTCTGACACCCTGTTTTTTTTATACAAAGTACCAGAGCTAGGAAGTTCACTGTAGCGTTTCTGGATTAGGTTCCCTCTCTCCTGGCACGGTTATTCAGCACATGTAATCTGGTTTCTCAGTAGGAGTGGGGTATGAGAGCAACTTGATCTTGTAGCACTGACTTCCCTGTTGAGGTGGACTTTCAGATGTGTTCTGGTGATTGCCCTATAGCAGTTACTGTGAAGCCCATAAAAGTGCACCACGGAGTGAAACATCTGCACACTATACCAGTAGGTTGTGGCAGATGCATCTTTGCCCTGACTAGCTTATGTTAAGGATGAGTGTCATCCTCAGTCGTGACATACCTCTTTCTGGTGCTCTCAGCCCTGCAGGATTTTGATGGACTGAGGGCATGTCAGTCCTTAGCAGTGCCAAGAAGAAGGGAGGGATTCCCCTGAGGCAAAGAAGCTAAGCAGGAATTTGGCATGCTTTTAGCCTCATGCCTGATACTCTCAGACTCTCTTTCCTTTTATTAATTCCACTCTGTGCTGCAGCTGAAGAGCACGTATTAAAACTCTAAGGAGGCATGTCTAGTAGTTGTTCAAAATCAGTTAATTTTTTATTGGATTTGAAGTCAGACTTCATGGGCCAAACCCACCCCTAGAGGACTGGGGATGGGGAATTGCAGGCAGTCGGGACTTATTCCGGATAATTGACTTTCTCTTCTGTGTCCACCCTCACTCTCAGATTCACCTAAGAAACCTCCCTATCTTTGCTTCTCCACAGTGCTAAGGCTGAGAGGCCTTTGTCCCTAGCAGCCTCAGCCATCAAGATGTATTAAATTAAACATACACACACATCACAGCCCTGAGGCTATTAACCCCCCATGCACACAAATAATCCGTTGTGGTCTAAGTAGAATAACTTATGTTTGGACCCTGATCTAGTCCAATTCATTTCCACACCTGCGGGAGTGACCTTCAAAACTTGCTCGAGGCTCTGTCTCAAAAGTCATTTTCTCATTAGTGGAAATGAAATGTATTGTGGAGCTATTGCTCTGTCTCTGCATCTCTGGGGAGATGAGTGCAGAACACCACTTCTAGTCCCTGCTCACAAATCACGCCAGGTCGTCTCACTCCCAGTTGGTTTTCTAGAAACCCTTCTTCCCTGACTCCTCCTCCCTTTCCCACCACAATAATGTAATTAAGATTAAAGAAGGTCCTTGCAGTGTGTCCCCGAAGGTTGCAATGAGCAGGGGCTGCCATTTCAAATGCTTTGGGCACCTGGGCATGCCGGTGGACAGGGAAGGCACCTGCAGTGGCTCACAGCCTCCTGCCATCCCTGCCCGGGACGGTCTGCTCTGCCCTCTGGCCCCCTGATTACTTAATCTGCTTTTGCTTGGCCTTGTGGCTGGCCAGTCCCAGGATTGACTCTTTTAAAACAATACCATTTATTCCTATAGTAAACATGCTGTAGAATTGCTCGGTCTGGTACCAGCGTTTACTTCCAGCTGTCATCTCTGTCTGTAGTACTATTAGAGCGTAAGGGGAAAAAAACCCCAAACCCTCCTGTTGTGCTTCGAGTCCTTGCCATCCATCAACCAGGGGTCACAGTAACTGCAGATCATATGCTCAGGTCTCAAAAACTGCAGGAAATCAGTCTTTGTTACACGGAAAATAAAGCAGTCTATGGGGAAAATAACCATAAATGTTCATTATTTGTACAGGAAAATCAATTTGTAGGCCAATTGACCAAATAAAGTAATACAATTTGCTGGGAAATCCCCCAGGTGTGGCAGGCAAATCATGAAGCAGAGATGGAAGCAGTGGTTTTCATAGGTAGTCTGTGGTGGTTTGGGGGTGGGAGGGATGCAGGGAAGGGAGACAAAGCTTGAGAAAATGAATAAAACTACAGAAAAGGGTACCTTTAGCTGTGCAGCCAGTTGAAGGAAAGGTGCTAGTGAAAGGAAGAGAAGAGGAAATGGTCTTTTTCTTGTTTTTATATCGCAGAGGGTGGTGGAAGGAGGTAACAGTGCCACCATACAGTGTGTGATAGCAAGGAAGGTGCTCTCTTGAACGGAGTGACAAACTGAGAAGTGGAGCCCTGTGGTATGGCTGGAAGCACGTGTGATCTAGCAGTAGGAGCAGGGGAGTGACAGACACACAACCCTTCTCGGTTCTCCCTCGTTTTGTCATCTACTCAGCAAATCTTGGGCAAGTCATTTCCATTGTGCAGGCTATGTGTGTGGAGTAAAATCAGATAATCACCCCAAAATAACTTTAAGGTGGTTCTGTCTCATGTCAGCGGTAAATACCATTTGCAGCCTCAGAGTGGAACTGATTGTCTCTGAACAATGACACCGAAGTCTAGTGATGGGTGCTCTGTGCCTGGACAGCTCTTGTCACAGGTGCATGTTTGACACTGGCCAAGTCAAAAAAGCTAAGCATCCGTGTGTCAGTCAGTCTCTTCCACTTAGCTGAACCAGATCCTTTGTGCTTCCTTAAGTGGAGGCTGTATGTCTGTGCATGTATCAAGGCAATGAGACTGGGAGGGAGAGAGAGGGGCATCTTCAGCTGCTTTTTGCTTGAAAGGATGCCTTTATGACCATAGCACTAGCACGCATTGCTAAGGTGTTGTAGTCCAGTTCCTATGATACTTGGAAAGGATCCACAGGGTTTCTTTTCCACGCTGGATGTGAATATATTATCCCTTTGGCTTTGGAAGCCCAACAGTCCGCTCCTGGCTCTGCAGCAGCCTCTCTGTATGACTTAGTTCATGGGCTTACATATCTTCATCACACCTTGCACCACTGTGAAATGGATCTACTGCTCCTCACCAGCCTCCCCGATGTGTTAAAAGCCCTTAAACAACAAAAGCTTATAAAACACGTTGTGCTTTCCAGATGAAATGTATGGCATAATGGCAGTATCACTGCACCAGATGACAGGCTTATTGGCTCAGATTTCACTTGCTTTTGGCTCTCTGTGATAGGGAAGGGGCTCCAGCGAGGCTATGGCCTCACTCTTGTGCATGCAGCAGGTATCAGAGCTTTTGATTTGTAAATAAAGGGTCATTTCAAAGCCTTGAGTGGCACCGCAGAATACTGTTCAGATAAACTCTGCCAGTCATGCCACAACTGTGAACAAACTGCACCTTTCTCTGTTTTGTTTTGGTATTGATAGTTTAAGAGTATGATGTCTACTTAAACACCAGGCATTCTTTTTGCAAAAGTGAAGCAGTGCCTTAATTAATATCTGTAGTTTTCTTGTTTGCTTTGGATTTTCAAAGTTTGCTTGGCTGTCAGGAGGGTTGAGTCATTCCGAGGAAACTTTGTGGGCAGACCTGGCTGTTGCTCATTCAGTAAGTGGCAGCTCTCTCCTCAGATTTTTCTGATCTGCTCTTCAGTGCTGGGATCAGACTTGAAACACTACAATATGTGGATCTTTTTATATCTTTACCAGCCTAAATGATCTCTGTGCAGGTGTTAACTGAAGGCTTGAGCTCAGGGTTCTTGAAGAGGCATGTCTACCATCTAGGGAGGATGGTGCTGCGCTGCTGGGTGGTCCTGTCATGGAGGCAGATGTGGCTGATTTTTGGCACCAGCCTCCTTGGGGAATACTAGGATGTAATGCAAAGCTCTGATTACTCTGTCTCCGCTGTGTGGAGCAGCTGCTGTTTCTCTGCTCTCATCAGTTTGGTTGCTTCAGTTTTTAGGGAAACTGCTGGGAAATCAAATTTTTTAAAGCTGAGAAAAATTGCCCTGTGGCTAGTTTCCATCTTGTTCTGCCCATGACAAGAGTTGTCCAGCTGTGGGGATGGACAGGAGGCTTTTCTTGGGTTGGTCTAACACCAGGGTGTTTGAGGTGAGTATGGCTGGGGTCAGGGACTGACAGTCTGGGAGTTCCACTGATGCCCCTAGGAGCTGACGTTTTCAAAGTCACCAGTGATCATGGGGCACTTCAAAATTTTGGAAGACCAGCTTTTAGGATGGTGTTGGACCTGATTTTTCCAAAGGAACCAGCTGTAGCTCTCAATAACTACAGCAGCAGCAGCAAAATCTTCTCCTGTATGAACAACTAAAGGAAAGGAGGAACTGACTCTCAACAAATCCAGGTCTGTCTATCCCATTAAGTCACGATAATAATTATTGAACTTCGTAAAACACACTGAACTGTTTACATAAAGCCTGTTTTGGTTTCTAATACAGCAACAACATGCATTTTGGGAGGAACTGTTTAACATTTGTGTTTGATCTCTGTGAAAGCTGCTCTTTGTGACAGGGAAGACTTATCAGAAAAAAAAAAAGCTCAAAACAGAACTTTCGCTCTACCCAATGAAAAGCTACAGTGGCTGGTCCTCATTCTTGTAGGACTTGACCAAAGCCTGGGTCTGTCTCCTTTTGGCTGAGCAGGCTGTAAGCCACACTTGGAAATCTCAAGGATCTCAAAGAAATGCTTTAAGCGTATGTCTCCAGAGCAGAATAAAAGTATAAACCCCAGTCAAATTCCTCTTGATGAAATATTTCAGACTCACTGGGAAAGGCTATGTTCTCTTGGACCTGATGTAATGAAACTTTGGAGTGAAACATTAATACCTGGGGGAATGATGGACAGTTATTTTGTTCTCTTGTCTTTCTGTTACTTGAAAGGTACAGCAGTGAGGTGTGCAAAAAGAAGGGAAAATGTCTGAAAGCATCTGTGCCCTTTTGCTCCTTGTCTCTTCACCAGAGAAGAGAGGCAGGAAAGGAAAGAAAAAAGAGAAAAATATGTAAGTTTTGCTTTTATTTAGGAGATAGCATCAGTGTACCACACCTCAGCTGGTGTAAGTTGCCTTTTACTCCATTAATACTGACTTACACTGCCGAGGACCTGGCTTCACATCTCTGCTTCCTTCTTTGCAACCTCAGGCTGAAGTGGACAAAGTTATTTGATGTGGAACAGACATAGAAAACAAATACTAGGCCACTTTTCAGCCTTCTTCCAACGAGTTTTTGAAAACAGGTAGCTTGAAAGGACTGATAGATTATCTGTCTTAGAGTTACCTCCCTTCAAAGACTGGAAATTCCAGTTGCTTTTCCAGAAAAGCATAGCTCACTCTGTTACCAAATTATCCTTTAGGCTTTGTAACTCACTCAGAGGTAATAAATGGGAAATGTTCCCTTCTGTTCACAGATCTTGTTCATCTGTTTCTTTAGGGCTTCAGAAAATAATGTTGTTAATATTGATGGGAAGAGCTGCAGCTTTCCTTCCGTGTAACTTTCTTTTGGTTTAAAACATACATATTTTCTGCAGTTCTAGTAGTACCTACAGCCCTGTTTCTATGCACAGCCTCAAACTCAACACATCATTCTCTGCTCCAAGGAGCTTACAATATAAACAGCATAGAGAAACAGGTATGAAGGAGAGAAAGTGTTACTAACGGCTTTTTATAGCAGGGAGACTGAGCACAATGGGGTCAAGTGAGTTGCCTGGGATCACACAGGGAAATTGTGGTTAAGAGTAATTTTCTTCTTTGATATACTTTCCCCCTCTCTCTCTCTCTCTCTCTCTCTCACAAGACAAAATACCCTAAAAGTGGGCTTGGACTGTCTGTACTGGAATTGATAGCTTCTGTGTAAACTAGTTGATGACAGCTGAAAACTGTTAATGAGGAATCATCAAGTGTAGACCTAGAGAGCCTGCTGGGGTACAGTTATTCCCAGAATCTGTTGTCCCCCTGGCTACAGCTCTTAGACCTGTCCAGCTATGCCAAATTGCCTCCTCAGCTTGCCTCTAGTCATTGCCAGAAATTGTAAACCACTTTCACGAGACTCTGATGAAGAGTGCGACACAGTGCCCAAAACCTGGAAGAGTCTTCGTGGTCTGTACTGCCTTAATTTTTTGCCTGACTGTTGCTGTCTGTTCCCTTCTGCTCCCTCTGTTCTTCGGGCCATCCCTCCTGTACTGGAACAACTTCCAGTGTAACAACATTGGTGTCACTGGAAAGAGATGATAAATAATAAACCTCTTAGTGGTCAGGTCAGGTTAAAGGGCTGGACTGCAGCTGACAGGGAGGCAGAAAAATAGATACCGCGTAAGGCTGCCGACTGTTGTTTTATTCATTTGTTCATTACCGAACACTGGAGCAGGAGGTAAGATGAGAGGCTGGACAGCTTCTTCTGTCTGTGACCTCAGTTTTGACGGAGAAGCTGGTAAGCGCAGGGCAGCAGAACTGCGCCCGTCCTGGATTTATGACCAAAACAGTCGGCCTGGTAACACGTTGGCCTAGAACGCCTAATGAAGGCCCAGGGGAGAGTGGAAGATTATCTTGGAAGGCAACTGACCCTTTCTTAGGTGTTCACAGTAATCACAGCTGAAGGTAAATGCAAACTCTGTCAGTTATCGTACAGGGGGATGTGTGGGCTCCATTGCTGTGTAATTTCCCTAATTAAAGACATTTGACTAGGTTTATTATTTGGAAAAGTAAAAGAAAAATATTCCAGGCTCTCAGAACCTCCCCCTTTCCTTTTCCCTATCTTTATTATCAATAAAAAGAGAGAGAAAATGCTGTCTGGACTTGAGGATTTCCTTTGCATATGGAAAAGATTTAGCATTCTTCAGCTCCCAGCATTGGCAGCACACAAACCTCCCCTCTTACCTCCCCCCCAGCATTCCCTGTCTGCTCCCTGTATTTCCCAGATCTACGTATGCAGAAAGAATGCATGTGCTGTTGCTTCTGCAGGGTTTTTTTTTATCCGAGAGAAATTATTTTTGAGAGTTGAATCACAGGCACGTGAATCATCTTGCAAACAGCTTTGATATTTTTATCAGTGTGCAAACTCTTTGTGCATTTGCATTTCTGTGCTTTTTTTTCCTAGCACTGATTTGGATGCTGAAGAAGCGGTGTCCGTAGGGCCTGCACCTGCTCATCTTCTTGGGTCAATTCCCAATGGGATCAGATGTCCAGAGTTTGGCTGGCAGTTAATGTGGACTGGCAAAAGCTTTGCTTTCATGTGCATTTTTTTTTTTTTCCATGGAGCTTTTTGCCTTGCAGCTCTCATAGCAGAGGCCTTTCCATTGCTGGGATCAATTAAATGCTCACCAGGGACTCTCTCTGCGAGGAATCTTTCCTTTTCTGGCTGACTTTGAATGTCACACCAGGGCATTCAGCTGTTTTGACCTTGTTGCAGTAGCTCCCAGGGCAGGAAACCTTTCCTAGCCCTCCCTTCCTGTCTCTCCCCCAAGTCCTATGCTGTCCGCCCGTCAGTCCATCTGCAAGCTCTCCCAGGCCTCTTATGCAACAGTTCGGTTTTTGGTATTCTTGGCTGGGAGAACGCAGCTCCAGGGGAGAGCTATGAGGGGGTTGGATGGGTGGGGGGAGAAAGATTTTATTTTGTAACTCTACTGACCTTGCTTAGCCACACAGAGCGGAATTTTCCCCAGCTCTCTGGAAGGGACGAAATATCACCACTGTTTTCTTTTCCATCTTTCTGATGGTCCCTTGTTTTCATGACAGAACGATCAGGCTTCCAGGCTTCTCCACTCAGGTAACCTACCACTGTTCCCAAGCTGTTGGGTTTTTTTACTTGTAGTTGCATCTCTAGACTCGGGTAATTGGTAACTTGAAATTGTGTGTTGGTACCCATCTGATTTTTCCTGGGGAAAGGAAATATGCCTGTCTGTGATTTTTAAAAACAAAGCAACCCCCCACCCAGACAATACTTTGAGAGGCAATGAAAGCAATTAATGGTGTCAAAAGACCCTAGGAGGGTGAAGTGGTGAGTGACTGAGGGCTGGACTGACGCAGGAACGGCTGGGTGGGTAGCTGAATGTGTCTGGGGAATAGAGGGTTATTGACTCAAACTCCAGCTGTGTTTCGTTAGCTGGTATCATAACTCACAAAAATAATCTTTAACAATGTATAAAGGGAAGGGAGTCCTAATATATGAGGCAGTTCTGCAGTGCCCTCAACACTCACCCTTGCAAAAGCTTTGGAGAATTGCAGAAATGTTTTACTTTCAAGTTACACTAATTAAAGAGAGGATAAGTGATATTCTGTTCTCCACCCCCCAACCCCCCATCCAAGGGGTGGGGGAAGTCCTTGCGTTTTGAAAGGAAGGTGCAAGCTCTGAAGAGGTTTCCTCTAAGCTGAGTCAGTGTTTGTCCTGAAAACAAACATCTTTGACTCCTCTCGGGCACCGAAGAGGTTGCTGGAGGGTGCATTGCAGGATAGGGGAGAGCACCTGTGCAGTAGCTCTGCAGCAGCGTTTTGGCTGGCTGGCTGGCTATATTTCAATCACAGATGTACGTGTTGAGGACAGGTCCTCAGTGGGGATCCTGTGTTCCCCCTGCTCTCAGGGGTATAATCTGTTCCTTATACCACCTTCTGTCTGTACTCTCCAGGGCAGGGAGCTGGCAGGCAGGCAACCTGGCTCTGCTGGACTGAGCTATAAGACATGTTTACCATTACATATGCTTCATCTTTTTGCTGGGGGTACTGCACCTGTACTAACAGCTGTTGGCTCTGCAGCTATAGAAAATGCTCCTTCTGACCCATTGGCCAAAACAGCCCCACTAGTTTAAGCAAGCCAGCTGGCAAAGCACACCTTCCCCCTTTTCTTCATATGTGTAAAAATGGAGTTATTTAACAGGGGGGAGCTAGAGTCCCAAGATGCCTGGCTCTCTGGCAGTAGGTGACTACTGATTGGGTTGTTTTCCCAAGCATCAGCCATTCCAATGAATATCAACAAATCGGGAGGCAGTTTTCTTTTTAAAACATTCAAACCTTCTTATGGGGTTCATGGTTCAACATCAGCATCCCATTAATGTATGACATCACTCTGTAATGACACCGTCACACAAATACAAGCTTTTTTAATGTGAGATTATGAGGCTCACATCAAATATCTATAAATCCTAATGTACCTCCCCATATATAGCGATGCCACTGCAATCTCTGGGTGTATGCTTGCACATAACACCACTCTGCTAAGTGCATACTTTACTATGTGCCAGTGTGTGCCAAGTGATAGTTGACAACCCTGGATCTGAGTAACTGTAGGTATCTCAATACACTGCTCAGCTCTGTAGGTACATTCTCGTCCTGTAAGCTGTCTGTACAACTGGCAAAGGACTTTAGCAAAAGCCAGGGTCACAGGAATGATTCCTTGGATGGAATGCATCTCACCAATGAGTGTTTTTTATTTGCAGCTTGGACCAGTGCCCTTTCAAGTCAATGGAAAGACAATTGATTGTAGCAGGTTCTGGACCAGGCTTCTGGCTACCTTTGTGCTTAATTTAAAAGTAATGTGTATCTACTGGTGAATGCCTCTAAACAGATTAAGAAAGTGAAATTGATTCAAAACTGACTATAGATGAACATAAAAGGCAAAATTGATTGGCTCAGTCTATTTTAATTTTCTGGGAATGGAGAAACATAATAAATAAATAAATAAAATACCCCAAACCTAATGGCAAAAAAACAAAGTACAAAGTAAACACAACTTTTAAAAATGCATTGCTAGTGCTGGAATGCAGGCATTTACAAGGGCACTGGAACCACTGTGGCCCTGGTTCCGATGTTGTCCCTGTCTGGCCCCTGGTCAGAACAAAAGTAGTACAGGTCATCTGTGACCAGAGATTGCTGCAGATGCAGATTCTCTTTTCCATTCATGTTCATTCATTTGTCTTCTAAGGGAAGAAGCTCTCTGTGTGTTAGGTGATATCTATATAGGTAAGTATATACATATTTGTATATTACATATATAGGCATATATATGTGTGTGTATATATAGGTGTATATATATGCAGCATATATTGTAAGGATACAATTTACAGAAAGGCAAAGAGTAAGCATTCTGAGGAGCAGGGGAAAAGGGGAACCTGTGTTCCTGGTCTGGTGGGCTGTTTCTCTAGGTTTAGTGCCTCCCTTTTTGCTGCACTCTCACTCTTGTTAGGGCTGATGAGTCCCTGGGCAGTCACTGAGACCTGGTAACTGCTCAAAGGTACCATAATGGCCATAAAATGATTTTTAGTGTCTGATCAGTGCAGTTCTCTTTAGCCTGTGAAGTCACAGCAGAGAGTGAATTGCAATTATTTTGAAGCGGAAATTTGCACACCCTCCCTCCCCTCCCCCTTTAATTGTTATGATAAATTGCAACTTCAGAAAAATATATAAAGCTTTGGCATGATAAAGCTCATGCTGATATCAAGTCCTAGCTTTTCAGCGTGACAGAAATTTGGTGCAAATACTGCCCTCCTTGCTTTTCCTTTTCTTCCCCTCACTTTTCCCTTTCTCTCCTCTTCTTCTCCCTACTGTCCTTTTGACACTGTGCAAGCTAGAGTTACTCAGATGGCTTTAGACAGAGGGTAAGCTCTGCGCACGTTCTCTGTGTGCACTGGAGCAGGAAAGGGGGCAGAGGTGGAAATGCACCTAGTATGTGAAAAGTATTTAAGGGTAGGAGACGCCCAATTTATATCGCATGTTCCTCCATGGAACGGACAGTGAGAAACCTCTTTGCAAAGGGCCATGTGAGTGGATCTCTACTACTGTGTAGGGGAGTCCGCAGGGATGAGAGAAAGCATTTGCTGTTTGTGACATAGATGCAGTTGGCCCCTCACACCATAGCAATTCACCTTGTGCAGGTGGGTCTCTGAGATTCCCCAGCAATATTCACAGTACAGATATTCTCCTGTGTCTGAGTCTGGGCATTTGGACTCACCACAAAGCCTGTTGCAGCTTGATCCAAGTTTTGTACTTCGGATACTTGGAGATGTAGGAGCATTCACCTTGTTGCTGTTGAAGTGTGTGTTTTTCTTCTTCGCGTCTCTCTCGACAAGAAAGTGGGTGTCTTTTTGCTTGTATACACGCGTTTTCCCATTTTTAAGCCAGTTTGGCCCGCTGCTCTTCTCTCCCTTGGGTGTCTGCCGTTCACAGACAGCTGTGTTCTTGGCTTGGAAGTGCATCAGAATGGGAAAGCTAATGCGACTCCTTGGGGTGATGCCTTCCAGATGGATTTAGCTAATTATCACAACGATTAGGCCTCCCCTTAATGACCACAACTGGAATTTATTGACAGAGGTAAACAAGAAGTTTTTGTTTTGTATTTGTGGAAAGTTCTTAATTTGTTTAATTAAAAAACCATGGGCTCTTCTATCACTTAGTCTTGCTCCGTTCTCCTGTGCAGAGAGAGCAGGACTGGCTTTCCCAGGACGTTTTCATTTTGCCAGGTTTATTTGGAAGGTTGGAGTTGATGTTTCAGAGAAACTGTTATTACTTAAATGTTACTCTGCATTTATTCGACCTGTTTCACACACCTTTCTTGCTTTTGTTCCAGTCCTTGCTAAAAACATGTTTCTTTTCTATGCCTTGTCCTGTTGAAGGAAGTACACCTACATACCTGCACAAAGAATGTGCATGAAACTGTTCTTCACTTCCCCTCTCTGTGGTTCCCTTCCCAGTTTCCTGATTTTGTTTGCTAAAATTTTAAATTCTGTGGCCCGATGACATGACAGTCTCCCTGGGTTTCCAATGTACATCTTCCACTGTAAGTGCTCATATTATGGCTCTGTGTCTTGGTCAATCACAGATTGAGCTAAACACCCCAAGTGCTAGAAACATATTCTATCACAGTGAGAGCTAAAAACCCAACACACTCTAGTTTAGGCTGCACTAGGCTCATATCTTCTTGTGAATCAGGCACAAAGCGTGCAGGGACAGAGTGATCTATAATACATTCTCACTACTTGCAGAAGATAGGAGGTTGGGACCACGGTCCTGTTGTGCTAGGTTCTGTACACAAATACATGTGCAATGAAAAAGCAGCTTTTGCCTCCTGGGAATTTTCCTCCTGTTTATTTGGGTCTTGTCAGAAGGGAATTGTTGAGGGAAGTACGCTGCCAGGATGACCTAGGGAAAGTCTGCACAAGGTAAGCCTGCTAGATTCATCCGAACATGCAAATGAACAGTGAAAAGTAGCCTCAGTAATTCAAGCTGAAATTGGTGTGGACTGTTCACTGGTGCGAGAGGCAAACCTGCTGCTGGCTGGCATAGGCAGTTTTCCCGTTGCAGTCAGAAGTGTTTTGGATTATCTGGATCACATCTTCCCTGGGCTACTGGCAAAGGTTTAATTTAACCTATTCTGCTATGTTAATGTGCAACATTTGGTAGGAAATATTCTGGAGAGAGAGACTGGTGCCTAAAAAGGAAAGGCTGAGAGAGTTGGGGTTGTTTAGCCTGGAGAAGAGAAGGCTCCAGGGAGACCTTATTGCGGCCTTTCAATACTTAAAGGGGGTATATAAGAAAGATGGGAACAGATTTTTTAGTAGGGCCTGTAGCAATAGGACAAGGGGTAATGGTTTTAAACTAAAAGAAGGTAGATTCAGGCAAGATATAAGGAAGAAATTTTTTGTGATGAGGGCAGTGAAACACTGGACCAGGTTGCCCAGAGAGGTGGTAGATGCCCCATCCCTGGAAACATTCAAGGTCAGGCTGGACAGGGCTTTGAGCAACCTGATCTAGTTGAAGATGTCCCTGCTCGTTGCAGGGGATTGGACTAGATGATTTGTAAAGGTCCCTTCCAACCCAAACCATTCTATGATTCTATGATTCTAATTCTGCTGCCATCTCCCTTTCCTATTGGCGTGGATGAGACGCAAGCTAGGAATGAAGAGATTGGGAGAGGCTAGAATATTGAATATTGAATATTAGAACTGGAAGAACTAGATATAGATATGCCTCTGCTGAAAAGTCTTTTGCAAAGCAAACATAGCCTTTGCCCACCTAACATACCAGTCTGAAACCTGCAATGACTAACAGCATTGCCTTCGCAGGGCAATTTGAGAGGAGCTGCTTGGTCCTGTGTTGCCTAACCAAATTCTTGTTTTCTTCTCTTTTCCTCCTGCCCTTCCCCATTCCAACTAATTCCATCCTGTGCCAGAACCGGGGTCGCCTGGCAGAGAAGAGGACGATCCCCTTACCTCCAACCAGGATCCCGAAGAAAGAGCTGACCTCAATTTTCTCGCATAGTGACGACAGCGAAGAGAGCGATAAGAGCAATGGTCAACACCCTGAAGTAAAGCAGGAAGAGGATCTCCATATCAGTATCATGAAAAGAAGGTACTTTCCTGCCCGGGAGTGGTGCATTGCAAGAGCAAAGACAGAGAAAACTGGACAGCAGGTGACCAGCCTTTGTAGGCTGATACTGCCCAGGCTGCCCAATGGAGTCATCTCCAGAGCCTGAAATTAAAATGCAAATGTCACATTATAGGTCAGAAAGAGTCGTTGGGTCCTCTTTTCTACTAACTTACTCCTGTTTGGGGTGAGTAGGGCTCTATGGGACCTTACACCGTGGGCCTTGTGTTTGCACTAAAGGTGTCTGTATTTGCAGACTGTAAATTGTATTTCACCCTCTGTCCAGCATTCTGTATGTTTGTGCCTGGTGAGGCCAACGAATTGCATGACCAAAAAGTCATCTGTGGGCCTTTTACATAGCTGTCTGAAAATACACAGAGGTGTTTGGGTCCAAAGTTCTGCCTTTTGCTTTCAGTTGTCCCTTAATTCTGATGTATTATAAACTGGATAATTTAATGTTGGGGAACAAAGTTTGGGAAGGAGGTAGCAGCAACGGTGGTTGTTATATGTTCTTGATTACAAGCGTCAAAGAGCATAGCCGTGCCTCACTGATCCTGAGTGCCTCTGTAGTCTGAAACTAGAAGTAATGGAGTTGCAAAGAGTCACTCGGGCAGTGGGGCTTACCTCAATACTTACATTTTGATGATGTCTTTCTCAGTACCATGTACAGTTATCCTGGAATCATGCAGGGTTAAAGGAAGAGGAGAAGGGATTGTCTTGAGTTACATTCTGGTATCTGTCACTTGGGCTCTCATGTATAGTCTCAGTGTGCATAATATGCAGCTGCAAAATTTTGGGTTCTCTCATCCCTCTGAAGAAATATGATGTTTAGAAGACCTGTAACTACAGGAAAATAAATACCTAAAGGCACCGTGTCTCAGCCTCCCATGCATATCATTGCAACTCATCTTGATTGTCATCTTCCTCTGATGCATAAAATCACTCAGATTCTAAGACAAGCCCTATAAAAACAGAGGAGTGGAAACCGAAGGCATGTAATTGCTTTTCTTATGTTTTATGTGTTTCTTGCTCCTGAGTAGATAAGCTGTTTCCGCCCTTGCCTTCCAGCAGATGCTGGTACATTCAGCAACTGAGAGCTTGAAAGTAGGGAGACAAAAGAGTAACCAGCTCTCCTCGTAAAACCCGCCTGTAATTAAAGTCTGGGTTTATCATTGCAGCTGTCCAACAGCCATGTTCAAGGGTTATCACTTGGAAATGAAAAGGTGTTTGGGGAATGCATCTGCACTGTGCATGCGCACAGGAGCCACAGAGGAGAGGGAACCCTCCTAATCAGTTTTGGTAAACTGCCCTTCTTCTCCTGCCCCCTTTAATTATGCTTTTAATTCTGCAAAATTATAGTGCTAGATTGCCTCATTAGGAGGGAGAACAACATGATAACTATATAATTGATATGCTGGGCCCCCCAAATATAAAGTGCTCTTATCTTAAATCTTTAATTACTGTAATTGCTTTGCCTTGTTTATTAGGAAATGAAGAAAAAATACTTAATAGTTATTAGCCAAAGGTCCCCCAGCTTACCATTTCTGTGCTCTTCAGTACTTTTCAATCAGTTTGTCTGAAGGTCTCTTGTTTAAGCTTTGTCTTGATTCCTTAGAGGAGTGCATGATTCTTACCAGGTAGGCTAGACTCTCATTGCTTTTGTACAGTTGTTCTTTTCATTTTCCTGGGAGCTCTGATACAGTGTGTGTGGGGGGAAGCTAGAACAGCTGGGGCAAACAGGGGCCAGGCAGCACTCTTGATGAGTGCAGTAACAACAGAAAAAAAGAGCATGTAATTCAGTGCTTGTTGCCCACAAGGGAACATCTACTGCTGAAATCCCTCAGCGTTTCCAAGCATTTTGTCCCTTGCAAATGGGTCCCCCAACCCTCCTGTCCCAAAGAGGGGGAGAACTGGCCATTTCCACCTGCTCAAGAGCAATGAATGGAAGCGACCTGGGCCCACTCCTGCACAGCCCTGCGGGAGGGAGCAGGCTCTGGCTCTGTTCCCAGTGTCATTAGCAGCCCAGGGACTGGGGTGGAAGGTGTGATGCGGCTGGCCCCAGAGACAGCAGCAGCAGCATTGTGAAGGCTAGACAGCTCACAGACGTGACAGCTGGGGCCCGGCAGAGACAGTGCCCCATCTGCTTTCTGTTTTTAATTCACCTGTTGTATCCTCCCCGATTGGTGATGGATTGGGCTGAGGTTTTATTGTCTCTCACTGAGAGGAAGAAATAGGTTAAACTGCGATAGTAGGAAAACAAGGTCAGGGCCTGAGCAAACCTGTGTTTTCCTCTTGTACCCCTGGATGGCCCTCGTGCACACCTGCATGCACTTACATTATAAACTCTTGCATTATTACTTTGAACATTGTTGCCTTTTCTTTTTTCTCCTATTCCCAATTTCCTATATATTGACTGTTTCCTTCCATCGTTGGCACAAGGAAATGCGTATTGCTGCTTTGAGGTCTGGGCATTGGTGAAGAAAAGACTCTAGGGATTAGAATAGGAGTCGGAAGGTTAGTTCCTCGGCTAGTCCCTCACCCTAGCCTTTGACAGTGATTTCCTCTGTGATCTTAGGCAATTGCCCATCGCGATGGCCTTCAGAGGAGGTCTGAGAGAAGACCTGCCTCATGATATTCTTGCAGTCATAGAAAGGAGCAGAGACCTGTAACTACCACTGAATTTAGTGCATTTCAGTGCATGCCAACTTATTTCACAACCAAGTCCTTGCAAAACTGTGTCACTTTGCTGTCTTGCACGTAGGTAATTAAGTTAAGGAAACCAAGCTCACACTGAAGTGAGCTTGGCTCATCTGCTTTGAAATCCAGGTGACCCAAGCTTAAAGGTGAATGTTTTCATCTTGTAGTGAGACCTCTTGAGTCCTCTTTAGCCTGCTTTGCAGGGTGTGCTAAGTAGCCTTTGTGTTATGCCTCCTGTCTGGAAGACAGAGGGCTTAAAATCTTGTCTCATATAACCAGAGGCATCTGCTGAGCTTGATACCGTAGCTTGATACCCAGACTGGAAGCACTCTGCTCTGAAGATTATTGGGACAGCGTTGCGGAGGAAAATCCTTTTTCTTTCGATCAGATTTCGGGTTCCTGAAAATATTGCTCTTTTACAACATTGCCTACATGCAAGAGTTCCATTGCCTTAATTACTATGGTTTGGTTAAGTTGTACTGACTCCTGGTGAGAATGCTTGTCTGGCTATGAAAATAGTTTTTCCTATTTGGGGAAAAGAATGGTATCAGTATAGGCCATTTCTATACCGATGCACCTATGTCACCTGTATGGTTATTTTAGTCATAATAATACTGGCATAACTGAACGGGTACAAGAACTATGTAGAGCAGACTTCAGTTAGAAACTTTGGCTTCATGAAGCCTTTTTCGTTTCTCGCAGACTATTAACTAAGCCGCCTCTCCCCAGCAAGCTAAACTAAAAGTTATGCCAGTCTGCTTTTTTGTTACTGCTCTCTGGTTTATCCTAGACACAAAATAAGCAACGCAGAGGAAGTTTGAGTCTACAGATTCCATTGCTCTGCAATA
This sequence comes from Fregata magnificens, assembly GCA_013389945.1. Lineage (NCBI taxonomy): Eukaryota > Metazoa > Chordata > Aves > Suliformes > Fregatidae > Fregata > Fregata magnificens. The sequence goes on along the minus strand of WAAD01009685.1, from coordinate 295,005 downwards.
GTTTGGGGATCATTAACTTCCTTACACTCACTGGGAGATTCCAACCAACATTGATAAATGCATTACCTCAGGAACAGCCTGTGAGCTTTTTCACACTGAGGTTCAAACTGCCTTTAAGGATCTCCGTTATGTTATCCCAAGAATCTCCAAACAGAGGAAAGCCAGTGTAGCCAGAGAGTAAGGTTCAGCTGTAACAGTAAGATCCTCACATGCTGTTGGATTTAAGCCCAGCATTGTCTTGTGGGTGCATGAATTCAATTTCTATTTTAAAGACTGGCTTTTTCATTAGTATGGGAGGGGAGGGAAAGAGAAGAGGAGAAATGTAATGATAGCATCTGAGATTTAACAGGGTAGGTTAGGAACTGCTCACACAGAGCTTTGTCTAAGTCCCCAGCAAAATGTGATGGCATGGCTAATAATAAGAGGCAGTAATACTTAAGCACCTGTTTAAAATGGTGAAAGTTTTTGACCTGACCTGTCTCTGAAGGAACCCTTACGGGATATCAGTAAACATGTACACTGGACTGAGTAATGGGCAGGATAGGTGAAAATGGACATGTATGACAAAAATGCCTTTGAAATTCTTTTACTAAAAAAAGAGGATTGGGAGCAAAAGTAGGAGCAGATTGTACAATGAGAGCACACAAAGGGCTGGCTTCCTTGCCAAATATTGCTCTGAAATACAAGCCATTTTGAGGAAAAATAACAAAAGTTGTCCTGTAACAGGGTGTCTGTACACTGAGAAGCAGATTTCTGGAGAATCTCATTGCCCTCAAGTCCTTCCTCCTTTTTTTTATGTCACTCCCTCCCCACACCGCTGAATCTTCTCTGGCTATGTCAGCAGTATGACCCTGTTGTCTAGCACCTGGCATGGGTCTAGTGTTATTTCAAACCAGAGGAGAGCATTTGAAATGAAGGTGCTTACTCAAGGAATGGTGGAACACTGTCTCCTTGCCCCTATTCACACATGAACATGCATAGACTCCAGACGGGCAAGTTGCTTTCCCCTGACCCCCAACATCCCTCACCTCGCAGACCAGCTTTACAGTATTCTCCTCACTTAGCGTCCATTTTCTAATAGTGAAATTACTGACCTCCACTAAGCCTTAATGGCTAGCGGCTGTCAGCCTTTCCACTGCCTGCCTTCCTAAGTGGAAAGCTATTTCTTATATCCCATAAGGCTGCTGCTCTTTGACTCCCTAATTGATTGAAGATCAAACCCAAGCATCCCCCCCCATTATATTTGTCACATGCACCTGCTTGTAATTCAGAGCCATGAAGTCCCAATGCCTTCTCAGCTGATGTGCAACGTACACAACATTGGCTTTGCCTTCCTTCTCTTGCTTGGCCTCTTCCTGCAGTGCTCCCAAACAGTCCACCCTGCTGCTGCCCTGGGGTGAGAGTTGTGTGACTTCCCCTTCTGGTGGAGCTCAGTTTCATGGCAGGATATGCCACACAACACTGCTTTTTGCCTGCTGCCAAAGCCAGAGCATGTCTGGGGTCTGAGCTAAGCTGACAAGGCTCTTCCAGGCAGCATGCAACTGAAGGGAGACTAGACGCATGACAGAGCAGGGCTCCGGGCTCCAGCCGTGAATCAGGCTCTTAGATTAGATTCGATAGCCCTTCTTCTAATTGCCATGACTCGAGAAGGAGGAAGGCAGGGCCCCTCATGTGGCTGGAGACATATTTTGCTGCTTTATGACACTTTTCTTTCACAGCTTCCACTGGTTATTTTCTGTCAGTCCCTTCTTCCTTCCTCTGCAACCCGTTTTCTCTTTTCCTTTCTCTTTCCTCCCTCCTTCCCCCTTTTTCTCTGAACCATGCACCACTTAATAACAGTCACCATATTCAATAAATATATTAAAGATCCCTCTGGGAAGAAAAGGCTGGACTTGGTCCAGAGTGCCAGGAAGCATGTCATTGACCTAATGAGGACATATATTGGGGGGGGGAGGAAATGGCTGCTTACTTCTCAGGGATGCTGCAGGATAAAATATAATAAACAGCAAGAAATCCCTTGCCCAGGAAGGAGCTTTGAGACCAGAAAGAGGGGTGAAGTGTGAGAATAAAAGCAAATGAAATCTTGACCCAAAAGTGCTCTTGGCTGGTCTCTGTGTCTCCTTGTATCTGACCCTTGCAACATCAATTCCATGGTGGAGAATAACCCAGATGCCCCAAGCCCAAGTCTCAGTCCTGCTGTAAGCTTTAGGCCATTCTCCCAGCCATCATGTATGAGGCTTCCTGGAGGAGCCTACCCCTGTTTGTTGCCTGCACAAGCTTCTTAATCTTGGCTGCCTGAAAATAGCAAGACGTGGATGTAGGGAGACTGTGGAAGCTGAGACAGTGATATATGTGAAGAGTAGGGAGAAGAGAGGAGCTAGCTCTGACCATCCAACCAAGCAACCTGCATAATGGCACCTGCAAATATATCTTCCCAAACTCTTTACCTGCAGCATTGTGATTTGCGTTGCATAGGCCTCACTGTGTGCCTAAGTGCTCTGTGTTTCCATGCAAGATGGTGGTACATGGGGCCTGACCGAGGGCACATTGAATTCCCGGTGACCATGGTGGTGTTGGGCTGTGCCGGTTGAACAGAAGTCCTTAATTCACCCTTTCGCCAACACTGTCCCTTCAGTGTAGTCTTTTAAACCAGAGGATGTGGGGAAACCTTGTCAATATTTTTCTTTTCTCTGTGGCCTTGCCTGTGCTAGAAAATTGAGAGGTACAAACCCCATCCAAAGGAAGTGTTGGTCTTATAATTAAATGGGAGTAGAAGGGGTCAGTTGCGGGTAAGAGATGGGGCTGTGATGGGTTCTCCTTCTGGGAGTAATGGCCTGTTCCTGTAGCTGCATGCTGCCCAGTATTCTCCACGCTTACGTGGCATGTGTATTGGTTACTGCAGCATGCACCTGGGACAGTGGAGCGAGCCACAGGGAGCAGCAGAAAGCAAGTTGGCCGCAGTGCAGAAGCTCAGCTGCAGAACGAGGTTGTTACTGCCCCTGGAGTGACAAGAGGTTAGGGGGATGCCTGACTCACTCTGTTGGCCTCTTCCATGGTTGCCACTCTGGTGTTGAAAGCTTGCAGAGACCGCTAGGGTAAAAAAGAAATGACAGGGAAGGAAAAAAACAACTTTAAAATTAAAAACTATCCCAGATGCTCTCCATTATTTTGCCAGCTCTGTTGCTTTCTTTTCTGGGCTGGATTCTCATTCCAGTATAGGCTCCAGAGATGCCTTGAATAGCCTCAGCCCTTCCTGTTAATTTTTTTTTTTTTGTTCACATACATATATAAGCAATTTCATTCTTTGCACAAACCAAACCCTGACATTCTAGTCCCTTCTTGCTGAGGTGCCTGATGAGGCAGTTTGTTAATTCCCCCAGCTTGCGTACCCCTCAGACTGCCCTTCCCGCTTACAAAGCTGCGCAGGGACCTGTCTCTTCCTGTTGCTGGGGGGCCCATCTGGTCATTTTTACTGAACACTTTCTAACTGATCACACTGTGTCTGAGACCTGGGGTGCGTGAGGAGGTGGGAGAGACAGTAGCAGCTTGTAGCACCTTTGCTTGCCTGGCTATGGTTTTTATTTTTTCCCCCCTCCTTTTCCGTTATTAATTTGTAAGGGACTGGCTCCTGCTCACCACTCTTTATACAACCCAAGGATGGGCTTGTGTAGCTGATAGTTTGCAAATTATTAGTAATTTGATTTCAATTGGATGCATAACCCGTTAAAGCAAGACGTACATTAGCCTCAGAAATCTAATTGGTGATAACGGCACAGAGATGTGGAATAGTGTTTGGTTCTGCTCCCTATCCCTCTCCCCTCCCCCCCCAAAAAAAGATAATTAGGATTTAATTTCATTCTCACCTATTCATTTGTCTAAATATGGGTGTTTAATTATCCATCTCAGCAGATAGATGTTTCTGTCTCTGTGTGGATCTGAGCTATTCCGTTGGTATGAGGTTTTCCCTCCCCCCTACTTACAACTCTCTGATGCAGTGTTCTTATACTTTGAAGTTTGGCTGTGCTAAGTCTCATTATGAGCCACGTCTTTGCCCAACACTGAGGATCAGTGTATCTGCAGTCTACCCGTGTCAGTAGCTGCAACAGACCATGAGAAGTTACATTTTATGGAAGGCTGAGAGTTTAACTTAGAGACTGAACACCCAAGTGGAGAGCCAGGAGCCCAGGCAAGCTCCGGCTCTGGTGCCAGTTCCCTTTGCTGCCTGAGCAGATCATTTCACCCTCCAGCCTTGTGCCCCCTTTGGCAGTGCCACAGCCGGGAGGAGGTACCTGCCTACCTGCTTCCTTGGCATTTGGGTGGGATGTGGACCTTCCCATTAAGGTACAGGCTGTGCAGTCCCAGGATCTGAGTCAGAGAGCTGGAAGTGATGGCAGTTCCCAGTGTGGATGGGAGCTTTGAATGAGGTATACTAGCTGCACGAATAAAAGGAACGTTGCAGCCCTGCTTTGAGAGTCCAGTATGAAGAATACTTTTTACCTGCCAGGTAGTGTTATAATGGATGTCTACTACATGTTGTGAGCTCCAGAGCTGCGCATCTGTGGAAAGGAGAGGCACGTAGTTAGCTGAGTTTTAGGGTGAGACAGAGTGGTTAGTGGTGCGGCACAATGGGATGCTCTGTTGCTGTGCATCTTTGTGTGCCAGCTACGCAGGCTCCGTGAGGGCCCTGTGGAGCACACACAGGGGTGTAGCGGGAGCACGTATGTGGTCCAAAGGGGACTATGGGCCACTGTTAGGCTCTGAACACTGCTTGGAGGAAATGCATGTTGCCTTCAGAGAGAGGCCCATGGGGCAGGTTAGCTTAACCACAGGTTTTCTGAATTGTAGTTTTTTCATCAGGAAAGGGACCATGGAGTTTTAATCAGACAAACATGGCATTTAATTTATAGCTCAGGGCCAAACCCTTTCAGTTTTTTTGAGGGCACTGAAGAATGTTTTATGGACAAAGAAACAGGAGAAGCACAAGGTTCCTTTTCAGACTTGCAGTTCGATTTCCAGCTGGTCCCACAGAGTTCATTGCTGTGCAGTCTGTGGAGCCCTCCCCACCTCGACTGTGCAGCTGCCAGGATCTGATTTGCACAGTGCAAGGCGCTGAGCTGGAATTAAAGGGGGTTTATGAAGGTTTTGTGTATGTAGGAAATCTTGTATTCTAGGGAGCAGTGTGAAATCAGGCTTCCCACCCTCCACCAGTTCCACTCTCTTGTGAGCAGGCCAGACCCTTGCGGGCCTGTTATGGCCGTAAGGGCTTTGGCTGGCTTGAATTTGCTTTGAACTTTGGATTCAGATCAGCTTACCTGGAGAGTCCAAATGTGTCCCAGAGTTTGACCAAGCTTCAGTTCATGGAAATTTTACTCAATGCCCCAGTTTGGCCTGTGCTCTTCAGAAAGTTTTCAAATGTTGTCTGAGTTTTAACTTTGAAGATCAACTGTTATTGCCATATGCTCCCTAGCTGGGCAGTACCTATTCCATTTCTCTTTGCAAATAAAATGTTGGGAAGACGGAAAGCTGGGATAGGTTTTCTAAACTGTTACATATGAGGAAGAAGAAGAATAGGAAAAACAAGGTACATGTAGAACTAAGTACAGTTCTGAGCACAGCTTTATTGGTGGAAGTTAATAAATACTGAAATCTAAGAATCCCCTAAAAGAACTACTCTCCCCTAAATGAACTACTCGGAGAGCAACCAGACTCCCTTTCTGAGCCAGTCTTGCAGTAAGAGCACAAAGGTATGCTATCACATTAGTAAAACTTGCAGCAGCATCATGTCTTGGATGTGAAATGATTTCCGTGCTAAGAGTTGTTTTCAGTTGATTTCTGAACTAGGCTGAAGCAGGGGCACCCATTCAGGAAAGCACATAAACAGACACTCAAACCTGAGTTAAGTCCCATTGACTTCACCGGTCATGCTTAAGTGTTTTCTGGCTCAATTCAAAGCACATTCAAATCAGAAGAAAGGCTCTCTTTTACTTCAGCAGGTTTTAGATTAGGCTTTTTCTGCAGTCAAACGGTCGTCAGCTACACACTGTTGCTTCTTCTAGTTGAGGACAGAGGCAAGAGTGCTATAGGGATACACAAAATACACAAAAGTGCATTTGGCCTCTGCTACTTGTCATATTTGCAGCCACTTCTGTTTAATGCTTTTAGGAATCTACATCTGCAGGAGCTGATTTATATGCACAGCTAGGAACCAGCATGTTCACTGGCAGATGCTGAGAGATGTGGGAGTGGGTTTGTGCAAGGATATGGGCTTGCTTGCCAGTTTGGTCTCAAATGGCTGGGGTTCTCATCAATCACGTTGACATGGAGAAACAGTGGTGGTCACAGACCTCTTCTGGGTGGCGGGGGAGATCAGTGCTCCCTGATACCGAGTGGAGACACCAGACCACAGAAGGTCAAGCATCTGCCTTAGCCCTCTGGGTTGGTGTAGACACTGTCTAGTAGCAAGGGGGGAAAAAAAACCCACCAAAAAAACAACCCCCTTGGCTGCTCTGTCTTAATTTAGGATATTGTTCATCTAGAATCTGCTATTCCTGCTTGTCAGCAGGCAGAGTGACAGAATATGTGAAATTAATTTCCGAGGTGGGAAATTGCTAATAATTTATTTACAGCTGGGGCGGGTGTGGAGGAGGGAATACAGTACAGACATATTTGGGTTTTCTTCATAAAATGTCAATGCTTAGCTCTTTCTGCTTCCTCTGAACATGTCCTATTGAGACAACATCCTGCAGTCCCTACACCTATTAGGGAGACTGCATGAAGCAAAGAGAAGTTCTCTCACCGCTGTACAGCTCACCTGCAGGTCTCTCACAGTGAGTCCTGCTGGGGACACTCAGGACTGCCATGTGTGTGCAGTGTGGCTTGTCACAGCACCCCACAGCTCAGAAGGCGGCAGTAGTTGTGGCTGAGAGCTAGGGAGAGTGACTTTGAGAGGATCACGGGTGGGTTGTCATGATGGAACAGATCTTTTAAGTGGCAAGAGTTGCAGTGTTCAGCGTGTGCCATTGACCTCTCTGTTTGTTTGTTAACAGGATACACACCCACTGGGATTTAAACATCTCCTTCCGAGAGACCTCTTGCAGGTACCATTTTGGGGCACCCTCTTTGTATGGTAGGCTAAGAGTTTATGATATGTTACTGGCATATGGATGCTGTTAGATGTAAATGAACATTTCTAACTGTCAGTGCTGTGGGTTTTTTTTCTTCCTCCTTTGTTCCTCTTTCTCCCCTTACTACGTATCCTTTCTTTTGTTTTTATTTTGGGGAAAGTTGTCTGTGGGGGGAAACAGTCTTTTTATGTTGGAAGAGAGAATTGATTAGACTTGTAAAGAAAGCCCATTACTGGTTTTGATATGTTTACTCTGGTCCCTTTTTGGAAGGATGCAAGGTTGGGTGGCCCAGATCTATTTCCTGACATGAGAGACATTGGGAGTTTGCATCTCATTTGCAGAAGTGATTCTTTGCACAAAAGGCTCATTGAAGGCCGAACTGACAGATGCTCCTAAATTGCTCAGGAGTCGCAGTGTTGTGCTTAGCAAACTTACAGCAGTGCTACCTTAAAAGGTGGGTCTGTGACTGCAAATGACAAGAATCCCTGGATGACAGATGCTTTAGATACCACTGAGACACCCTGGTCCTGCAAAAACTTACACATGTAGGCATCCGACTGCAGTGTTGAAGTATGAAGTATTGGAGCCAATAGGACTCTGTATTTTGCAATGTGGAGTATGACTGGGTTGAACTACAGCTGCAAAAGCGCAGTGCAAGACTATTTACAAGTCACCTTGGGAAAAAGTTGACATTCAAAAAATGACAAGTGTTTTGCAAAGCAGAAATAAAAGAAATGACATAGAATTGTGACAAGAGAAGGATTGCCAAACCAGTCTGATATATTGGTTTTAAAGTCTGGTTTTCTGCAGTAACACATACCCTAAGAAGGTGGAAATTCATAAATTGAAGATATCCAGTTACAAACATGAATATTCCTTTGTGACCTCTGGGTCAGTTGATACTCCGAGCATAGTGCATTTTCTTTATGTGTTGCTAGTAGTCGTAAACTTTTCTAACCCTTTAAAAATATAGCTGCAGAAATTTGCCTCTGCACTAGAAAAAGAAAACTGGAATTTTGAAATTTCTCTTTTATACTCAGTTGCTACATCTGAGTGAAATAGTTGAGCCTGGCAGGTGCTGCTTGTTTTCTAAAACAATAAAAATTAATCTGTGCAGCTGTGAAACTCCTTGGGGAACACAGAACAGAAGGAGGTAGATAGGATGCAGAGCAGTGCAGAACCTGGTTCTGGATGTGCTTCATACTTATGTGGATACTGTAGAAATCAGGATCTGGTCCATTGGATCTGCTCGCAAATAGCAGTCCACTAATAACTTTTTTGTTTCGCTAAAAGTAGTTTCCGACTACTACTACTACTACTACTACTACTGTTACCTGTGGAAGTGCCCACTGCATGCTAGACACCTCACAAACATTTAAGAAGCAATTCATACTCTGTAGAGATCAGATTGTCTGGACAAGGGAGTGCAAATAATTTCCTCTGATAATTTCATCTTTTGTGACAAGACTTAATGTGTATAAGGCTCAGTGCAGCAAATGTAGTGTTTACTCAAGAGAACATTGTTTAAGAGCTTGAGAGACATAGCTATCAGTATTGCGGCTAATGTGGGCATTTCTCTGTTATATTTGCAAGCCTCAGAATGTTTTGCAAATGTAAGCATCAGTTACAGGAGCAGAGAATGTTAGAAATCACTTCCGTCTCCATCACATGCCCTTCAAATGCAGTGCTAACAAGTTCTGCCCCCGCTCTGTGTGCTCCCCCAAAAAACTGTGGGCAGCAGAGAAGTGAAAGACAAATAGTTTCTGTCATTTTAACCCATTCACACATATCCGCTCCCTCCCTTCTCCAACCTGAGGACAATTTGGACTGTTCCGTTGGCAACATTGGCGTATGAAGGTCATAGCCTAAACTGTGCACCTGGAGAGACAAGTCCATCTGTATTTAATTGAGTACTGGAGTATGAATTAAGTCTTGGCATCCCCATGAGGTGCAGCGGAGGCAGTGGGGAGTGAAGGGTGGGAAATCTGTACTGATTCACACTCCATTACGGAACGAGTGAGGGCAGAGGTATTCACTAGTATTTAAGTAAGCACAGACTTTGGCCCTGAAGCATAAAACCCCATAATGCCTAAAATTTACAATGTTAAGAATACAGAACCCCACCCTGATCAGTAAGCATCTAGAAGCCAGTCTAGAAGGCACATCTCACTCGGCACTCCTATAAAAAACAGCTGAAGTTTTTGTATGGCAGCCTTTAGAATAAAATCCCTGGTTTGTTGCTATAAGCTTTTGGGACTCCAAAATACAAAAGAATGGATTCCTTCCAGGCAGACCCTTTCATGATAAATTTCAGCCTAGAGCAAAGTTTTATGGCTGAGTTATAAACTCCTAAAAGGCGGAGGTTTGTAATGGAAGTGCTGACACAAGCCTTAATTAACAGCCATGTGAACAACGATTCTGCACAATGGCAACTAAGGGTGCAAACACCTTTGGAAATTAGAATCCCTATCTTAAAAAAAAATTCTGAATTTTCAATGCATAGAATAAAATAATGGTCTGATTTTTATGTCAAGAAGTACACTTTTGGGCTTCCTTAGCTTAACTGTTTGTTTCCTTCCGTTTAGCTCTCTCCTAGCAGAAATATCAGTAGTTCCTCCTGGGAACAGAAGTTTTGCTTTTGCAGATTAAACGAGTAGTCCAACTATCAAAAATTGTGCCCATCCAACTAGTTCAGAAGAAAACAACACGTGTTAGGCTACGTGGCAAAGAAAGTCAGTTGCGTGTTTATGTGTTGGTACAGAAACAGGTTGTGTGTATTTAAGTGACCTAAATTGCCACACAGTTCTGTAAGACATCTGGCATATCTAAAATGCATGATGGGGTTGCAAAAAGGTTTAGCTGACCTTTGTTCTCAGTGACCTGCATAATTCAGCACATGGGAGTTACACAGGTCATCCCAAACCCATGCCAGGAAATCATTACGATGCACCACACCTGCATGAATACACACAGTCACCGTGCTATTTTACATCAAGCAGGTCTGAGAACTGCCATCTTAATTTATCTGCCTCTTTGTCATAAGGTTGCCTTTGATCGTCCTTTCCAAGTTGTCAGAGGATACCTGGATTCATTGGCTTTAGCCACCTTAGAATTGCTGTCTGCGTTGCCCTGGATAAAAAGACGTTTAATTGGGTACAACTCATTCTATATGCAAAGAACCAAAAGCTCGAGATAGGGGAATTGTCCTGAAAGGGGAGATTAGGATCTCTCCTTGTTTTGCCAGGTGCTTTGCTCCCTTCCTGTGTAAGCTTTGAAGTTAATACAGGTTTAAGTTTTTGTTTACAGCTAGACTTCCTTTAAAATTGCCTTTTTAAGGTGGAATTCCTTTGTATGGACATATTGTTCCCGGAATAATTTGCTGAAATGTGTTAAAGTTGTTCAGTAAATGATGCACTTCTCCTTTTATTTCAAGACAAGCCTGTCAAATTTTGAAATAGTAAACACAAGGTTAAAGCCTGGTCTCTGCCACAAGATGTCTACTCTCTGCTCCGACTGATTTCAGTGTGAGTCACAGTTGCTCAGCACCACAGGCAGGATTACCTTTCTGAGGTTGAGGCATCTCATGAAAATAAATTGTGGAATAAAAAGGAGTTTCAGGGAGGAAAAGGATTTTCCTTCTATTTGCTGCCACTTGATGTCTTGAGGGAACTGCAGGGAGGTGAGTGAGAAATAGATAAGAGGCCATGCGTGTTAATACCATGCAGTGATGCAGCTCAGGATGGAATAAACATTTTGCCCACCTGAGAATTTCAAGACACTGTCAGTGCAATTAAGCCATCCCTGTTTCCAAGGAAATCAAGAGTTGTTTAGTGTTGCCCTTGTTAAAGATGGCCTGACTGATAGGAAAGAAGATGGTACGTAATTTGGTTAAAGCTGCATAAAAAGACAAGGAGCATAGCAGGGAATTGAGCTGGGCATCTTGACGTTCGGCCACATGCTTTAGCTTTTGGCTGCATGGTAAGCAAACTCTGAAAGAAGATCCAAGGCAGCATTTTTGTCTTCAAAGTCCGGCGCTGGTGCAGGCATAAAACAGTGACAAAGGAAAGAGGCAGGAGCATGCAAGAGAGTCTCTTCACTGCTGTATGAACAAAAAGCCACTTGAGGGGACACGCCAAGCTTCCTGGGCCTGCCGGGGATAATTTTATGCAGGTACATGCCCCATGAAGGCTGCATAAGGAGATGGAAGGAAAACAAGGGCATAATTTGCCCAGAGCAAATAAAATGCATTTAACAACCACAGTTTAAACAAAGATTACAGTGGTGTGTAACCAGCCTTTCTGAATGGGTATGAACCATATTAGAATGTATTTTAGACAGACATTTGGCCAAGAGCCTGTGTATCCGTGTGCATGTGTATGTGTATGTTTAAATCTGACTATAGCATACTTAGTGGGCCTTTCCCGTTGATTTAACCCTAGCATAAACCCTTACTCAGCCAGAACTGAGTTTAAGTAGCAGTGCTTACACTGGGTTGTTACATGTACATATTTGGTCTGTGTGGTACAGCTGCACACTTTTTAGAAAACTGTATTTAAGGAGGAAGGAAACAGGTTAGTCAAGAGGGAAGAGGACATTAAACAAATCAGGTCAAGTGGAAGAAGCAGATGAAAAATACATGGGAAATTGGACAGGAGAAGAAAACTAAAGGGAAATTCATGGATTTAGCTCATTCCTTTGGAAGATACACAGGGAGAGAAATAGAAAGCAGGAGATGAGAATTGAAAAGTAGATGGTTCTGAACATGTCAAGGCTGATCCTGACTCAGCAGAAAGTATTGCTGTGTGATGCAGGTAATGTTATCAAGTGCCAGAGCATCCTGCTGCTCTGCCCTTTAAGGATTGATATAGAATGGCTTCTGGGCCGTCTATTTATTTATTTATTTATTTTATTTTTCCTAGTAAGCTTTTGCCTTTTAATCTAGGAGACCTGAAGTAGGTACTAAAAGGTCACAAGAAGTTTTTAGCACCTGGAAGCTAGATGTGACCCGTTTACGCCCCGCAGTCTTCAGCATCTGCTGCTAAAAGAGCTGGTATTTGTCAGATAAGCACCTTTAAGTTACAGCAGAAAAATCAGACAGTGGCAGAGGGACAAGAGTGCCTTCAAATAGGGACCTGCCTTCACCCTTCCATGTCAGTCACTGATTTCTGCCTCGACACCAACAGACAGCAGGGCTGAAGCAGTAGCCCCAATTGAAAAAGCTGATAGTGAGCTGAACTAAACAGAATGAGTCAGATTTTGCCCATCTGATTTAAGTCAGGGCAGGGAAGACTGGTGAGATGCCAACTGTATGTAGACCTGCAGAGCTGTTTCCATAACTCCTGATGACTTTGGAGGACAACTGTGAAGCTGACTCTTAACTGTATGCTATAGAAAGCTTAAAAAGATCCCAGTGAAAGACCGCAGAATGATTAACCATGACTTCTGGATTGGTAGGGGAAGGACACTTATTTAACGTGAGGCTGAATTTGGCCCTTCCAGGTTATTTCTGCGGTGGCTTTGGGACTGCTTAAGGAAATGTTTTAATCCTCATCTTGGCGGAATATACAGAGCTCTCACCCTTGTAACTGTTAAAGCTGTGAACCAGGACGTGGTTCCTGAAGGCAAAGCCAATAAATACAAGGAAGCTCCTGGTTAATGCCACTGTCGTTGGCAGTCAAGGCACGGCTATGTGGAGACAATATGTTGGAAAGAAAGGACTTTCCAAATGGGTGAACTCAGTTTGTTCATCAAACAGTGACATACCTGTTTGATTTTAGACAATAGTTGCCCAACAAGTAGATGAATGTGTTCTTTTGTTTAACTGGAAGAAGAGAAGTAAGGTAAATCCACACCAAATCCACATAGTTGATAGACATTAACAAGAACATTCTGTGTCAGAATGAAGAGCATTTGGGAAGGTTCAGCCAAGGAGCTAAGCCCCCAGTTCTTTAGGAAAAAGTATGAGCAACCTTTGTTTTGCTTGTGTTTGATCCCCCACAAAGCATCCATGTGAGGTTTGAAAATGTAGGTATTGAGATTAAATCGGAGGAGCTGCTACGTAAGGGCCTGATGTTCCATCAGCTGCTTTTTGGGGACTTCAAATGGCAACAGGACACACTTCTGGCTCTGTGGTATAGAGTATATGGTTTCCTTTTATTTGTGGATCTAAACCCCCCAAAAGACTGGTACTGACAGGAAACAAAGAAAGTGATTCTTGACACCATCTTGCTGGAAGGTACTGATGAAATTCAGTTCTAGAAGTTGCTTTTATTCCTGGACTCCACAGAGGCTGCCAGCAGGTTGCTCCCCAAGGCCCATGTGAGCGGGTAAATTAGGCCTGGGATCTTCAAGAGCAGAGCTACCTGAGTAGCTTTTGCTTCTCCCTTTCCTGTAGGGATAAGGCCAAACAAGGCCTTCTCTATGGCCTTGTTTGTGCAGATTCTGGAACGAACATACTTGCAGGGAAGAATGGATGGGCAGGGAGAAGAAAATTAATACTTCTCGGTTTGCTGAAAAGTATTATTTCATCTGAAATAATTATTTCATCATTATTTCATTAGCAGTACTTTTTGCTCTTATATTCATTCCCAGGAAGCTTCATTTGGCTATAGGGATGGGTTAGGGAAAGGAGACCACTTATGTACTAGCAGAGATTCAGAGAAATGCTAAATGTGAATAGGTAGCTGATAAACTAGTTTTAGCTTTCATTTTAAAGCTAGAAGAATGCAATTATATTTCAAATAAGGTAGGTGAGAAAAGCTGTTAGATACCTACAAGGCAAGAGGGAATGTTTAATCAAGAGTCATGCTCTTCACATTCATCTCCAGTATGTTGTCATCTCTTTAGTGTATCTGTCATGGGAGGGGGGGTATAATGGACCTTTTGCAGGGCAACTGAAAGGGTTCTGGATAAACCGAGCATGTGAAGGCATCTTAAGACCTTGGTATATTGTTGTGATACACATAAGCTTGGTTGCAGCGTTTGGGGAGCATTCTTGATATATTTCAGCTCCATACAGCGATCGAAAAAAAGAATCATATCCTTCTGATTTTAGATTGTATGTTGGATCAAAACTTCAAGGGCATGTTTCTGGAATAGTAGGGGGGTTGACCTCCCTCTTCACACCCTACTGTGAAATTGAAAGGATTCAAATACAAGTCTGTCTTGTCCTTAGTACATTGAATATGTGAGTGATTCCTGTAGATCATCAGTTCCCACTGTTCATTGTCTAAACTTATACCCTTTCACCCATTTAAAATTGCTCATCTGAGTATTTTAATATTTCATCAGTTCAAAGCAGGCGGCTTAATGAATTGAGAAAATGAGGAGAATTTGGGATCTTTAAAGAGACCGTATATCCATTAGGCACACCAGCTGCATGTCAGCGACACATTCTTTTTATTGGCGGAGCAAAACATGTCTATTTGTCTGTTACTGAGGAACATTGGAACGCAGCATCTAGACAAGTCCAAAACTTCAGGGAACGCTCTGCATGTCAGCAGGACAAGCCCATTGATTTTGGTGCAGATGAGACATGCCAAAAAACCTGTCAGGAGAAAAATCAGGACCTCCAGGCTGCCTGGTGCTGCAGGCAGAGGAATCGTTTGGCCCTTCCCTGCACTCGCATGCGTGCAGCTGGAGCAGCTGCTTAGCTTAGAGGGTGAGGCTGGGTGTGACTTGGATTCTGACAAGTAACAGCGTTTCAGAACTATTTTTTAAGGGATGAGTTTGGAGATCCAGCATGGGAGACCTAGGAACCTGGGAAAATTTGGGATAAGCAGGGATGATTAGGTTGGGGTTAATGACAAACTGGGGAACTGAAAGAAGGGTTTATAAATTTGCATGGGAACACTCTAAGCCCCTGGGAAATGATGTAAAGGAAAACGAAGAGACACTGAAGCTCTAGCATGAGGGAGGGATCCAATGTGAGCTGCAGGAATCCATGAAGCAGGGAATATTGGAGGTTGACTCACAAGTTCTGTGTAGTGAGGAGGCATGGGAAGAGCAGAATGGAGACAGTTTTAGGTATTCATGAAATGCACTTGACTCACAATAAGGGGTTGTCACAAGTATGTGACACCCCACCCTCCAGCTGCATTTCTGCTTGCCATGGTTGCTTTCATTATTCTCTTAGTGAAAGTTTTTTATTAGTGGCCAAGGTGAGCTGTAGCCTGTGCTCAGGGAGGGGAGGGGGTGATCGATAGTATGGGCTTGATGGATGTTCAGAGGAAAAATGTACAGACACTTGTAGTGGTTGTGGCAGATGAGCCGATGAAGATGGACCATTGTGGAAAATCCTTCTGAACTCTGGTGAATTTGTGTGTATGCATAGAAGGTAGAAGTCAAAGACATTTTCAAGGGACTAGTCATGTGTGTACTTGGATGCACATCTGCACTAAGAAAAAATGGCAGGCGGGAGAAGAGTCTGTAACTAACCTTCATGCTTCTTGCCAGCTTGGCGTACTGGGTTCCATGTCCTTATAGAGAAAAATAGCACAAGACCTTCAGGTTTCCTGCCTCAGAAAAGAGCTGGGGGCAGTAGGGCTGGCAGAAAGAGCAGGAGAGTGCTACGAACAGCAAGACAAGCATCACATGGGGATGGTACTTCCTAGGACCTGCACCGTGCCAATGGTAGTCTTGCACAGTACTTACACCATGCTTTTGTAATCCCTATAATTTTTACAAGTCTGGGTAAGATGTCTCATCTGGAGGGCCGGTGTATCCTGCTGGTGATGGAGGAGTAGTACAGTGACTGACTGTGTTTAAGGTTTTCCCTATCTTGTTTGGATTCAGGCTCTCATTATTGCTAATGCTTTGTGCCCTTATCCTTTTCTCAGAAGTCACCGTGCTCCTTTATTCTGCTGCACAGCAAGCTTTTTGGCTCCAAGATTACAACTGCGGTGGAAATGCAGGGTTCAAGATGCATTAGGCCTGTCTGATAGTTTTTCAAACTGAGAAGCCGTATCTGCATTGCTGCAGACAGGAGGGGAAATCTGAGGCTAAAATGTCTAGCATGGGCATCCGCCTTTCCATATGCTTTTGTGGTACCTTAACAGATGGGCGCGTGTCAAAACCGACTCTCAGAATAAGGTACCAGTAATGATAGACTGGGTTTGTGCTTCATGTCAGTGCTTTATCTCTTCCCCATCTCTAGGCCAGCATCAATGTGGTGTAGTTCCATCTTATTTTTATTTATGGGCTTGCAGAGAGCCAAATGACAAAGCAGGATTACAATAAAAACATCTTTATACTCATTTCCACCTAATTTTGGAGTTGCCAGCTCTACGGATCATTTTTATGAACTGTCATGAGCGTTAATGAAATTTTATGAGCATTTTGCTTGGGACATTGCAGGATGATTTTTTTTTCCAAAATAGGTCTGCAGGGAGAATTAGGGCTGCATTGGCCATGGTTGGGGTTGGGATTTTCAGGCCTCTCTCCCTCCAGTTGGTAAAAGTTGTTTACCTCTCCCTCTTTCCTCTTTTCCCTTCCCTTGCCTTTCTCCTTTCCCTCCCTTTTTGCCAGCGTCTGATGGGTGACATCTCATCAGAAGGTGGAGATACCCGAAAGGCAGAAGTGGGGGTGCTGGTAAATTGTTGTCTGTCAAGGTCTATCAAGACTGATGACTATCAAGAAGGACAGAGACTGACTGAGAGTTTTTTTCATCAATGATGAAGTTTTAAAAGGCAACCAAAAGACTGAGCAACACAAATATAACCAAGAAGGCCAAGGAATGAGAGGCGACTGTGCCCTGAGCTTTGCCTGCTGGAAATCATGCTTCTGTCTTCTGTCTAGAGCGCAAAATTCTCATGGGGTACAGCTTACTCCTGTGGCAGTGGAGGTAGGTAGGAGTCTTTCCATTAGCTTCAGCTGGCCCCAAGCTGGATTCCTGAATAACAGGGCCAGTTTGCACTTGGTTGAGCATGTGAAAGTGCTGTTGAACACGTTGCTGGCTACAAATGTCAGTCACCAGGTAGATGCGCGGTTTAGGTTTTTGCAGCCAACAGGGAAGTTAAAGATGAACTCGGAAATAAGGAGAGGGAGCCAGAAAGTGCATTACAAGGTAGCTTGCCTCCCAGCAGTTTGCCACATTGCAATTCATGAAGTGGCAGGTCAGAGGAGCTGAGGCTGCCCGGCTTATGCCAGAGAGCTCCTGGAGTGTGAGAAGTGGGATGGGGAGAGGCTACTGCACAGAGAGGTCTGGAGGAAGGAGGCAGCCCCACTGCTCCTCGGAGCTGCACATACATACGCTCGCTTGCATCCAGCTTCTTTGCCTGGGGCTTATCTGCCTATCTCTGATGGAAAAGTGACACAGCCTGTCAGCGGGTCATGCTGCCTATTGTTTAACAGTGAAACAAACTCTGCTGCTCCCCCTTGCACCCCCCTGGCCCCATCCACTTATTTATTAGTCACCTGATCAGAGCCTTCAAATCCTTGACCCAAATCCTCCTGTGCCCAGCTTTAGGTCTTATCCTGCTCTGCCTGTTCTGTCCACCGTCGACCTGAGAGGAAGGGTATTGGCTGTGCGCTATGTGATTAGGAAGATGTTGCTGGATGTTTTGAGCTGTGTGCAAGGTGATAAGCAGGACTGAGGGAGGAGGGGAAGAGCCCGTGATAGGTCTGAGCTGCGAGCTTTCCCTGATCCACATCCCTTCTCTCTTTCTGCTGACTCAGTGACCCTAGTTTTACTGCCTGGGAGTGTCAGAGACAGTGACCTTGCCTGTCTGCTCAAGGACCTCTGGCACTCAAAGGCCATGCCAGGGCAAACCAAGACATGCTGAGGAGAAAGTTATTTTGCAGAATTTCTTATCCCAAGATGACTCTCAGCTCTGCCAGACTGGAAGATGGTTAATCCTGCACTGATTTGGTGCTGCGCATGTGGCAGGGAGTCGGAGCAGTCATCTTGTGAAATGTGCTTTTTTTGTCTGGGTAGGAAGGTTTACATACTAGTAAGGAAGAAGCTGAGAGGATTCATCAGCTCTTGGGAATAAACAGATTATTTTAGCCCCAGAGCACCCGATTCAGTGTGGTTGGGGTTCTGAGATGGAGGGTCTGTATGTGCTTCCTGGTGGGCAGAGACACAGGTCACACATTTTTTTCACTCTGAGCTGCCACTATTAACTGGGAGTACGATAGGGTGATTTTCTGACAGGTTCTGTGCAGGAGGTCAGACGAGGTAGATATAACAGTCCCTTCTGGGGCTTAAAATCAATGAATCTGTGATTAAATGGCCCACAGAGGCTGGACATTGCAGGTTAAGGGAAAAGGAGTGATATTGGTGGCATTTTATGTGGGAGCTGTGGTCAGGTATTTCTCTTGCGGCAGCACAATGGCCAGCAATCCCCAGGTCGTGCCTGTCTTTCTGGATCCTTTTAACCAGCCCCAGATTTACCTGTGCATAGTAGGGAGACAGAAGGTGGATTTTTTTCAAGGGCTGGGCTGGAGTGCATGTGTTTCTTTGCAAATTGGTTATTAATTTTGTTTTGGGTTTAAAAAAATGCTAACTAAAAAATACGAAAACCTTTGAGTTGTTATTTTACACCAGTCCTGACATTACATAGTTGTGCTGTTACATAAGGTTGTTTCTCAGAGCTATAATGATGCAACAGTATTTATAGACCAATCTGGGTTTTCCTTTTAATGGCTTCCATAAAAAGCTCATTATTCCCTTCACACAGTCACTGACTGATTTACATGCTTGTCCTGTCCCTGGGCGTATGCTCCAGTTTGGGTAGCCCTGAGCGACACACTCACGCTGTCTGCTTGTTGCTAAATGACTCTGACAACAGTCTGGCTGTGACACTGGTCTGATCCTTACACCAGAAACTTGTCTTTTGGGGAGATGGTGAGGAGAGGGGAGAGGAGGTCAACAGAGAAGAAAAAATCACTTGTGTTTGTACAGGTTCTGGCAATATTGTCATCTCCGCGTAGCTGCAAACTGTCTGTCATTCCTGGTGTATCGACCTGGCCAGGCAAGGGACTTGGCCTGGTTAGAATGGGTGCGTATGATATGTAGAAGGAAGTCACTGCAGAGTAAACAGAGTCCGTGAATCTGTTACCTGAGCCAGGGGTGCCATTGAAATCTACTCTTGAACCAGACTTGCGTCTGGTCAGGCTGAGAATGAGGAAGGAAAAGAACCCCATGTGTGTTCCTCAGAGTGACGTAGGAGGGTTTGGAGGATGCACGGGCACACACCGGCGCTGATCTCCACTTTCCCTGGCTTAATCAATGTTCTTGTGTCTTTCCCCCTTCAAGCCCTGACATTCCTCCTTTTGCATATTGGATTTTTTTTTTCTTTATTGTAGGGAGGGGCAGAGGGTCGGGACAGTTTTATGGCAACTGTATTGATTGGTAAAATTTAATATAATCCCTGCACTTACTGTGTGATCGTTAAGGGGATGGAGAGCCAGTGAAACATGTTTAAAAAGAAATATTTTTCAGTTTATTTCCTCCCGTGCTACTTTTCTGAGTCTCTCTTCTCTTCCAAACCCGGCATCAATCTCCTACTTTGCGTCCCTTCAAAGACAGCCATGCATTTTTGACTGGGTTTTCACAGTTTGCCTTTGATTTGATTAAGTATTGGGAAAAGACTTACCCAGTCTGGTCTGGTACTAGATTCATTCACCATTTCCTCAGCTAACTGTCTTGCAGTTTCTGGATCTATGCAATTTTGTGTCTACTGAGAATATCACTCCCTCTTTTTTATCTCAGATATATCTGGAACTCCTGTTGCTGAAGCACCAGGTTGCCTCTTGGTGTCTAATGCCTCCCACTCACACAGTGCCCCTGTGCATCGCCATGTGTATGGAGAACAGCAGCACAAAGTGGTTAACCGACATGCCAGCAAAGTCTGGGCAGGAAATTGGAGCAGAAAAATGACAACTTGAGTTTCAAACCTGTGCTGAATATCCTAACCACCAGAGCAGCCTTTTTTGGGCACTGCTGAGTGGTGCTGCACCACAGGTGAAATACCTCCTCTGCAGAGTGACCTGCACTTTTTGTGCCTGATATCAAGCACTGAAAGGTTTGGTGGTCTTGCAGCTCAGAGCATGGGCAGAGCAAGCCCTGTCTGCCAGCAGTATGGACAATCTCTGAGACGCACAGGGCTCATTCTGGCTCACCCTGTGAGGAGGATGGGGCATGACATTTGTAGTGAGGTTACTGTTACTATTGCCTCCTTATTTTGGAGAGGGCTGCAGCAAACAGGGAGGCAGCCATTATTGAAAATTATTTAAATTTTGACCAAATTTTCTCCTTCCCCTCCCCCTCTTTGCAATCACTCTTTGCAGTCACTTTGAGCAGCGTGTTGCGAGAATCACCAGACCCTGCGGGCGCCTGGCTGCCTCTGCTAGATGCAGAGACTCTGACACTGATTTATATTTTGGTTAATTGTCTCCATCCATTAGTCTCCTCATCCTTCTCCTTGTTAAAGATGCAGTTGCTGCTAATGTCTGTAAATGAAACACATTTAAAAGGCATTGCTCCCAGTCTGAATCTGGCTTGGGTTAACAATCACTGGAAGCTGCACCTCCCGAGGATCTCAAGGGTGGTGTGTCTCCACTCAGGTGCCCTGCAGGGGCAGGGCAGCCCAGGCATTTGGCAGCACCTCTCTGCTTACCCACACTCAAGGGGCCAAGAGCCAAAGGGGCCAAGAGACTGAGATGGCTGCCCCATCTGTCTAGTCCCCGCTGTAAGTCACTCGATGCTGAACGTGCTGGCAGGGTTGGCTCCAGAAGCAGGCTGGGAAGATAGCTTTCAGCAGATGTAAGGGACTAGTTTGCCGGGGCCATTTGAGATTGAGGAGAGGTGACTGGAGTGAGGGTCCAAATGCTGGTCAGCATGAGGACCAGGGGACAAGACTAGACCAGAAGGGGTCTTGGAGCAATAGCTGCTGGCTTCAAACAATGCCAGTCGGAGGCTTATGGTGCAGATGTTGCTCAAAAAAAGATTATCATTCCCAGAAGTCAGTCACACAGGATTGCTGCATGTCTGGTTACCACAGCCTCCCTGAAAGGGCTTGCTCCTAATTCATTTATACGTCCCAAGGGATGGCCACGCTTAGCAAATCTGACAGTTCAGTGGCAGTCCCTATGACAGACTTCTTCCTTCAGCACAGGTTGTGGCTCATTAGCTAGACTAGATGATGTTGCTCATGCAATGTGTGCCAGAAATGATAGTGCTGCTGGTTTAGCTGTTGTCCTGCAGGTGCTCCTCTGCGGACTCCACAGATGAGTCAATGGATTACTGTGGCATCTTGTCCCAAACAGACACCTTCTGTCTGGGTGACGTTTCCACCAGTTGTTGATGTGGCTGTCTCTCCCCTTGAGTGCCTTTTCCTGTAAGCAATGCAGCTATCAAATGACCACTGGTGGACCATTATACTGTCATTACAGAAAGTCTCGTCAGAACAACCAGCTTTGGGGGAGACAGAGGACCAGCTAGTTCCATTAAACATAGACAGTGCAGCAATCAAAGCATTCGTAGAGGACATTAGCAATATTTTTTTTTCCTCCAGTGGTGATTTTTGCAGCCATTAGTTATTAGTACGTCTCATTGCTGCTTTGCAGAGCGGGCTCCTTATGTCAGAGCATTGGGATGTGACAGGGAATTTTAGACTATCAGCTCTCATCTGTATCTGAGCTGCACAGTTATCCATGTTGTCCTGACTATACTCCCAGAGTCCTGCATCAACGTTCATTGGGTTTGGGTGTGAGGTTTTAGGATGAGAAAGACTTTTTTTGTTGTTTCCCAGACCTAGCATGGAACCTGCGGCATATGCCTCCTATGCTGTGCTCTCCTGCAGTTTTCTTTTGTTGCCAGTGTAACAGGTCAATTGTACAGTGTTTTCAGAAATACCCTCCAAGGTCAGGTGGCCATTTTGTTAGAAAGCAGCTTTCATTTCATACTACATCCAGGTAAAGGAGCCATTTGGACTTGGCCTTTAAAGCTTTTTGGTTGCTGCTTGCAGCACGTATGGCCTGAGTTGTGATGCACTGGTGAGCTGCTCAGTTGCCTGTGGCTTAGGCAAAACCCTTACCACAGCTTTCCTGCATTCCTGGTAAATGGATCTGTTGCTCCTGTGCCCTCTCTTCATTAGGATTTGAAAATTGCCCAAGCCATAATAATATGCAGCGACCTCTCCGACTGTTGCTTTTGGCAGCAAGACAGAGCCTAGTGGCAGAATGGGAATCCTGTTGGATGGAAAAGCAGCTTGCAAAAGCCTAGGACATGCTTTTCAGTGGATAAATGGGCAAGGCAAAGGCAGGATAGATATATGGCATGTTTGGTGGGATGGTTACTTCTCTGATGCTACATGGAGCACAGTAATAAACAAGCACTTAACACATCACCACGGCCAGCTTTACTCCATGTTGAAGTGTCTTCCTTATGAGGCCAGGTTCACTACAAGGTCTGTGCCGCTTGCAGCTGTTCTCAGAGCTACAGTTGGCCTTCAGGGAAGTCTACAGTGCCGTTAGGTACCTGCTACCTTTCCCTTATTTCTTAGTGATGGAGGGATGTCTTTGTGAAGATGGGATCTCATTCCTTCATCAGCCATCATCACACACTTCTTTGCCACACAAGATCCTAATCTTTTTTTAACATTTTACTCCTCTCCACAGCTGCTAAGTATGATGTCGCAAAAACAGGACCATGGATTCAAATAGAGAATGAGCAACAGCACATCAGCTGTAATTGAAAGCAACAACAGGAGTTTTATCTTTACTAGGCATGTTAGCTTCACTGTTCAGATAGAGGACAGGGCGAATATTAGCGTCCTGGATTGAGGTTAAATGTGTTTTGGATTTGAAGTCCAGACTCAAAAATCTTGTAGTGCTGCAAGTTCTTTGTAAAACTTTGCCCACCAAAATAGCAGAAATACCTGAAAAACATGTCTTGTGATCAGAGCTTCAACCATCCTGAGCCAGATATCAGAAGAAAGGTCTTATGAGACTGTCAATAACACTGAGTCACTTCCCAGTTTGAAAGCAAGTCTGGATGTGGCCAACCAGCCACGTGCCTCCTGGAATCCCTGACAGCAAGGACTCAGTTTTCTACCCGTCATTTTATTGCAAGAGCAAAACTTGCTGCTATGAGATGGCAGTGCCCAGACAGTCATGCCTCAGAACATGTTCCTCTGCTGCTTGGAAACATACCTGTATTCCTGCAGGTCCCCAAACCATTAATTACCAAACCCCATGCAAACCGAATGTTGCCATGGCAACCCGCAGCCCTACAGGCGGCCATTTGTCTCCTCCTTGACCTTTCAGGAGATCTGTATCTCGCTCAAGCCCCCTCCTCTAATCCGGTTTTTAAAATATAATAGTATGCTACTGGAAGGGATCAGACCTTTAATCTGATTGTGTGTGCATGTGTCAGTGCATGTATGGGGGAGTGCCTGCATTAACAGGCACCCAGCAGCGGCTCAAAGACAAAGGAAAAGCGGAGTGTGACTCTGCCCTGCCGGGGCTGCAAGTGAGCACCTGCGTGGAATTATTGGCTTCGGCACACAGATGGGGGAATCCTCTACATGGGGAGGACCAGCCCTCTCCAATCCCCTTAATGCAGGCTCCTTCCCACTGAGGTCATGCAAGAGTTGTGCTCTTGCTGATGAGGACTTCAGAGGGGCTGCTGGCAGACGCATTTCAGTTTCCCTTCCAGTGAGCCTAGGTCCCTGCCTTCAGTTGCATTACTCACTGTGCCAGACCAAGCAGCCAAGTTTTAGGCATTACTACGTGTATGTTGGTATCCCCAAAGCCCGTCTTCTGGACCTTGACCCGAGGTCCTGCAAGCTGGATATTCTTTCGCCTGTTGTATTCCCTCCGAGGGAAGGATCTTTAATCCTGCATTGGCTCTGCCTGCTGTAGCCCTGAGCCCATGAATTTGTTGCCTGTTCTGTATATGACAGGATTACTGGGAGCAAGTTAGGTGGTGTGTAAACCCAGAGGAACAAATAGCCTTTTCTCCAAGAGCCTTGCTGTCTTTTGTAAACTCTGTCCTGTATTGTGAGCAAGTTGAGGACAAAGAGAATGCCCTGTAACCTGGGCTGAGGGAGAGGGTCTCGTTTCCGTGCTGTGCCACTTGTTCAGGTTGCGCGTTGCCCTGCTCAGCTCTGTGCTTCGAGAGCCAGCCTCCTAGCCGTGTCTGGAAGATGGGCTTTGGTAGGTGCCGGACTGGGCCTCTTTTACAGGATGCGGGCACAAAAGCCTGGGGCCGACAGTTAGGAGTGAAGAATGAGGAATGGGACTAAGGAATCGGGGACCAGTTAGTCAAAGGGAATTGAACCACGGGGCGGAGGGCCAGCACTGGCTGCCTGGCAGCCCCGGGACTGCCCTGCGCAGGTGTGGGCACTCACCGAGCGCAGGTGCTCCCGTTCCGCAGAGCTGCAGGTGTTCGCTGGGCAACTGGGCTGCTCTGCCGAGGGGAGCCCATTGTGCAGTTTGCCTTCAGAAGAAGGTAAGTGGTTAGCTGAGCTTTTGCATAGCTGTTTTCTGTGGAGAAACATGCTAGGCTGTTTCTAGGGGTTTTATGGCAAATGGATGAGGCAGGTCTGAGGTAGATGTTTGCCTGCCTTGTGTTGTAGGGCTGATGTCAGGGATTGTGATTTGGCTGAGGTGTTCCCCTCAGGGCTGGGGTGTAGGGAGAGGGCCTGGGCAAGACCGACTTGTGAAGGAGTTTGGCCAGGCTGGAGTTACAACTCATGTTTTGCAACTCTTGGTATATGGACCAAGCAGATCTCCCAAAGGCCGTGGTAGTGCTAAGACTTTTGTCCTCCTGCTGGGCCAACCAGCAGTGGACAATGTGATTTCAGGGTTGGAAGTGCAGTTGCAGTGCAAGGTAGCGAGTGTGCAAAAAGCAGGGTAATTTCTGAAAATTGCTGATAGCTGGGCAGACCCCTTCTTCCTGGCTGAGGCATTGAGTAACTGGTGGAGTACCTGAAGAAGTGAGACTCAATTAAAAGTTAAACTTTCACTAGCTTTATTAAATGGCATAGGGATGAAAGCAGTTAGTTGGACTTTGTTCTGTGGAGGTTGAGAAGGATCTCTCTTAAAAATGATGTTTGTTTACTAGCTCATGCAGTCATGGGTAAGGTGGAGGTGGCAGAGTTGTCAGCTGCAGAACCAAAGCTCATGTTTCATTCTGTTGATCCAACATGGCGGTAGAAAGTCCTCTGTGGTCTAAGCAGAGCCTTACAGAAGTATGTCTCTTGTTAGAGAGCCCACACGATCAGTGGAGTCTGGTTGCAGCTGCGTGGAGCTGTATTTGCTGGGGCTGGCTTGGCCTACAGTATTTTAAAAAATGCTTAAAGTCTTCACCTACACAGAAGGGTATCTCAGTTTTTCATAAGAAGCTCTGGTTACCATTCACTCTCTTTTCTCATACTAAGACTGAGCCCCAGCTATAAGCTACCTCCCATTGTGCCAGGTGTAGAACAAGCCCAAAACAAAAGGACAGTCTCTGCTTCAAACCTCCCATGCACTAAGGCAAAAGGAACAGCTCCTGGGGACAGTTTGATGTGTTAAAAGCTGTCTCGGCCTGTTTGCCTTATCTCTAGTCTTTCTTCCCTTTCCTCTCAATGTCATCTTGGTGCTTGGTTTGCCTTCTGCAAAGGTATTCCAGCAAAGTCTTGTTTTCCTGGGATCCTGCCTAATTGCATGGGTGGACTGAGTTGAATTCAAAGCCTGTAGAGTGTACCTGTCAGCCCTGTGGTATCTGCTCATGTGTGTAGTTATGACTTGCTAATGCATCTTTTGCATACCATTATGATTTTAATTTTAAGGCCATGGAAGATCTCCTAAAAACACAAGATTGTTGTGGAAGAAAAATATAACTTCTGGTGTGGTAATGTTTCCTTCCACATAGTTCTCCTGGGTTTAGTTCACAGTGGATATATAGCAGTGTTCCGCACTCTTTGTGTTTTGAAGAATCAAGTCATGGTAAGGAGTTGCTATGCTCTTTTCCAGAAAGACAGGTAGTTGCATTTTAGTGGTGGATAAAACAATTCCTTCTCATAGCTCTCTTAACGTGTTTACATATCAGAGGTGCTTTGGGCTCAATTGGGATGCAAGACACTCTGCAAATGCAAAGATGTAATTATCCCATTTTTCTCTTCCTACTCCCTGCCTTTCTCCCTCTGCACTTCTGGCTCATCTCCTCCGCCCTTTCCTGAGCATTGTGCTGATGGCAGCGTTTATCTGCATTTGTCCTCTGTCCCTGACATCCAGTTATTGATTGGCATGATTAAAAAGAACTGATAATCACTTCACATTAATCCCATAAATGACTTAAGACACCAAAATATTTGCATAATGCATCTTAAAGGTGGCAGCTAAAGGAGGATAAGACCCAAAACTGCTTGGCACAGGAGAAATGGGCTTCCCACTCACCTGTGGGCTTGCTTAAGTAATTAGCCTTCTGCTTGCATAAGGAGGAATCTGAACTGGTTTAGCGGAGGAAGATGCAATGGGTGCTCAAAGGCTTTGAGATCCGAGCATCCTATCTCATTGCTGAGATTGGGGGGGGGGAGTGTACAGGGGGGAGCAGCAGGGAACATGACAGCGGCTGCTGAAATGAGAGTCTGTTTTTGTCTGCTACATCTTGTGAAAATCTGGAGCCAGACACCCGCTGAAAGTACCTCTGTCTAAAGACTTTCTGTCATAAACTTATCTGATTAGCAGAGAGCTAGACGACAGATTAGCCCCTGCTTCTGCACTAGGGATGGGCTCTCTGGAGCGTTTGAGCAGATCTGCTCCTGTTGCTAGTGCTGATAGCCTGTAGGTGGGGGTGCAGCAGGTGGGGAGGAGGTAAAGGGGGATAAGAGGGGGATATTTAAAGGAAGATCATTGCTAGGTAATTCTGCAGGCAATGCACCCTCCGTTTTGTCCTGCTGGTCCCAGGTGAGGACACTCTCCTCTGCACCAGTGAGTTGGTGGTCATGTGCTGTGTGTCACAGCAGCACAGAGTGGGTGCACTTGTCATGTGAGTAGAGGCTGGGAGGGAGCTGTGGATGTGGGAGGGAGGGCGGGCAATATTTCTAATATGTGTAATTTTTTGTAAGTGTCTCTGGTTCTTCTGGCTGTCATCTTCCATTTAGAAAGAGGAGAGGAAGAAAAATAGCCACATTTAGCTTGGGGCAAGCACCTTGTGCTAGAAGGATGGGTGATTTAACATATACTGCAAACAAAAGGGAGACATTCCAGCATTTCCATTTAGTATCATGTATATGTTTTAGCTTGTTCTTCCTCTTCAGTGTTTGTATATCACTTATTCAGAAATATTTTGCAAGTGGATAGCGGTTTGCAAGCAAAAGCATTTGCCAGCTGAACTGCAGTATCTGCTACAGTGAATGTCTTTTTGTGCTTGTGTTCTCCCTCTCCGTAGAAGGAAAAAAAGGAAAAAAGACTAAACTAGCCTACTTAACAGCAATCTGATGCAAGGATAACAAGCAAAATAATGCTGAACGGCGCTAATGCATTCTCTTGTCCCAGAAGGAAGAGAGCATTGTTTCACGATCTGTTAGGGTGAGGAGTTGAAAATGAGTTTTGTAAATAAATCTGTACCCTCAGCTCTGAGTAATGCTGATGTCCGGGTTCATGGTGGGTTTCTCTCTAAAAAGAAAAACTATTATTCAAGTAAATAAAGTAGTCTTGTGTTCCAACAGTGATGGAATGGAAAAACTTACTTTTTTTAAGAATAGGAGGGTGGCAACTGATAGAAAACTATCAGTTATTTCAGTTCAAGTTTCCTATTAATTCTGGAACAGATCTGCCAATTCGTACACTTTCAGTTTTTCCATCTGAGATGTAAGTTCTGGCCCACGCAAGTTATATCTGGCAAAACTGAAATCAGGAGCTCTGGCAGCTGCGGAGTCCTTTATGGGAAATGAGAGTTCTGTTTGGGAAGTGCTTTGCACTTAGTCTCCACTCTCCAAAACTAGAGGAGGTTACCTAGGAACCTGATGGATAGGAGGGGGAGAACCTTTCTTGAAATACAGCTATGTCACGGGCAGACAAAGGAATCTTGCGTGCGCGCACACATACGCTCATACATACAAAAATCAATTATGTGGTGGCAAATAGGATTTTCTTAACTTGGTGCTTTTCTGCTCTGTTGCAGCCGTGATAACGACCTTTCCACTATCATCTCGAACCTGCATCAGAGCCGTCAACTCGTTATGCCAGAGACCCAGAGCCGCTGTGAATTCAAGAGAAACAGCGTCGACGTTGGCTTAGGAGCAGCAGGTAAGCAGCTGGAGCAGGTCCTCTTGGTTTGGGTTTGTTGACTTCCCTCCTCTCTCTTTCACTCCCTCATTTCTTCATTTTTTCAGCAGCTGTTCTTTCTGTGGCTGCATTACACTTCGGAGTGAGCTATATGAAAGCTTTTAATATTCTGGCTAAACATTAACATGGAAAGGATTTCGTGGTGATGTTAAAGTCCTTTTGAGATCTCAGTCCTGTGTTATTCTCAAATCTAGTGGTCTGTGTTAAACTACTGGCAAAGGAGCTTGCGCCAGCAAAGAAGTGAAATGTCCCCAGGGTTCGTGTCAAGTGAAGCAGAAAGGCCTTGCAGAGAGCATGGTTTGATTTGTAATTTCATTAATCAGAGGTTCCCCGTGCTGCCTCTGTGCCTGCCAACTCCTTTGTGAGCATGATTGTTTGGTTTTGTGGTGCTACCTGGCTTTTTTGGGAAGTTCACCTGGTTTCAGCTTAACATGGTGAAACCAGAAATGCTCCTCTTGGATCCTGCACCATGCCTCTCTGGATGTCAGTAAGGGAGCTATAGGCAAGGATGCTTTGGTGGTAGACATGCATCGGTCAACAAGTGAGGCACTGGTAATAAACTAGAGATCTGCTTGTTGTTTGCAGAATCTACGATTTGCTTTTGATTATAAATAAAAGTTGAGGAAAGACTGGGAGTTATGCTAGTTTTTATATTGAGTGATCCCTGTCCTTCCAAATCAGAGTGGGCTCTCTCTGTGTATGTTAACGTAGGCCTTTTGTGAAAATCTGTATGTTTGTGGTTTTGTTCGTATTTTCTTGTAAGTCATTCTGTTGACTGTGTAACTTAACCCCGGATCTGAAGGGAACACCACACTTAATACGCTTTGGGAATGTCTTTGGAGGATATTCAGTAACGTGACAGGTACCTGGTTTGCCTTTTGCATGAGGCTTGACCCATTTCCAGAGAGGTTCCTCCTGCCTGCACTGAAGTTTGTACTGGTGTGACTACTTTTGCAGTAAAGTGTTCAGTCCCATATATGTATTGTGCTGAACTGTAAAGCAGCCACGGGCAGCTCCCAGTCTTTGCTTTCTCAGCTGAATCTCTATATCCTCTTCATTAACCAACCTCCACAGCCCCCCCTTTTCCTACACAGCTCTAAAAGCCAAACTGGTCAGAGAGAGGTGTTTTTCTGTATGACCTTGCTTGAGTCTATATGTCTCAGCTGACCCCGTATGTTAAAATGGTTTTTAATATTGTTTGCTTTACAGAGAAACTGCTGGGCTTGATCAGCGTTGCTGAAATCCTTTGAGATCCATAGCATTCCAGAAATGCAAAGGGTACTTTTGATTCCCATCAGTGTTAAGCAGTAGAATAGATGTAGAAGTCCTAATTCTTATTTGTTACAATTTATGTTTGAGGTTCTCTGGTTAGCTTAACCATAAGAAACAGTAAGAAGTATAAAACAGAGGCACGGCACACGTGTGGTAGCATTGAGGACAGCAGTGCTGGGCTCTGAGCTCAATGAAAGTCTGAGCAATGAAAAAGAGGAGGGCTCATTCACACAAGAGGCTACCAAGCAAGTGACAGAGCTTTTCAGGACATTATAGATTTGGTGTGTCTAACAAGAGTTGACCAGCAAAAGAGTAGGTGGGGGGATGGTGGGGAGATTAGGTATCTAAAGGGAGAGAGGGCATTGTCACATCTCCGCAGGGACAGTTTAACTCTAATTTTTCCCCGCTGTCTGGAGCCGGCTCACTCTACATGCTTGTTTGTTCTTTGAGGGAAGACTCGTTTGCCAAAGCCTACGCAGAACCTGCCAGCTCTGACTTCAGAGCGTGTGCTGAACTGGTACCTATGTCACCACCTCCTGGACATGGAAGTCAAGGGAACAGAAACAAAATGTGCTGGGATTTGTAGCTGGTGCCAATCATTGGGTTTATGTCTTGGTTCTGTTTGTTTTCACTGGCAGGGGTGGAAGGGGAGAATGGTGTAACTAATTGCTACATATATAATTTTAAGAGAGTTAGTGTTGGGTTAGTCTAAAAGATCGGCTGTTGTTTAAACCACTTAGTTACAACAATAAGGGAAAAAGAAATGTGCCCCAGTTGTCTGCTGTTTGCATTGTATGCCTTTGAGAACAATACTGTGTATTTGGGTTATGAGAATCTTGCCCTCAAAAAGGCATTTGGAGGTGGACATGCTGAATAAATGATGTTAATGCCGATATGTTTAAAAACTCCTACATCACTCATGAGTATAAGCTGCAGTGCTCTCAAACTAAGTTGGAATCTGCTGCTAAAATGGTTTCTGTTGCTGGTTTAGCATTTATGGTTTGAAGTTAGGCATACAGTCCCAGTCAGTAGAGGCTGAACACTCTGGAAACTGTTCTGCAGCTCAAACTGCAAATTCTACGTGTGCAGGATGAGGGGTGAGTGCATACTGCTAAAACAGGATACTGAAGTGTATGGGGCTTCTTGGCTATGGCTGGGGCTAAGTAGAGGACTGAGAACAAGGATAGCATGAATGGAAGAGATTTGCTTATTGCAGGGCCCATGGGGTTAAGAAGAGGGTTGAAGTTGGCAGGGTTGGTTGGTTTATGATTAATTCTGTGAGGGAGTGCCTTGATTTATAGTTAAAACCAGGATTAGAGGCAGTGCTATAGTTTCGAACAGCATGGAGTGGAAAATTAGAAGTATTACTGGATCTTTAATCATCTTTGAAATGCAGAAAGGGGCTGAAACTAATGGAAAATAATGGCACATAGTTAGTTCTGGGGCTTTTATGAGTTCTGGGAGACAGCTGAGACTAGAGTCAGGGTTCAAGCTAGATCTGGGCTGATGTTCAGGTCAAAAGGGGCCGAAGAGACCGATGTATTGCTGGAACATATAAGGCCTTTGGTTGAAAGAGCAGCACTGATATTAATATCCTTGGAAGGCTTATGGACAATTTTTAAGTGAAAACAGGTCACTTTGTCACTGGTGATGGTTATATTTGGGAACAGAGAGACTGAAGAGCTTAGTTTGGGACAGCAGAAGCTGAAAGACCTAGAAAATAACTGGGTCCTGAAAGGCTTGGATAGGGTTTGACCCTGACTAGACAAGGATTTAATAACCCACCTTGGTGGGTGTAATAACCCACAGTGGTGGACGCTAGCTGTTTGGAACAATAAGCCTAGAGGAGGTGCAATCTTGGGGCTTGGGATAGCTGGGACAAAGGAAGTCACTGTGTTTTGGATCTTGTGAGGCTCAAAGAGCTAGGAGGAGTCTGGAGTCATCAGAAAGAAATGGCTATGCTATCTGTTGCATCACTTAGGTGTGGTTAAGACCAGTGTAGTGGTTGTGACGTTGGTAAGTTTAGCATCTGCAGAAATCTGGGCTAGGAAATCTGAGAGCTACAATCTGAGTGCTTTGAAAATACACTTATCATAAAAAATGGAAAGACTGTTATTGCTAGTCTACGGTGTTAAAGGGGAAAGGGAGGTAGTTATGTTGCCGGCAAGTAAAGTTTCATCAGAAATGTTGGACAAGAGGCATAATGCCTTCCACCGTTTTCGAATACCTTGTAGAGGTGCATGAGTCAACCAAGGCACAGAAAGGCAAGTTTGCCCAAGTTTATAAAGCAAATGATGACTGAACAACAGAGCTCAGTGTCCTGTCTTGTCCTCTGTAACTTCTCTGCTAGACCTCTATGTTGTTGTTCTGCTGTGACAATATGGAATAGATGTGGATTATAGCCTACTTCTAGAGATTCAGCGTATGAGGGATTTGGGGGTGGGGTGGGGGTGGTGTTTCCCCCTGCTAGTGTGTGTACTGAAGCAAGACATCTAGATAAGAATAGCTGACAGCCTAACTCACATTTGAAGTGTCCCCTGATACTGGACCTTTAAAGGAAATAAAGAATACCAACAGCAAAAATCTACAAAAAAAGCAAAAATCTGCTGCAGCCGGTGCATCTCAGTAAGACATCTGGAGACCCGGAACTGGCAGGGGTAACGGAGGCTTTTGCAAGGACAGCAGAAGTAGGTGGCCGAGAGGCGTGTACTGATAAAATCTAATTGCCCTATCGATTGGCTTAGGAGCCACCATCAGCTGTGGTAATGATTGAGATATTCTTATGTGTTTGATGCATGTTAGCTGTGTCTCACTGCTCTGGGCCCACTGGGGACCTTAAGGTATTACAGAGATCTCTTAATCGTGGAGCAAACTTGTGTGTGTTGGGCCTGCTCTGTGGCACTACAGATTTATTACAATTAGCACTGATGCACTTGGGTTTCCTTAGGTCCCAGGGGATCCTGGGTTTCGGGAAGAGCTGCCCTGTTTGTAACTCTGAATTCTTAACTGGCTGAGGAAATCCATCTCACTGGTTTAGGGTTTTACCCATCTGCACCCTCTTACGCTATTCTTCCTTCCTTCTCATCTGGGTTGGCTGTTGACAGTATCGTGTCCTCAGACTTCTAAGAATAGTAAACTTCTGCCACTTCTGCTTTCTCTGCCTCTCTTTGTGACTGGGGGTGGAGGTGCTTGTGCTTGCAAAATGGAGAGTGCTGGTTTCTATAGTCCCTCGATAATGTCTGTTCACCAAATGGCTGTGCAAATTTCAAGTGTGCAAGTGTTCATTGTTTCCACACAGATTGAAAGAGCAGTAAATTCTTGTGGAGGATCAGAGAATGTAGTGTAAAGGAAGGGCACTTGCTTCTCTGCCAGCTCTGTTGCTCTTCATTGATCAAAATGATATCCAGCTCCTCTTTTGAAGTCTATGTTATGTCTACACTGGGTTTATATCCAGCTGCTAGGTTTAATCTCCTCCTACTTCTCTGGCCAGTGTTGGACATTTATTTATTTATTTATTTTTAAACCTGGAACTAGCTAATCCAGCTGCTGAGAGGTAAGGTTGGCTCTTGGGCAGAGAGATACTCCCATTGCAGAGAAGAGAGGTGAGCTACTTCACCTAAGTGCAGGACTGCAGCTGGGGGGCACATACGTAGAGCTTACCTGGAAAAATAGGCTTTGGCCCAGAGCTCCCAGGCTAGTTTACCTAGGAGATGGTCTCTCCTCTCTTGACCCTGCGGACTTGATTTTCTGCTGCGTCCTTCCCTTGTGGTGGTGGTCTGCAGTGGAGAATGCTGGAGAATGCTTTCCTTGGTGCTAATTAAATTGCAGTCACGATGGGGATATAATATGCCAAATGGAGGAAGAAAGGAAAAGTACGTATAATGGGGTCTGTACTTCCTTAGGAGCATACAGAGGCAGCCTGCACTGGTGAGATTCAGTAAGAGGCTTAACAACATCTGCAAAGGTAGAGCAAGTCTGCTCAAATGCCTCAGGGGGAGCGTGCATGTGGGAGGGGAGGGCAGGCGATGAGCCTAATGAGAATATAAAAGTCGTTTCCAAATGGATCAGATAAAGGCGAGGCAGCAGACAGGGTACAGCACTGGCACTACAGAGGGGCTTACCTTGAGAGCGGATGATGGCACAAGGCGCTTTTAATCTTAATTGAGAGAGAGACACACACACACACAAGGATGAGCAGAGCCAGGGCTGCTTGACAAAGGCACAGTAGCAAAGCTGATGGTTTGCACATCAAACACGGATTTAGAGCCCCTTTAAGCAGCTAGCGGTGTGTCTGTAAACAAGTCCAATCCCCTCTATCCCGTTCGGCTAATGCAGTCTGCTAGGGCATGCGTGGGGTGGGGGAGGATGGAGGAGGCCTTGCGGCGCTCCATGGCTCGTAGAGAAAGTACGGGTGCCTTCTCCCCTGCGTGTGTTTGCTTTGCACGCTGCTTTAGGATTTGAACAAGCATTCTGCAGTAGAGTCCTGGTCCCAAGGCCCTAAATAACTTCTCCCCTGCAAAAATCCTGCTAATTTCTCCTCTTTCTCTCCTCAAGTACCCTCTGTTCTGCAGCGCCAGATTTCATGACTTTCCAGTTGCAGTAGGACTATTTGCATGGATAGAAGTGGAGGGATCAGGCTCAATGATGCTAGAGGAAGGTGGGTAGATCTTCCCTCTCTTCCTCCTGTCCCTTGTGATTAAAGGGAGTTGGCTTGGTGTCTAAATATTGGCTGAGAGAGGGCACTTAATGGAGACATGGCAGAATATCAGGTGTCGCTCCAAACAGCAAGCAAGTTGCTATGGTTCTGCATTTAATATTTGGGACTGCACATGGATTAAAGACCTCTTCCCCAGTGATTAGAGGCTTCTTTGGCTGTGGTGTGGGAAGCAGCAGAAGGCCAGCTTTCCGATGTTTCGGAGCTCCCAGAGAGCTTGGGCTTTTTCTAGGGGTTGTTGGTCAATGTGATGGAGATGACAAACCCTGAGAGCCTTGGCCTCAGAGCAGTGGTGTCCTCAGTGACCAGCATAGTGGCATGTTAACCTGCAATGATTCCTGTGGAAATCCCACGTGATAGGGAGAATGTGACATCTGTGTCCCTTGAGGAGTCCCACTTTAGGAGTCCTGCTCCATTGGAGGCCATGTATACTTGGTGCTTGTGCAGTCCTGGAAAAGCAGTGTTCATCTACATGTCTCAAAAACATCATGAAAGAGCTCTTTTTCTCTCTGCGAGGTTATTTGTTCTTCTGTATTAATGCTCCTGTCTCATCTTTCCACTTGATGTTCTGTTGACTAAGCAAGGGAGAAGGAGAAATTTCAGGAGTGAATTGTAAACAGATTCACATTTAAAAATTGGTCTTGGAATTTTTATTGACAAGGCAGTGCTTGTAGCTCACACACGTGGATCTGTAGCTGATCAAACTAGTTTTCTGTCTTTGGGCCTGTCCCTGAACTCTGTGTGCCTGCCATGGAGGGCTTCCCAATAACTTCATTTGGTTTTGCACTGATACCTAGAGCTTTCATCTGCTAAGGAGGAGTTAATATTGGGGGTGAAAAAGAATTGGGATCAGGGATGTTACAGCTAATGGTTAGAGACAGAATCACAGTGAACGACTGTTTTCTGAGCATGTGATAATGAGCTAGGATGCAGACATGTTTTCATTTAACAAAGCCACACAACAACAACAAAGCAGAAGCCTTTATTGAACTGCTGCCTTAAATTGAGCAGAAAATCAGCACCAAATGGGCATCTAGTAGTTGTAAGCCCAGCCACCTTTGTTTACGTGTTTTGCCATGAAGGACAGTTGTTTACCGAGGCAACATGAGGGTCCAGGCTCTGTCAATGCCATTCGTCCTCTTGGCTTGAATCTGGAGGACTGTCCTTTCTTTGTGCTCTATTTAAGTTCACTTTCATTTCTTCTGAAGCCTTGAGGGAGCAGGAGGTAACCAGCATCCTTTTGTAATACAAACGGTGGTCTTGGGAGGTGAAGGAAAAATGGGAAAGCCCAACATGGAAGCACTTCCTTTTGCTGTGCCCTGCAACTGCACTTGCGACATAGGCTAGTGCATGGGATTTCGCTGGTGTGCGTGTTTAAGGTTTTATTCTTGGCTTTGTCACTGCAGGAGGAGAAGGAGCCAAGGCAGTTTAGTGCCCTGTTTTTGGAGTTCAGTAAACCTTGCTCTTGGCAGGGATTTGAAGCCTGCTCCTGGCAGGAGGGTTCTTGCAGGATGGCTCTGCAAACACCTTTGGGAAGGTCAGTGATGTGTTTTAAGGTGTATTTCCCTCACTTGTAGGAAAGGAGCACCACAGCTGGACAGGGCTCACCATGGCAGCTTACGTAGCTTGGCCTCCTCTGTGCCTGGTGTGAACAGGGCAGGCTGGCCATAGTCAGGACAATGAGTCCATCGCTCTCTGGCAGCTGGGTCAGCCACCAAACTCATGCCCAGTACATGTTGCGGCTTTGAAACTGAAATAAACACTGACTCTTTCTTCCTTTCCTTGCAGCTCTAGGAAGAGCAAGATTATCCTGCTTCCAAAAATAACCTCTTCCCCGCCCCCTGCATCCACCTCCTTTCCCAGGTGCCTTACAGGCAGGTAGTAAAGAGCTGAAAACAAATCATTGGTGTGGTGACATCTCACTGGTGTTATATATAGAAATCCAGTACAGATTGTAATGTGGCATCTGACTTGTCCACTCTTGCTTGCTGCTGGGTGGAAGTGCAGGGAGAGGAGGCAGTGAGTCGCTACTCCTGACCCTGCCACAAGTCAAGTTGATACTTCAGAGCCAGGGTTTTGACACTGTTCCTGGTCCAGTGCGTGTGTGTATCTCTGTGTCATCAGGTTTGGATGCTGTGGGATGCTATGTCCTGCGAAGCCTGGCCTTCTGCTCTTGCTGCACAGCAGGGGTAACACTGTCCCCCCACAAGTTCCCCATAGCTGTGTGTCTGGAAAGTTTGCATTGTGATTAGATGCCCAGGTAGCAGGCGTTGAACTGATGCTCTGCTCCTTGTTTCTTTCAAGCAGTCAGCAGGGTGCTCTGTGGCTCACAGCTTTGTGAGGTCTCTGGTGAAAGTGAGGGAGAAGTCCTGCCGAAGAGAAAGGGGTGCAGGGCTGTGTGTGTGGGAGAGATGTGTTGGAGATGACACACAAAAATGTTGACCCAGCCTTTTGGATTGATAGACTTGAGAGAACTCCACCAGGAAAACAGACCGGACCACGATGAGCACTGTGCATTTAGAGCCCTGGGGCAGGCAAACCTGCCAGGGTAGTGTGTGACCATCGCTGCCTTTTCTTGAAGCCCTGCCAGCTCAGTCCCTGCCTTACAGCACTGCTTCAACACGTTTACCCTTTGGCAAAACTGGCCTGCCCTGGGCTGATCTCAGGTAAATGGGAAAGACGACAATAACCATTACTATAATTTGTGAAAGGTCATGTGTGGGTTTTTTTTTTTTCTCCTGCTGTCTCTGCATATACAGGTAAGCCCAGGTTTCCCCACAGGGGCACAGTAAAGAGCCTCAACTCCTTTCCCTCTGCTAAGTATGTCTGATGACTTTCTACAGTTATTAGCCTCTTCAGTGCAAATCAAGGAGATGGGTGGGGATTCTCAAGGGTTAAGTTGCATGTATGTCACCATGGGGAACAGACTCATAAATTAAACTGGAATCTGTCCTAATGATGCCCTCTCCCCAGATGGAAGCTTGTGGTTTGAGACCTGGTCAGGAGAGTCAGCAGTGCTGCATGCTTTATGTCAGACATGAACAGACTTGGGAGGAGCTGTCCTAGGATGGAGGGCTGGGGCTTGGAAAGATTTTATTAACAATTTGCTGTGAGCAAGAAGAGGGTCAACTGCCTATTTCATTAGTTTTTCAGCTCTGCGCAGTCTTTTTGTTCCCAATTCCTTTTATTCTCTTTGCTCTTCTCCCCTTTCCTGCTCTTTTCCCTCCTCCTTGCATTTCTTTGGTTCTCAAACCCTTTTTCCCCCACTTCCTTTTCCATTCTTAGTTCTCATCTCACATATGCACCCTTCTTCCTTTCCATTTCTCTTCCTCTCTTTAGTTCCCTTGTCCTCCTCCCTATTCTCTGTTCCCCACCCTCCCTTCATCTCCAAGCTCCTCGGGAAGAAGACAATTTGAAGGCTTTCCGCTCTGCTCTCAGCTGAGAGGCTCCTTCCCTCAAGCCAATCAATGGCAGCCTTTCAGCCCCAGTGGGGCTTGGCAAACATTAGATCAATAAGTTATTAGCACCATTCTGTCAGCTGTAATGTGGAGATTGATCGGGGCCGGGGCTCCTGCATGCTGCCTGGCACTTCCCCAGCCTGATAAAGATGACAGATTAAGGGAATAAGAAAAAGGAATTAAGGAGTCTGGCTGTCAAAGCTGTCACGGGCTGGAGGAGCGCTGTTTTTTTCAGGGGCTGAATGAGTGCAATCGGACATTTAAATGGTGCTAAGGGTACAGCACCACCAGCAGCTCTGTTGGAAATCGCTATCTTCAGCGTTCACTTTTCTAAAGAAATGCTGGGAGGCTTGTAGAAGAAGCAGCCAGAGGAGGTGGAGCAGCTGTCCTGGGTGTTGGAGGGAATACCAGGTTGCTGGCACAGACCACACGCAGAAGATTCAGC
The DNA here is from genome assembly GCA_013389945.1 of Fregata magnificens. Taxonomy (NCBI): domain Eukaryota; kingdom Metazoa; phylum Chordata; class Aves; order Suliformes; family Fregatidae; genus Fregata; species Fregata magnificens. The sequence goes on along the minus strand of WAAD01009685.1, from coordinate 256,713 downwards.
ACCTTGGAGCCCACAGGGAAGTGCAAGTGCTGTCCCTGCTGCATTGCCTTTACCCACCTTTTGGCATGGTTGGGTGTTGTGTGGCATCCCCAGGACTCAGGGAGGTATCTGTGTCAGAGGAATGATGCCAGTTTTCATAGCTTTTTATCACAGATACATAAATTGGGGTCAAACAACCTTTGCCCAAGAGGTTTGTGGTCCCTCAAGGAAAACCTGATCCTTACTGGAACCATGCTTTAGTCTACCAATTTAACAAGCTTCCCCCTTCTCCTGTTTTACCCACTAGAACATGCTCCTTTCTAGAGCTAGAAAGTGAGTCTCCAGAAGGCTTGGACTTCCAGCCCACCCTCCCAGCCTCATTCTTTGAATCTTTTCTGGAAGAGAGTAGGTATTCACAAGTTTGCAATTGCTAAAAAGCCTCCCTGCAGCACATAAAATTAATTCAGATCTCTCTCTTAAATGCAGTATATCCTCTCCATGAGTGTTTTTCATACTATGAATATTTACTACCTTTCTATGGCTTGGTGCATGCTGTAAAAATGCATTTTGTAACAATCTGGGAGACAAGGGGATGTTGGTGCACCTTCTCTAACAAACAGCCTCATTACAGACAGCCAGGAGGATGGCTCCAGCATGACCTGCACCTCCCTCTGTTTCACTCCTTGGGAACTGAAATATTGGACAGTTCTTTTAGGAGCTTTGCTCCAGCTGGGCAAATCGAGTGAGCACAAGGAGGTGGGAAGTAGCAGGATACTGTTTGCATGGTAGGAGGAAAGGCAGATGGCCAAGTGGTTAGAGCTGAGAAAGGGGCTGCAGGCTCCTTCTCAAGCCTGGGAAAGGATGATTGATATGTTGTACATTGGGAATCCTTCTACTCAACTACTGTCTTGTTGCGTGCTCCTGCAGCTTTCATATATGCTGCAGTTAACTGACGTTTAGGAAGGGGTTAGTGACACTAGGCCTACCTTTGGGGTGCTACTTTCTATATAATGCATTGAGATCAGTGAGTGATGGTCACCGACTTGCCTATTGGAGTCCTTCTCTGCTATTGAGAGGAGTGACGGCACAACCAGTCTGCCAAAGTTAAGTTCTCTCAAAGTCAGCAGGAAAGAGAAAAACCTTTGATTACTCGATATTGCATCCTCCTTGCTTTGTAGTAAGAGACCATTAGTGTGTCCCATTCCTGCCTCCCCTTTGTTTCCTGTTTTTCTTCCTGTTTCCAGGAGCTTCTTGTCACAGGGAACTTGAAGTGTGATGCTTAGGGAACGTTTGCAGATACCTTGGTCTAGGCTAGGGACAGTCCTGAGCCAGGAGTGCCCAGCTTGCTTTGCTGTTTTTACTATTAAGACTGGTACAGCAGCTAGCAGAAGGATGCTTCCTGTCCTGGAGAGCTTGCAATCTAAATCTAAATGACAACCAACAAATAGATATAGATGTGGAGACATAAAGGAACAATGAGATAACCCAGTGCAATAGCTAAGGTTTGAAGCCTGCTGCCTGCCATGTCCCTAAAGCCATTAAGCTGACTTGTTGGGAGAAGGATGCTACCTTTATTTTGCAGCTGGTTCGACATCCCCTTTGCAGAGATACAGCGGTATTTCCCCCTTCCTTGCTAGAACTAACCCTGCCCCATGAGCTGGCATGCACTTGTATTATTCTAGGATCCCAAGTCCCAGAAGCCCACTGCTTCCCTTCCCCCAGCTTCCCCAATAATTTTTTTTCCATTCTTGTTGCCCTCAGTTAAATTATGGCCCGTTATTCCCATGACCTTGTGCTTCACTCTTCCCTTTGTTCCATTGATTCCTGCTGGCAAGGGATGGGGCCGATGTGCAGCCAGATTCCACGCCGCTGTGCGCAGCCCACTGCGTGGCCCCTCGTACGCCAGCCTTTGTTGAGAGCAGCTCTGGGCCTGCTGGGACTCGGCAAGCTGGTGCAGCTTCTTACAAAGGCACAAGCCCAGCGCTGGGGAAGTAAGTCTCCAGGGTCCCTGCAAACCTGTCACATTCGGCACAGGAACAGCCTGAGCAGCAGGGCTGGAGCACCAGGGTTTGAGCAGAGCAGCTCCTCTGGTGGTAGCTTGTTTGTGCCAAAGGAAAGGGGAGAGCTGAATAAACTGAGATGCTGCCAAGACATTTCAGACTGGTCAGTGGGAATTGTCATCTCCAGGGTTTAAGTTTGGGGGGGGAATTAAGAGCAAGGGAGGATGTTTTCCTCCTCTTAAAATGATGTGAAAGGAGGTGAAAAAAGGACTCTCTTCTTGTTAGATGTTGGCTATCTGAGCTTGGGTGATTTCCCATATAAGTTGGCTCAGTTCTCTGTTTACTCAGGACTTCTGGGTCCAAGAAACTTTCAGACCAAAACCAATGATATGGATAGGGAGCGTGAGACAGGTCTTGATCTCTTCCCGTTGTGTCTGTAGCACAACACAGTGGAGAAAAACTTGGTGCAGTCCCTTGGCCGTAATTGGGACTCACTCTGTAATCCACTCATTTAACAATATTGGGAGGGCAAACAGTTTGTGACCACCTCATATTTGTTCATTTCCCTTCTCCAGGTGAAACCCTGTGCTCAGTCACTGGGACATGGGCTCAGTTCTCACCCTGCCATTGATGCAATGTGTGTCCTTGGTGCATCTTCTGTGCTGCAGATTCCCCTGTAAAGAGTGGAGATAAAGTCCCTCCGTCTTTGGGGAAACCTAGAGATAGGTTTTCTAATCTTCCCAGCTGACTTAGGCTCCCAAGTCCTCTCTTCAAAGCTGATAACGAGGCTTGGGATTCTTAGATGTGTTCGTGAACACGACAGTTAAGTCACCCAGCTCTGCTGAGTGCTGGGAGGCTGAGGATTAGAGGCAGTGCAGGAGTACAAAGCACTGTTACTTCAAGGTGACGTTTCCACCCGTGGCCTCTAATCAGTGTGTCTCGAGTCCAGAGAGGGTTGTGATTAGATAAAATCCACGTTGCCCTGGCTTCTACACAAGCTCATTTTGTGGTGCCATACCCACATCCTTTCTCTTTATGGTTGCAAAGCCATTGGGTGATACTTCTGTTTGGGGACAGAAGTGCTGTCCTCCTCCAGCTGACCTACTTTCCTGGCCTGTCTTTGTTCATGCTTCACTGTAGAAGTGCAGCAGGTGAGTGCTGGACTTTCTCTTCCCACAAAAGAGGGGGAAAAAATCCACTTTGATTTCTAGATCTTTGGGGAAAATATTTTACTTTGTTTCCATAAACCTCTCTGGATTACTTTCTGTACTGCCTTGTCAGGCTATCAAGAGCCTTGAATGCAATGCAGGATCTGAGGACCTGCATGGGAGACCTGGGGGGAGGAGGGGGTTGTGTGGTCAGGACTGTGTTGCACTGGTGGCAGTAGTGATCAGTATGCTTGGGGCTTCCTCTAGCACTCCTTACTTGTATTATTGCCTGGCTTAGCTTCATAACATTACAGTTCTACTGATAATGTCTTTCATTTTCAGCTTTAATATTAAAAAACTGCCCTGATTTGGCTTCCTTTCAACTTAAATCTTTGTAGAAGTCAGGAGAGAGGAGGCAAAAGCAGGGATTTGGGGAACAAAAATAAAAGAAAAAAGGAAAAAAAGCCCCCCACAACCATCCCTCCCCATCCTCTGTCTAAGGTGGAGTGTTGCCTTTTGCAGGTGCATGGGCTGAGCAAACAGCTACCTTTTGGCTTTCGTGTCAATGAGTAGCAATGTACTCTAAATGCACAACCTGTCTCTGTGAGGGTGGTAAGACATCCAGAAGCTACACTGCCAACTCATTTGCAAAACATATTTGGTTTTGCTGCTGCTGCGGCAAAGTCAGGGGGAGATGGACTGTGGATGGTCCCATCCCAATGCCTTCAACGACTGTCCTGGTTCTTTGTGTGTAAGTGCAAAGAATGGTTGGATGAATGGCATGTGGACATAGAGGGATGAATTTAGAATGGGGTCCCATAAAAGGGCATGTGTTTAGCAGGTGTAAGTGGTATGCCAAAGCTGTGCCTATGGTTTAAGTTGTAAAGAGGAAAGGATTGGTGCTGTAATACAAATACATTGCCGTTTAGGTTGTACCCCAGAATCTGTGAGTTTACTAAGTAACTAATGAAAAGGTGACCTGCCTCTTCCCTGCTTTGCAGCTAAGAAAGCTAAGAGGGGGGTCTGACTTCATATAACACCAGGCTGGAATTCAAAGGATTGCTATTCAGTCTTGTGCTCTCCTACTGACTCAGTAAATTTGGGGTGGATTGTTAGATTTTTGTGCCTCCGTACTGGCTACTGATGATAATTATTCCCTTTCCCTTGCTTACTGTATATCTTGTTGATTTAGTCTCCATGCTTCTGGGGACAGAGGCAGCCTCTGACACATCCCAGGACTTTGCCTNAAAGAAAAAAAGAAAGAAGGGAAAAAAAAAAAAAGGAAAATTTTCATTCTGTGATCTAACTGACTGCCATAAGAACTGCTGGGGGCAACCAAAATACAAACTCAGTGCATGGGATTTGGTGCTTTCGTACAATGTGAACGTGAGATGCTGGAAGGAAAATGCTGCAGATCATCCTAGAGATTAATACACTAATGTGGGATCTCTCTGGAGGGCCAAGTTCAACTCTCGACTGCAAGACATCTGGGACCTTTCCCTGTGGCATGCCAGTGATGGCAGGCTGTCACACCTGACTGTTCACGCAGCTGCCAGCTCACTTGCGTGCGTGCCGAGAAGTGGGTGTTTTGGAGACTGCTGGGGCATGGGTCTGATGGAGTTGGTGCCGCTTCAGAGTTACTGCACGATCTTGGTCTTCCCCTGCACAAGTGCAGCCTGTTGGGAGTGAGACGGGACTTGCAACCTGTCCTGCTGCCGTGTCTGGGAATAGCAGGGCATGGTGCTAGTCAGAGCGAATGTCTGCTGGCAGATGGGCGCATGGGGGTGGGAGTGGAATAGCAAGAGAGAAGGAGTGATAGGAGAGTAATGAGGTGCCTTGGCAGAGTTGTGAAATCAAGGAATCTTTACTGCTCATATTCGCTGTCACATGTAACTGGTGCTTCTGTCGCCAGTCCTTCCATGGAGTCTCTTCTGCCTGAAGTACATAAGAACAAGCCCTGTTGGGTTTTGCTGTCTCCTGCCCAGGCTGGGAGGGGCAAGCAGAGCAGCGGGACTTTTGTTGTTTCAAAGCCACAAATCCCAGATGAGAACACTTCTGAAGAGGATATACGATCTTGGCCTCCAGCGCTGAGGGTTTGCAGCATCAGACTAACATTTCCAGGAAAATCAACATGAAGAATGAAGCGTTCCGTGGGGAGGGAGCTTGTGACTCTATTTGTGCTGTGTGGCCAGGTACTTCCTAGCTTTGATGCTGGCTTGGCAAGCTGATACTGTCTGTGGCTTTGGAGAAGTTATTTAAAGGGTAAACTGAGGCAGGAGGATTGATAAAATTCAAATTGTGTTGAAAGGCTGACTCAACACCTGGGATGTGAAGTGCTGAGAAAACTTAAAAGTGCTGTCACTGGCTGACTCTATCCTTTCCCATCTGCTTTCCAATTGCCACTGTTTTGTTGTATTTACTTTGCTTTTGGTTATGGATGGTTGCAAGCCTCTGCGGTTGTCTCTGAGTGCCAGTTTTGTTAGCAGGCTGGGTGACAGGGTCATGGCAAGATAAGATCGGAGGCAGCTTGTGCTCTTGAAAACCTTGAAATGCCACTTGTAACTTTGCAGAGTTCCAGGATTGCTCTTTGCATAAAGGCATCGCCTGGCAGGCTCTGCCCTCGGCACATTAACTGTCTGCTGTCGGCACTGCTCAGCCTGTGGCAGCCACAGATCTGTGCTCTGGATTTCTTGATAAATACAACGCCAAGGCAGGAACCTGGGCTTGCTTAGCTGAATTCAAAGTAATGTGGAGTGATTCTGAGTGTGAGGGACAGTTGCTTGGCTTAAAATGTCCCCTGGAACATAAATAATTTTGTTGTTCTTATAAATAGCACCAAGGGGGTTTGTAACCTTTCTTAACCAACACACTTTGGGCAAATTGCAGAAGCTTTGCAAGCATGTTGACTCACAGGCAGATGCAGTGTATACTCGCTCAAATATGGTGCTTGTTTGTGAGATTTTTTTTTTTTTTTAATTTTAAGATGCTGCATCTTTAACAAGCCCTTGATAGATGAGAATTTGATGCTTGCAGTGACAAACAGTCTCTTCCTTCCTGCCCATATGCAACATCATGCTTTCAGTTTCCTCAGCATTATTATGGGAGGATATTGATTTTAAATCTGTTTGGGGACACTGTAATTGTATATTAGATATTTTGCGTTGGTTTGTAGGGCTGCAGTAATGCAAAAGGCTTGAGTGTTTCCGTACAATCTAGNGAGATTGAGAGAGAGAGAGAGAGAGAGAGAGAGAGATACTGTGGTAGGAAGATTCAGAGATCTGTTGTGCTTTTTTTTGTGTTGTTTTTTTTCCTCCCCTTTCTCTCCCCCAGTTGCTTTGCATCAGGGCATGAAAGGAGTGGAAACACCAGGGGGACAAAAGGCAACAGAACAAATGATGAAACTCAGTAAGGAAATCAACTGGATTCAGAATTTATAGCTTTAAAACGTTGCATTGATCAGTGTGTGAATAGTCATTATGTGCTTTTGGACTGCGTGATTAGGAAAGCAGATCAAGGCTCTCAAGATGATGATTTTTCTTACTTTCATTTTTTTTCCTCTGCTTGTAATATATGTGTGCGTGTGTGTGTGTGTCTGTGTCTGTGTGTGTGTGTGTGAGAGAGAAGCAAAATACCAAAGTCTCTCTGGTTGCTTCTGCAAATAGGAAAGTACAACCTTATCTGATACTCAGGTTTCTCATCTCTCTTCTAGATGAAATTTTAGGCAAGAGAAGAGTATGTTCTCCCAACAGCAGCAGTGAGTGTCCTTTAGAAAGCAAGAAAGCCAGAAGTGAGTCCCCAAAGGGTAAGTGCTGCTTCTCCCTCCCCCATCCCCTTCCCCTTTCTTCTCCTTTCTTAAGAGTGGAACTTAATTGAAATTAAGGAGGGAGGGCTGCAGGAGGCTGTGGTGTGGGAGCTGTAAGTATCCGGCACCGAGGGTGCATGCAGGAGGCTACCAGTGCACTGTGCTTTCTTTATCTAATCGGAGGGAAGCTTGCAGTGTGAGAAAGGGATTGACGCTTAATTAGAATAATTGTTTTATGATTAAAAAAGCAAGCTGCAGCTTTTGAGGTGGATTTTAGGGGTGTTTCTACTTTTCAGGCAGAATGTCTTGATTACATGTTTAATATAAAAGATACACACAGGCTTATCACGCTGGCATCTGTTCCTTTAAAGGGAAAAAAAAAGAAGCCTAGCAGGGAGAATAGGGCTGCCTAGTTCTTTCTTATGCATTTATGACACTGTTCCTATAGAGATGGATTCTGCAGAAGGTTTCTCTTTTTAGGAATTTTTTTTTTTTTTAATCTCCTGATTTGTCTTACGGTTCTTTCCTATAAACATGATTTTTAAACTTTCTTTACGACTGGCAAAGTGGAGTGGGTAATGGAGCCTGCAGTTAATGAGTTTGTCTCCGGGTTGCCTAAATGAGGTTTTGCAGGCCGTTCACTTAAAGGCTTTGTTGTTAAGTTCAAACTGATTAGCTGTCAGTAATACCCATCTTGATCACTGTGCTTAACCTGCACTCTTTGGCCACTAGAAAAAATAAAAAAATAAAAGCAGACTAGCTGTCTGAAGCTAGATCCTGTTTCATGGGTTTGGAGTCCAGCAGCTGAGACTCTTCAAGGTGTATATTCTCAATAACCAATCCAGGGAATCTCAAAGGGCACTTTTTGCAGCAGTTTGTCCTGAAGCCTTCTTAAACTACGTACCTTATATTATGCTATATAAAGATATATTGTAGGGACCTGTACTGCATCCTAATTTCACATAATGTTCCTGTATATTGTCTCTTCTTGACTCCTTGTCCCCAAATTATGATCTGAAAGGCAGCATACTCTGAGAGGATGTTGAATGCTAGTGTCACTTGATATAATACTGCTAACACTACCTAAGAACATACTAAATCTTTTCTTTCACGTAACCCTCTCTTGCCTGTTAACTCCTTAATACAAGTAAAAGCGTCTTAGCTTTTTACCGGGCTTTTCTGAAAGGTGTAAAGAGGAACCCTATATACCGCTACTCCTTACCTCTTTTCCTTGATTTTTTTTGATCTGCCCTATTCCTGTTATCCTTGAAATGTTTCTAGTAGATGTGCAGGTAAATTCCAGCAGGATGCTTCTATAGATTCTGAAACACGTTTGTTATATAGGGGTGTGAGACTCCTGTAACACACTTGATACACCTGCTGTCATCTTTGCTGTTTCTGCTGAGTTTGTATCCTTTGTAATTCCAAGACAGTGCATGCTTAGGACCTGAATCCATGTAACAGCAACTTATGTGGCCTGGCTGAGAATGGGCTAAACTTTAATCAAGCCATCTGAAACCAAACTATTGTATTTGGATTCACCCTAATAAAGTGGCTGAACTTGCGCAAATTGTTGTTTTTGCCATGGCAGCAGCAGGGTCAAATGATCCCATTCCATTTCTTTCCTCTGGCCTTCCCATCATTTTTGTTTACTGGATTGGGTAGAGTGCAGTGTGAGGCAGATAAGCAGCCCTTGGCTTTGCAGTATGAACTCAGGATCTAAATCCTGCTCCTTATCTCTGAATGACTCAGGGATTCCCCCAACTCATTAAGAGCAGGGTTCCTAGGAAGCCTGAATAAGAGCAAACTTTCATTTTCTGCTCCCACTTTTTTCTCAGAAAGCCTTCCCTGCCCTTTAAAAGGGTGTGAGGCAGAATGGAAATTCTGAGCTGGGCCTTTTACTAATCTCCCATGTTACCTGTTTTTTATTGTATTAGATCATTGGGGAACCCCTGTTCTCTCCCACACTGTGGCAGGCATTTTAAGCCTAGGCTGTGCTGATGCTAGAATACCGTCAGAATAGCGAGGAGCTGAATAGGGGCAGAGACTTTTGTGCTTTTGGGGTCTTTACTTACCCACCCCCTGCCATGAAGAGGGGGTCAAAGGAGGGGCTATAGCCAGTGTTTCTGTGTCTTAAGCCCCAAACAGTGAAGGCACCTTGCAGCTGAGAACTCCCAGGAGACTTCCCATCCTGCTGGCAGGCAGGCAGTGTTCTGGTGGCATGGGTACCGTGGAGGGCCGGAAGGGAAATGATCCCTGTGTTCCCAGCTCTATACTAAGGAGCTGGTTGGAAACAGAAGGATCTGTGTTGTGTGACAGGCCATTTTCAAACAGGATGGACGCTAGCGGCTAGTTACCAGGAATTTGGGAACTACTGCTGCAGAGTAGTGCTGTAAAGTGTGAGATTGTGCTAGAGCCCTAGGCATGGCTGGGACCCAGATGCTGTGAGTGCAATTTGTGATTTAGGAGTGGGAAGGGAGACAAGGACCAATTGGAGTTTTGTAGCCCATGCAGCCCCACTCTGCCCTCCGGTAGGAGCCAGGTCTGCAGCGTCTCCTGGGATGCACCCTTCCTTTTTGTCCGGCCCAGTGGTGTGCCTTGGGTGGGTGCTGGTCTTCCGCCTTTTGCACTCTCCTGTGATGTACAGCTGAAGGTGGGGACTCTCCCCCTCTCCATTACACGCTGGCCCTGGATGCAGCTCTTGCTCAGGGCACAGCTGCATTGTCTCTGAAACAGCCTTTTGAAGAGGAGAAGTGACCCCGTGCCCGCGGCACATCTCGTGCTGCTGTGGCTGCGCCTGACAAGGCAAGGAGAACAGAGGCAGCCAAGTAAATCACTCCTTCTCTCTGACTGAGTGAAAAAACACCTGTAGGGCTGGAAACCCTTCCAGCGGGGAAGCAGTAACCTTCCCTTCCCCCCTCCCCAATGCTCGCAGTGTGCGCACCAGAGATCAAAAGAGAGCCCTATCTCAGTGGAAACAGGGCCGCGCCAGCACTGCTGTCAAACAGAGCAGAACGTTCTCGCGTCTAATATGGAAATGCGAGCATATCAGAGGCTCGGAGCGAGGGCTGTGCTGGCAGGTCACGGAGGAAGCTTTCTCCCCGGGAGACAATTCCCCAAGTAAAACCCTCACTCCTGCAGCAACAGCCTGTCGGGAGATCTGCTTCTCCGATACCTTGAGACATTAAATAAAACTGAACGATTGCAAAAAGAGAAAATCAGTAAGAGTATTTTGGTTCCTATTTGAACTGCTGAAAAATAAATCTGGTAGAAGCCTCATCATTTGGGAAGATTTGAAACCGGACTGGACTAAGTGCTGGAAAACACTCGCAGGGAACAATATTGCACTCACCCCCTGGGGTGGGCTGATGAGCTCATATGCTGCTCCTTCTGCCATTCTCTTTTCTTTGCTATTGTAGATCAGTTAAAACAAAACAAAATCTTATTGCGTCTTTGGTGAATGAAGTAGACCAGAACCGGAGCTGGACTACAGCTGAGCAATTCAGATCCAGCCTCTGTCAATTTGTTCCTCTTCTTTGGGGGGGGAAATCCGTATGTTGCTTGGTTTGGCAGCTGTCCAGTTAGGCCAAATGATGCAACGGTGTTTGGCCCCATTCTTGCTAACAACCTCACTGCCCCCCAAACCCATACTGCTGACTACGGCGGGAGTGGGCACGGGCCCTCTCTGCCCTGGCAAGTGACAGCTCAGGCGGCAAAGACCCTAAAGCTACTGACTCAGACCTGGCTTTGAACCTGGGGTGAGATGCTTTTGCAGCAGGCTCCTTAAGCTTTTACTGTGGTTCGGTAAAGGGAGCCTCGGCCTGTCATGGGTTTGTTGTAGCAAAGGCGAGGAGATGGACAGGCTGGGTGCTCCTGTCTTGTCTGGGATTGCTTGGGGAGGACGAGCCTTATAAAAGCTTGGTGAAAATGTTGCGCAGCAATGACACGTCCTTCAGGCTGCGCAGAAAGCCTGCGTCCTCCGAGAGCCTGAATTCCCTGTGGCTGCTACCGTCGGGACCCTGCAGTGTTGGCGGCGGGTGGGAGAGGTGGGCTCCCCTTGGCTTGGGTGAACAGGGAGGCATGTTGGAGAACGTGAAGGCCCAACAGATGTTTGCCTCAGCTGTGCCTTCCCAGTGACCGTGCCAGGGTCCATTTCACACCTGGCAGCTGGAAGAGATTTGGCGAGATCAGTCTCCTGCATTACCCCCTGGTAATGACAAAAGCAGACAGCAAAGCTTCGGCAAAGCTGGAATTATCGCTGGCTGAGTCATGTGAAATCTTCCAAGTTTTAAGTGTGGAAATCCAGCCTTTCCCTGGACTCCTCCTTCCTCTTAGCCTCCCCTTGCCACCCCCGTTCTCCCTCCCCTCCTTGCACCTGAAATCTGCTCTGCGGCTGATCGGATAGAGTTTATGGTAATTAAGTGTTATTAAATCCCCTCCCCCCTCCCTTTTTCCTCTAATGACACAGCTGTGGGGAAAGAAAAAAAAAAAATATCCGTGTTTTTCTAAATCAGGTCTGTGGCGCCTGGCTTTGCTCCTTAGACCTTTGGTTAAGAGCATCAGAAGGGAACTGAAACAGTTGGTGCACTTCTGAGTTCCTGGGGGAGGTGGCAGGAGCGGCAAGAGAGCGGAGGAGGATGTGGAAGTCTGGCCCACAGAGTGACTTGGCGGGAAGGGGACCTGGAAGGGAATTCTGCCCCCCACCCCCCTGCTCCTTCCACTGGTGTCTTGCAGGCTTGGGTACCGGAGGCGGGCAGTGGGAGGGAGCAGGCGTGGCACGTCTGCCTTCTTGTGCAGCCTCCCTCTTTCGGGCCTGGTTTTTAAGCATGATGCAGACAGTACAGGGTGGGGACCCAGCTACCAGTACTAGCTAGCCTGAAGCAGGCCATGAACCTGTGATTTACACAGGAAGCCTGTGGTCCCTGAGATGCGGATACATGTCACTGGGGTAGAGATCAGTGGTTGCAGATATGGCCACAAATTACTATGCTGATTGAGAATCCTTGCTGAGCTGGGTGGCTGACCTGAGTTGGAGGGGACTGAAGTCATTTCCTTTTTGCAGAGGAAGAGTGCCTTGGGAGCCGGTGATGCAACCCTTTTTTATTGAAACTGTGCAGCTCCGACTCTTTATTATTATTAGCCTCTCCTATGTTTTGGGGAGGAGGTGGCTTCATTATGACAAGTGGAGGTTGCATCCCCAAAATCTGAGCCCCTGTATGCTTGGTTGTGTGATGAGTTTGGTGGCAGACAGCACTTGCAGTTAGTGGCCTCTCATTCTGGCCAAGGCAGAAGTGAACCAGTCCCTAAGCTACTGTGGCAGGGCCACGTTTTACAGGTACTCTGTCTCTTGGACTGTATTTGCTTGCCACAGGCTATCTTTTCTGATAGCTGGCTTAGGGGCCTTTCTCTCACCTGAGAGAGATGCACGGCTCTTTTTTCCCAGCAAGATGTCCAGTGCCTTCATATTTGTCACAGTGCTGACGCTGGTGTAAAGTGGCCTGTGCTCAGAGCCACCACCTTGAATTTGGAGCCAGTCTAGCAGCAGAGTCACCTGCCATGATCCCTGAGGGACTCTGTCTGCGAAATGAGGTGGATGAAGGAGCACGAATCTGGGGCACACGGTAGGGTGGTCTTGTCATTCACTGAGCGCAGCAGTGGTCTTGTGACTGCAGCATGGGGGGAGCCCTTCCCGCTCCCTCCCTTCCCTTCTGCCTGTTTAGATTGTTACTGGGAGTTCCTCTCTGAGTAATGAAAAGGTTTTGCCTGTGGGGAAGATCCAAGATAAAATAGTGTTAGAGCAGCCACCGCCAAGGCGGAGAACGATAATTACTCTGAGTTCTGCTTACAGTAAACAGAAAGCCTCTGTGGTTTTATCTCCCTGATTGTTAGACTGGGATCCCTACTGCCCAGGGAGCAGGCAGGGCCTTCCTCAAAGCGCCTCCCTCCTGGGCTGTGCAGTCATTCCGGGAAGACGGAGAGGTAGGCATGTTGGGTGTAATTTTAATGGCCTCAGGTGCTTAGCCATATGTACAGATCTGAAACAACCTGCTTTTGTGACTTGCCTCCAAGAGCTGGGCAGGTGGACTGTCGTCATTGTCTGTTGTGCCGTTGTCAGCATCACCTACACTGGGTGCTTGAACATCTCTCGCGTTATTGGGTCCTTGTGGGTGTTCAGAAAGGTGGGGGAAAGAGGTGCGTGTTGGATCGGGTATTAGTTGAAAAAAAGAACTCATGTCCCCTGAGATGAAAGGGTGAGAACTCAGTGAACTCTTTCATCTTGCCTGTCCTCTTTGCCACCTTGGGGGTAAGAGAGCTTGCTGGTAATTTTGTGTTACTATAATGCAATGCTTGTTGCTTTGGGGGCGGGTGGGGGAAGTTGTTCATGGGTTTTTTGGTGCTGTGGCAATTGAGGCTGTAGACTTTTCTGTATATGTGTGCCCACGTTTGGAGGTTTAGCAAGTTGTAGGTGTGTCTTGACCACATATAATGGCGCATATCGGAGCACAAGGACAGCCGCATTTGGCAGCTTGGTACATCACTTTCAGTGGGTACACTACAGAGTTGTGGGAAATTGTGCTAATATTCCTCTACCCTCCTTTCTCTTTCTTTTGCACTGTCCCTATACTTATGTGATTTTCCACTGTATTTCTCTCTGGAAAAAAGACCAAATCTTTCTGCTCTTCAGAAAACTCCCACACGCCTCTGCTTGAGGACTCAGTGACGCAGATGACCCCAGAGGAGCACTACAGACGCATGATGTCAGCACTGAATGAACATGGCACGTTTGAAGAGCAGCAGCAGCAACGTCTCTACCAGCTGGCCAACAGCATGGCAGTGCCCAGCCATGGAGGTACAGGCTCTTACAAATGGGAGAAGAAGGGGCTCTCGCCTTGACATTTGGTAGAAGTCTTGTAAGATGTCCCTAACCCCTGTGTGCATGTGAGGAGGATTTATGGGCTGCAATGTTGCATGTTTATCATGCAATGAATACAGGTGGTGCTAAAGAGTGTCCTACAGACCATTTCTCCCACCATCTCTGTGGGAGCGTCTACCCTCAGCCATCTATAAATGCTAATACCTTCTGTAGCTGTCTGTGGGGGCTACGCATTTGTTCACTGGAATAGATTAGCTGCAACATCACTACTGTGTATTTTGCAATGATGGTGAGGGGGGTCCTTTTCTTCCTTTGTTTCAAGAATTTGTGTCAATCTGAATATTCAGAATCTGTGGTGTAAGTCTTATTTGGGTCAGAGTGTGGAGCAAGGGGAACGAGTGTTGGCATAATGCGGGTGGGGGTGAGATGTAGGCAGTGCCAGATACTCCTGCCATTTAGTGATGGAATCTGAAACAGCAAGATGATGTTGCAGAATTTAGTTAGGCATTGATAGTGCTAGGTTTAGAAAGTTTGTGCAAGAGTTGCTACACACAGACATAGCATAAATTGGTGTTAACGACCTTTCACCTTAGTGAGAATTAGATGTCTTAAGATTTTATGGACAATTAAAATATGCAGATGAAGCTAAGTTGCAGTGAAGACAGCTTAGCAGGCAAATGCTGAAGTCCATGGGACAGGTTCCTGCATGGTATCATCTATTGAAAGCAATTATGTTTACATCACCAAGGATTGATCTGGTCCTGCACTAGCCAAAACCAGGTCTGCTGTGGAAAAGTGAGGGGAAGGGTTGCTGAAAGGGAGAGAACTTCTTCCATACCTGGTGTATGCTCACTTGGTGAGGGCTTCCTCAGAGAATTGTTGTAAGGACCCGGTAGGTCACAGCTTCCAGCACTAAGAACTCGTCCCCAGACTGTCCCAGGATGGTATGGTGCTCTGAGGTTGAGCTGGGCACTAGGGGTAGCTGAGGGACCCCCCGGCCCTTCTTTACTTAAGGCCTGTTGTGTGCACTGCAGATTGTGCCTCTGTACCTGCCTGTCTGCTGTTTCTAGGCTTTAGCAGCACAGGAGTATTTCTGCACCAATATCTATGTTCAAGGGAAGATGCTGCCGTTCTGCTCTTTAAAAGGAGGCTGGCGCTTGTACAGTTATGTAAATGCAAGGAGGGGAAAATCCAAAACCTGGTCCTGAAGCAGCCTCCTCATTAACAGATACCATTGTCCAATGCTGCTACCTTGTCCTGGGGCTGGAGTGATGTCCTGAGGGGATAAGGGTCCTGCAGTACCAGGATCTAATGGGTCCTGCATGAATTGAAGGATTGCTGGTAGGTTTTGCCTGGGTTGTGGAGGAAGCTGGCTAAATCCAGCTGGGCTGCAGCATCCTGCGCTGTGCCTAAAGGGGGCACTAGGCAGTTACAGGTTCTACCCTGGGAACCGCTTGGCAGAGCAGAGGAGCCACAAGCATCCCTCCACAGGCTAAAGGCTCCTCAGCCCACAGGGACACTTCACTTTCCGTCGGGCGAGCAGAGCCTGCTAGCACTGGCTCGGCTTGGTCCAGAGTAAAGCTGTGCATCGTACCCAAGTCCTTTGATGCAGGAGTGAGGGGTGAGGGAAGTAACTCAGCTGTCTGCATCAGGCAAAGCCAGGGAGACAAAAGAGGTGACACTGTTCCAGTCTTGGAAGCAGAGGGTTGAAGCGTCACTGAAAAGCAGTGCTATGCAAGAATCTGTAGCCCCTGTGCTGCTTCCTACCCAAGGTGTGGAGGGCTGACACATACCTGCCTGGGTGATCCATGGAAGGAGCGCAGGCAACATCAGCGAACCATCCAGCAAGAGCTGGAGGGGAATTTCTGGTCTAGAGTGTAAATCCCCAGGGCTCCTTGTTAGGTTAATGAAGAAGCTGTCTTCTTTTCCACTCTGTTTGATTTGATTGGCTTCTCTGGGGGCAAGAAGGCAATTCCCTTCGCTGTGGAGTAAGGATTTGCTTATCAGCAAAGGCATGGCATAAACCTGTGCTGAGGCACACCGTAGTGAACATGGCACATGTTTCTGTGTGTGGTGTTCAGCTGTCCCAGACATTTACAGAGACACAGAGCTCCTGCAAGCATGATACATAGGTACGGGGCAAAGCCACACACCATAGGGCTGGAGTTCCCACACATACAACGAACACAAGCACAGTATGCGAGAGGACAGTATATAACATGCATCATGCAGAAAAGGATAACACGTGCAGACATGCAAGTGTTGAATATTCAACCATGACATGCAGGTCTGTGTAGACCATGTTGAATACAACAGAGCGCGTACCCAGCACAAAATGTGTTACGTGTACCGGTATTGTAACAGACAGTCATGATAGACCACTTAACCTGGGCACCGGATGGCTGCTGGACATGCAGAACATGTACATCCAGGCAGAGTGTGTACTGCAGAAGAGCTGGTATCACCTCCTTCTCCTCTCATGTAATGAGTAAAGTAGCTCATTGCATTAAAAGCCTGACGTATTTTTTATGATTATGATTAAATTGTCTCATCAGCATTTGTCAGGTGAGGGGTCACACTGAGGTTTTGGGGTGGGCAGGGGGAGAAAAGGAGTCTGCACAGACAGACTCGCTCGCGTAACATGGACAAGACAGAACTTCGTGTATTTTGGATTGTCTCCACACCACAGGGCTCTGGTTGGGCTATAAATTATTAGTGCCAGTACAAAGCGCAGTTTATCTGCGGGCTCACATGGAGGCACCAATAACATTAATAATTTAAAAACGTTAATAATTTAGAAATCTTTTTTTTTAATTGCTTTTCAACCCCCCTCCTCCGCCCCCATTCTCCCAGTGGCATTCATCCCACATTCTGAATTCAGTCTGTCTCCGTGCCTGGAACCTCCATCCGCCAGCGTCCCACTGTCAATCAATCTGATTTCCCAACTGTCAGAGTGGAGGATTGTAAATAACAGATCCTCAGGGGGGGCCTGTGCGAGGGGGTAGGGGCGCAGGGGAGGGAAGGAGGGGAGAGAAAGAGGAGAGGAGAGGGTGTGCGTGCGGGGGGTTGTTGCGGTCATTCGGGATCAATGCGGCTTCTGGAATTGGCTGCATGCCAGACTTCTAAATTACAGGCACTGTGGCAATAAGGAGTGACCTGGGTTTTTCAGATAATTAATTTATAAACATTGAAGGTGCATGGTCCCTGGCTCGGAGAATTCTCTAGGCTTTTTATGTGATCTGATGGGGTTTGTTGTTTCACTATTTCTTACATACTTTTGCAGTTCCAAATTGTATGTCATTTTAATGTTTGTCCCCTCAGTTGGGGGCGTGGGGACAGGGATTGTGCATGCATGAATGTGGCTAGAAACGTTCAGGTACCCATGTCCTTCTTACTGTCGGCAAAAATAGCGGCTGTGTGAGCGTTTCCACCCCAACTTGCAGCCCCACCACGGTGCTTCAGCCTCAAAATATTTGATGAAGTGATTGGCGAAGCTCAAGCGGGACTGGGCACATCTTGGGGCTGATAGGAATATGGATGGCTGGGATTTCCAGAACCAAAGGAAAACAGCATGGTGGTACAAAGGAAGGCAAGGAGATGGGAAGTGTATTGTTACCAGGGTCATGCAACGCTCTTATATTAACCTAGCTTTATGAATCACTTGTGAGGAGAGGACTAATATGCTGCTGGACGTGCTTTGAAATCTCAATATGCGAGTTGATCCTGACCAGGGTGTGTTCGTTAAGACAAATCTCCCTCTCCAGCTGTGTTTTGGTTTCCTTTTGCAGAGTGGTACACAGCGAGCGTATGAAGGAGGTTTCCTCTAAGTGTGCATCTGTGTGTATGCATTTCCTGTGTATCACGTGAATGGCAGCAGAGGTTTTGTTGTGGGATATAAGCAAGTTGTGTATAGGGTGTTTTCGAATAGGTATAGGAACTAAGGGACTCCTGATGCTAAACTCTGAGAGAGTAGCACTCTGGAAGAAGCCTCTGTTGGTGCAACTGGTACCGGTGTCCATGTCACTAGACCTTCTCATATGTCTGTCTAGGTGCGTTGTTCCCTGAGAAGGCAAGTGCAATAGCAAGCCAGTTGTACTTGCATTGCCTGCTTTTCCTTGGAGCATGCTGTGGTCCCCATTAACGTGTGCTTGTGGTGTATCTGGCCATGCCTGCATTGTCCATCATGTGGCAGTTGCGGGGGCAGCTTGTCTATGCTGACACCCACCCTGGAAAGACTACATGTGCGTATAACCCGTCATTGCACGGTCTGGCTGTGTAATAGGTAGAGGGTTCTGCAATGGTAACGCAGCAGTGCAGGTTTAACGAGGGGTGCGTTTCTTTCTGACCTGCAGCCGATGGTCTGATGAAAGCGTTGTGCCTAAGGCTGGAAGGGGCCCCTTTCTGTACCTCATCCTCACCTGCTCTGTGGCCCGGCCCTTTACTTTCCTACAGCAGAGCTGCGCCAGGCAGGTACAGACCTGCCGGGGCCAGCTGTCGGCCCTTGCCCAGGGGAGGGCCGCAGCATCCCCCAGGCTCTGGGCGGCTGGCTGCGGGGGTTCACCATGCTTTGGAAAACAGCCCTCGGCGCTCTGAAGCGCTGCGGCCGCGCTGCCAGGCGGTACCTGGTAGCAGGGATGGGTGCTCCCCGGCCAGGTGACTGGGGGGAGGCGGGTGCTCCCCGGCCGAGGGGGTGGGGGCCACCCAGGGAAGCGGCCCCCATCCCCTGCTTTCGGCAGCAGCGGGAGATGCTGGGGCAAGGAAGGCTTTACAGCGGGAGGTGCTGGGCCGTGGGTTTGGGGGGGACACACACCGCCCCGCCGGGGGTCCCGGGCGCAGAGCGCTGCCCGCGGCAACCCCTGCGGCCCCGGGGCCCGCTAAAAC